>CM031237.1:111890733-112298705 GCA_018340775.1 Taxus wallichiana var. yunnanensis | reverse complement strand
TTACACTACGTTATGTGATGAATTCTTGGTGGAATTCCACATTCTGAGTTTGAGAAAAAAGAGCATCAATGTATTGAAGGAGATTCAAAAAGGGGTCATAGAGAGTGTATGGGAGTATTAGGTACACTTTAAAACTCTTATATAAAAATTCTTATGATATCCCTCCCTCTTAGTAATTTCAATGTTTATTGGAGGATTGATCATGCCTTTCATATGATCCCTTTCCCACAAGACTTCCATAGATACACGCGAGGCCTTTGATGGTGCTTTATGCGCTCGGGCTATTAGAAGTGTTCACACTAGAGTAAGCCCATTTTTGGAAGCATAGATCACTACCATGGTAAAGATGCTTGAGAAATTATTTTCAAACTCATCTGCAAGACTTGCTGATGGACTATGATGCATGAATTATGAGGTAGAAGGACACACAAAATAAAGTTTCCCATAAATGATTGTGCATGTCATCTCATTGGATTGTGATATTTGTCACAGAGATCATTATCTAAGTAGATGCTCATTTTTGGATCGTGCACGCTCTGTAAGAATGTGTCCTCTTATTATAATATTTATTCACCTATGACGACACATGATACAAATTTTCCGGTTGATATACTAAATCCATGATATTGGGAATCATTATAAGAATGAAGGTTATTAGTTTGAGGGTAAACAAATGGAGGTTTTTGAGGGAGGATTTGATGGAGGATTCAAATGTCATGGTAGTCAAGGGGTAGGAGTGAATTTTCCCTTGGAACCTATTACAATTGAGATACTATTGAAGAAGCATAAGTATGAGGAATCTATTACAATTCTCATGGTGTAACAAGAATCATAATTATGAGGAATGCCCTGAATTGTATGAGAACATGAGGTAGAACTAGAAGAAGGAAGGCGCATGGGAATGGTTAGTGTGAATTTGGGTGATCCATTATGGATGCCTAGGATAGCACATGACTCGGGTTACAACGTGTCTTAGTAACATACAAGGGTAGATTCATTATTTAATAGAGTGATCGGGGAGTTTCGAGTAGAAGAAAATCCTTGAATTTCCTCAAAAGTAAATGGATGAAGATAGAAAATTTGTAATATGTTATGCTAAGAGAATATTATCCCTCTATTAGGATGTTGACTAAGAAAAAAGTATTGCACGTTAGAGGTGAGAAAAAGGTAGGTCTTGCATGATAATCTTGCCCCTCACAATATTTACTAAATAAAGGAAATCTCACTCAATGCAGCTATGGATAGATGGATTTTGAGATACATCCTAATTGACATGGGTGCTGAGGTCAATATTCTTACTTTAGATGAATGTTATCAAATGTGAATACCCCCATCATAGCCATCTTCAAATGTGTTGTATATCATATATAGGAAAAATGATACGCCCGTCAAATTATTGAAGGATGCATCCATAACCATCAAGGGGTAAAGTTTATTAGAGACTTTGAAGTGTTAGTGGTTACAGAGGTAGATAAATTTTTAACCAATTGGACACCCCTAGTGCTATAAGAATAATGTTGAGTTGTGATTTAGCAAAGGTTATTTAAGTTTCAAGGATAAGGAGGAACGTGTCATTATTCCAGCGAGAGATGGGAAGTCTGCACCCTATATAAAGCCTTTTGGAGAAGAGGATCTAGATAGAATATATGCACGCAATATTAGGGACCACGATATTTTTCATCCATCAATAGAAGGAGTCATTTAATGAGAAGATTCTTATTCTATGAGTTATACAACTAGTGTTACATGTGAAAATTGGGTGCATGGGACCTATGAGTTGATTAGAAGACAACTAAAGGGATCTATCACTTGAGTTACCAAAGTGTGATAATTAGATGCTTGAGAGGATGACAGTTACCAAGTTGTAGTGGGGAAGGTAACCCTAACATATTTATACGCACAATGGAGGGATAGTGGAACTATAAGAAAGATAGGAGGAATATGCTAACATATACCTTGTGTGGGATGGAAATGTGTTGGTGGGAGACAAATTGGGACAACCTTATAGAGTGGTGTGAAGTAAGAATCATGCTCTTTGTTAGATTTTTGAGTAGAAATTCAACCTCTACAATACACAACTATCATGGGAAGAGGTACCTAGATGATGGGTGAAAAATCCTTTCCTCCTTCACTATGGGTGCATAAGTTATATTACACCCTATAATGTTGCGAGCGTGCATTGTATATTTACTTAAAGATGCATCATAAGAAGAGAAACTTGTAGGAACTAACAACGGATATTATTCAAAAAAATTTTTGATATCAAATTTTGAAGCCATCAATGAATGATGCATTGTAGGTGGTCAAGAACCTTACCTATGGGAGATAGTGTCATGGCCGAGGACCAAATTTTAGAGTTGTTAGGAAAACCTGAGTTAGGGGAGTGCTTCATAGAAGAATAACTATAAGAAGAGATGGAGGAGGTGCAACATGAGCATGCCTATGTGGAAAAAGAAAAAGGAAGGTTATTCTATTTCATAGATGATGAGGAGGTGGAAAACTTGTATGTTAACCATACATAAGGTATCTACGAGGTATTATATAATGCAAATAAGGAGGAAAGTGCATATCATGAGCCCTTTAAACTAAAGAAAGCTAACATCGATACTGAGAGATAGAGCCTAAGGAAAATCCTTGGAGATTACTGGACATAACAAGAGTTGTCAAAAATCATTGATCTACAATATGAACTCAAACATTTGTTCCCTCATGGGTAAGAAAAATTAAAATGATTACATCCCTCATTAGGAGAAATGAGGATTAAGCTAAAGAGGGTGCACACCTGGTTTGGAAGATACCTTATAGGATGAATCGAATGAACGTGTCAAAGTGAAGGAGGAGGCTGATAAGATGATTGAAACCGGTATCATTTAGGAAATTGAAGAATATGATTGGGTAAGCCTAATGATAATTAATATTTAAAAGGATGGAATGATAAGTATTTGTGTTGACTATAGGGATTTGAATGTTGTGTGTGTCATAGATCCTTTTCCAACCACATTTATTGAGGAAATCTTGTAAGGAGTAGTAAGGCAGGATATCTATTCTTTTATAGATGGATTGTTAGGTTATCACTAATGTATATATCCCCCTCCTTGGGTAAATATAGACAAAGGCATAGACTATGGGCGCACAACACAAAGTGTCGACATGTGAAAATTCATGCCCAAGGCGCAGGCTAGGGGCACACAACACAAAGTGTCGACATGCGAAAATTCACGCCCAAGGCGCAAGCTAGAGGGCACACAACACAAAGTGTTGACATGTGAAAATTCATGCCCAAGGTGCATAGGCTAGGGGTGCACAACACAAAGTGTCGACATGTGAAAATTTGTGCCCAAGGCGTAGGCTAGGGGCACAACACAAAGTGTCGACATGTGAAAATTGCACCCTAAGGCGCGAGCTACGGGGGAAAACAATGCAAAGTGTTGACACCACATTTTTAGCACCTATGGCGCACTTAAGAGTATGTTGACATGAGGATGGATGTGCCAAGGCACATCTTCAGGAGGCACAACATTTTGAGTATTGACACCCGACATGAAGCAAACCCTAGCGCAGATATTCAAATGGCCATAACTTTTCACAGGAACTCAAATTCACGCAAGGTTGGACTTTTCAGAAAGCTTACGAGGTCCTCTATCCAACTATGACTGGATATATTTAATTTGGTGAGAAAATTTTCTTCAAAAATGAAAAATACAATTCGCCATTTTTTGGGTTTGCTAGGGTTCTCACCTACCGCCATAATGAGATGAGGAATTCATCTCTCTTTTCTCTCTCATTCTTCCTATAAATTGTAAGGAGGGGCTTCTTTCTAAAGGTTGGAAATTCTTTTTTTCCCTCCCTTCTTCTCTTTAGTAGGTGAATTTTTGGAGTTCAAACCTCCCATCTAAAGCTGTAATGCGACTTTGCCTCTTGGCATTTTGTAGTGTATTATATCATGTTTGGAGCAAATAGTGCATGTCTGTGGATGATTCTCAACCCTCTCTATCATTCATTTGCATCCTCAAATATTTCATTGCAAATTTTGTTATTTGTGCATGATCTTGCATTGCATTTTAATGGTTTGTGTTTATTGGCAAGATAGTGATTCTTCATTCCTCGGTGCATCACCTTTGTAGTTTAGGTTTAATTTTATGCATCTTCTTACCCTGTCTCCTTGGAAATTTAGTTTAGGTTTTTGAGTAAACCCTATGTATGTTTACGTGTGCATCTAAATAGAGGAATAGGAGCCGGCCTTCATGGGAGAGATTTTCTAATTTCAAAAGGTCCCACACTTGGGAAAAGTTCCATGTTATGAAATTGCACTGAGAGTCTCAACCCATCGAGTTGCATACATTCAGGGATGCTGTGATTCACCACCAACAATCACCAAGTGAAAATTTTGAAGGAAGACCAGGAGAAGACCACTTTCACGATGGAGTGGGAATTTTTTCCTATACTATTATCCGTTTTGGATTGAAGAATGCTCATGCATTTTTTTTGCGCATTGTATTACATGTATTTTAAGACTTCACCCATAATTTTCTATAAGTTTACCTAGATGATTTCATGGTGTATGGGATAGTAAGAGACCATTGTGACAATATGAGGTTGATGTTTGAGAGATGAAGGTATTTAAGTACCTCTCTTAACATTAAGAAGTTTTCTTCACTACTCGATTTGGCACATTACTTGGTCACATCATATGCAAGGAAGGCTTATTGGTAAACTCTGTAGAAGTTGTTGTTATCTTGGGTTTGGAGGAGCATAAAAGTCAAAACATTGTGTGTAGATTCTTAGAGAACATAGGATATTACAAAAAAATTATCAAAGGCTATCCCAAGATTTCTACGGCAGTAGAGGAGTTCTTGAAACATAAAGGTAAATTCCATTAGGGTGAGGCACAAGTGAATGGATTTTAAAACACTAAAAGATAGACTTACCACTACACCCATCTTGCATTTTTCCCTCTTGGAATAAGCCTTTCCACATACATGTAGATGCATCAAGTATGGATCTTGCAAAGTTCTTAGCACATCTTGGAGAGGGACTTTTTGACCATCCCTTGTATTTTTTCTAGTATGAAGTTAACTCTAATAGAACAAATTTTCATGACCAAAAAAAGTGAGGCATTGTCAATTATCTACGTGATGCAAAAATTTAGGAAATATTTGTTAGTAATGCCTTTAAATTTCTACACATACCACATGGCATTAAAGTACTTAGTGAACAATCCTACTTTGTAATGGTGCATACGCGGATGGGTCTTATTGTTTCAGGAGTTTGAGTTTATAGTTGTGGTGAAAAATGGGAAGGGAAGTTTAGGACCTAACCATTTATAATGGATTGACTCAATGAAGGATGCTTAAAGCATTGAGGATTTAATGCCAAGATCTTAAAATAATTAGATTGCAGTGCATTCCCTTTCACTTGGAGGATATATATTTTTCTTACAAACTATTTTGGCACGGAAGAAATGAAGGCCTTGGAGAAAAAAAATTGGCTATACACATCATTCCTTATATGTTGATTAGCAGAGACATGTACAAACTAGGGTGAGAAGAGGTTTTTATCCATTATGTGTTAGAATCTAAGTGTACTAAAATCAGGCAAGAATCTCATGGTGGCATTGCAGGAGGTCACTGTGCAGGAAATGCTACCACACACAAGATCCTATTGGAAGACCTTTGGTGGGAAACAATTTACAAGGATTGTATTTAATATTGCAAGTCCTATGATCATTGTCAGTGCCTTGGTAAACTAGAACAAAGAGATAAAATACCACCAAGACCTATTACTAGTGGATATCCATTTGAAAAGTGGGAAATTAAATTTTTGGGCCCTATTTCCCTAATCGTGCATAGGATAGGTTTTCATATATTATTACTTCAATAAATTATATTACAAGGTGGGAAGTGATGGCACCTATAATAGATTACATGATGACTACGAAGCTAGGTTATTATGGGAGAACAAAATTAGTAGATATGGATGTTCGTTGAGTTTAACAAGTGATATGAGTATGCATTTCATAAAAGAGATAGTTCAAATCTTGTTGGAAGAGTTTATCATGGAGAATCACAAAATTTCACCCTGCCACCCTCAAGTAAATGGAATTGCTGAGGTATTTAAAAATATATTAAGACACGTGTTAACAAATATTTGCAATGTCAGAAGAAGAGACTAAGATTATTAAGTCTCTACATTGGTAAGGGCATATAGAACAACTAATAATTGATTGAACAAGGCCACACATTTTCAATTGGTGTTTAGTGTGGAGGTAGTTTTAGTTATGGAATTCATGTTTCCATCTCTACGTATTGAGTACATAGGAGGATTGGTTGATGAATAAGTATTAGAGGAGTGCATTGATAAACATATGGAGTTGGATAAGAGGTGTGTCATTTCTAGATGGATTTAGAAAATGGAGAAAGCTCGAAAGAAGGCATGTCATGATCGTTAAATTAAAAACAAGAAGTTTGAGGTTGGGATGATGGTTCTACTGTATGCATCTTACTTTTTGTGCTACCCAAAGAAGGTTATGGTAGATTGGTTGGGACCATATACTATCACTTACATAATTGATTTAGGAACTTACGAGTTACACATGTTAGATGACACATGGTTTCCGGTTTCTTTAAGCTCAGTAGTAGGTTGAAGCCACGATATAAATAACTCTTCATTGTGTTTGTAAATAAAGAAGTGTTTCTAGTTAGCGTAGAATTTCCCTTAATGCATTTTTCCTTTTTATGTGTTTCCTTTCTTCCTTGCTTTTTTTCCATTCTGTTGTGTTTTGTATGCATTAACTCTCTGGTAGCTAAATAGATTTGAAGTGATTTCATGTGCAAAGGACCACACATACTTTTAGTGTGGGGTGGGTTAGCATCTAAATTTGAAAAACATTGGTGCATCTCTAAGGAAGATGAACTATTGGAAGAATAATTCTGGATGACCAATGAAAAGAAGAAGACCGATTTGTGTGGAGAAGGTATTTGAAGGTGTTTGAATTTTTTTCTATAATAAAGGTGTCTTGGAAAAAAATATGAGTTGAGTATAGACCACGCATAAGAGAAGACATGATCGAGAGGTATAACATGAGGTAGGTTGTGGTATAGGGAACTACTTAATGAAAAGTGCAAACGTTATATACTTTGGCATGTTGAGGAATACAAAGGAAGTCGGTGGGAGTAAAAGTGAAGTGTTAGTTTGGAAGGTTATGACCATGAGTGCGTGAATGATAGTCATGGAAGTTGACTTTAGTTATAAAAGTAATTTATTAAAAACCTACTTTAAAAATGAGTGGGTAAAGAACATTGAGGTTACGAAAAATTATAAATAGATATTAAAGGTAGTAATTTGGACTAATTTTCCTTAGAAATTTTTGTGCTCCCGAGCTTGTAGTGCGACAAGGTTTTTGAGAAGAAAGTGAGCTATTTTTCATGAACCAATGAAGTTGTGTGAATTTTCACATGATATTTTTGTTTAGCAAGATGAGGAGAAGATAGTAGAGTAGCAAGGGTTATATGAAGGAGAAGAAATTAAAGTCATCACGTTCAGGTGGAAAGGGAAAAGTAAGAAGCACCTAGGGAACATGAAGATAAATAGAGATAACACCAAAGAAGAATAAGAATAACTAACCACTAGTGGAAAAGGAAGAACCCATGCGAGCTTATTCATAAATATAGTACCCTCCAGGGGTTATTAAGGTAGAGAAGTGGAGCTCAAATTTATACAAGTGCAAAATTAGTGAGTTCAACCACAGAACCACCGACCATGACAAATTGATGCAAAAGGATCTACGTAAAAGGAGATCTTGGGGTTAGGTAAACAAAGAAACCATAGGGTAGATGTTTCGGTGATGAAGGAGTTACAGAAGATTGGGGTTTTATACCTTTGGGAGTTGTCATTTTTTTCTAAACCCCCACCTCTTTTCAGATGGTTTATGTTACGAGTGCATGAAGACTTCTTCTACTTTGCGGGGAGGAGGATGAGACTCATGAGAAATTTAATCCATAGGGAAACAGGCTTGTGGAAACACTTGGTTAGAATATGGCCCTCGATTTTGGTGTCACAAAAAAAGTAGAATAGTTATAAAAATTATTAAACTATGAGAAGGGGGAAGGGCTCAAGTTATTAGCACCTTACAGACCGGACATTGAAAGTGGCCTCCCCACTCATTAGTTACAAATTGGGAGCATCAAAGAGATGGAAAGGACATCAATAAAAGGTTCTTGTATGTTACTTACAGACTTTCTAAGTGGAAACACTACAACTTTACACAATTTATTGTGGATAGTATCATTGAGGAGGCACGAGTGAAAAATGAATTAGGAGTGAAAATAAATTGGGGGTCCATATTGTTATTAATTGTATTCTCTGGAAATTTGTGTCCTAGATGGACCTGAAGAGAACATGTGGGTTTTCCCAATGATGCACCCGTCTCCTAATTTATAATAAAAGTAATTCACTTGTGACAGGTCTATCTTGAACACCTACAAGGGGTAGATGAAAAATTGGTATGGGAGGTTGTGTGGATATTTTAAAAATGAATGGAACATCCCACATGAGCTAACACATATTTTGGGGATTAGGTGTATTTTTTTGTCACACAACACTTTTGTTTGACACAGTTCCTTATGGCCAAGTGAGAATTAGGGGAATGGTGCAAAATTTTTGTTTTCATTCACCACTAAGTACATTATTTTCTTAATCTATCGGTTGAAGGATACACAACCATTAAACTTTAATGTGGATAAGGTATACGCTGATGTGTAAACCTTGTGTGTGACCTACGGATATAACATAAGGCTAGCATATGCAAAGGAATTGGAGCTTGAATTTCTTGATCTATACTCGTAGGTCAATGTTACCATCAAGGGATACATCCACTGGGTATTTATACAACTACACCCCAAGATACAAGGAGATTTTGAGATGGAGGTTAGATAAACCACCTTCTCAAGTCCACGTGAAGTTTGATCCCACCAATAAACATTGTCTAGGAAGACGAGGATGTAGTAGTATAAGAAGGAGAGAGTGAGGGGAATTTGGATACTTCCCAAAAGAAAATACTATACACACTAAGGTAATAGTAGGGGCAAAAGTACAACACAACCAGGAAGTGCTGAGGAATCACAAGTAGAGTTTGAGGAGGGTGAGTTACCTAGAGGAGAGGAGCTGAAGTAGAAGAGAAAAAAGGTACACAGGCTTGTTAATTCAGCAAATGAAACATTCTTGGAAAAAGATACCACAACCTTTAGGAGGAACTTGAGGCGTAGCTTGAGGTGGAAGAGAAAAGAAGGGCTAAGCGAGACACCAAGGTAGTAGTGGATGTGTGCATTGAGGAGAAGTCTCATTTATGCAAGAAATTGAGATTCTATCCCAAGGGTCTCCTCCTACATAGCCCACTAAACAAAATAAATTAGATAAGGGGAACTCCTTTATCATAAAGGAGGATAAAGGATTCACTCAAGGATCAAAGAAGAAACAAAAAAAGAAAAAGGTTTTAAGGAAGAAGTGGAGGACTATGTCCCCACATATGGACTTCGTAGATGATCCTATGAAGGTGTTTCACACAAGATTTCAAGGTACCCTCTCTGAGGAGAAACAATATGCATGGGATATTTTTGATTAGAATGTAGGTTTGACAATGAAGGTAATAAGTTAGAACTTGTATTTCCATGTAGAGGAGAATGAGTTCTAGGTCAATGATCATGTGATCAAGATCATTTATTTGAAGGAGGAAGGAGAGAAATACCATGTGGTGGATCTATGCCAACTCACAAATGAGTAGGATTTCAACGCATTGCAAAATATGTCCTCGATGGTAGTAAGACATACCTTGGACGCAGTGGAAACCATTCGAACCTTGGTTGTGAGACAAGAAAGGGAAGGAGAAGGAAATAGAGGGATTACTACAAGGGTTAAAGGGGGATAAGGTGCAAACCAAGAAGGCTTATGATTGAGTGGGTTCCCTGGTTAAGAGTATTTTGGGTAATGTTCGATATTGGTAATCCAAAACTAGACATAGTATGGTGATGAAATGGAGTATCTAGAGGACCTTGTGGGGATGTTGCTAGCCAACATCAAGGATGTTGTGGGGCCTACCATTTAAGAACTTTATAAGGAAAAATATGACAGAAAGATCATTGTAGGAACATAGATCATTGAGTTGGAGGATTTACTCACCCAACTCAAGGATGAAGAGATAATAGTAGATAGGGGTTTCAACAACTATTGCAAGTGAGAGCCCATCATTCACACATGAGTTAATAGATGAGGAGTTTTCCCTCATGGCCTTTAAAGATAATTTCCAACTAAAAATTCTAAGTGTGCACATTTGATTGTTAACACCACAACGTAGAAGGATAAAACAAAGACCATGCATGAGAAGTTGGAGTTTCAGATTGGAAAAATTTAGGACTTCATCACGGAATGAATGGATGAATTCGAGGAATTGGTATAGAGTTGGTTTTGGTAATTCAAGAGTTAAAGAGTAAGTTGGTAAAAATCACACCAAATCAAGTGCCTGGTATAGAACGAGAGGTATCACAGAAAGCATTGAAAACACTGGAGGCATGGAAAAAGTTAAAGGGAGAAAAATCACACGAATTAATCAAGTTGGTATATAGGTGGTGATGGCATGAGATAATCCTTTTTATCCTTAGCATATTTTTATCATGAAGATTTTTTGGGGAGCCCGAAAGTTTTACACAATCAAATTAGTGTGGGGTGATGTTGATCCCTAAATTATCGAAGTACTTGAAATTTAAAGGCATGAGAAAAGTTTATGGGTTAGAATTACCCAAGTAGGGTGGATTTGGTTAATGTGAAGAGTGGGTCATGATAAAGGAACATACAAAAAGGTGACCAAATTCAGTTATGTATAAAAGTAATATAGGAAAGATAATCAAGGAAAGCCTGCATCATTATTTCCAAGATATGGAGATGAGTTTGTTATGTATTAGCTAGAAATTTCATGGTGATGATACTCGATTAGGGAAATACATGATGAAATTTAGCATGTCTTGAGTAATGATGAAGTGTTTAGAGTAATTCCTTCTATTTCTGTCTTATGTATTGTTTTTCATGGAAAGGAAAGTGAGTGGATGTGCATAGGAGCTAATGGAAACATATATGTAATCTATGTAATGAAGCTATTATAAAGAATATATGGGAAATATTTATTGTATTATCTATTTTTAATGGACTCTTAAATGTATTTGGCTACAATAATATTGAGGAATTTATATAATAGGAATGTTCTAAGAATCTGAGTCTTGGATATTGATTTGTAATCTTTCCTTTTATGTTTATGGATCTATTAGCGAGAAACATTGTCAGGGAAAATTTTGGATTTCTTTCCAACACTCTAGGAATATAAGTCCCTCTACCTAACCGATGCAACTATCGTATATGTATGCATAAGTAAAAGTGAGTTTTATGCTTGTGGCCTTTTGGCGAGGTACCTGTGGCAAAAATTATAGCTATCTATAAGGGAATAATTTTCTAGGAGAGTGGGAAAGGGAGTGAGAATATTAGACAAGGGAAACTAGTGCTACAAGTATAAAATAAAAGACTTGTATATAATAGTTAGAAATCACATCACATGTACTAAAAATCATAAGAAAACAAATCTTCATTACAACAAGAAGACCAAATAGTATTTAATAAGCACAAATTATCACTAAACACATTATAAAAAAGTATAAAATTCCTTCTTGTATTGATGCTCAAGCAAAAATTATACATAGCATAAGAATGGAAGACATTTTATATTGAGAAAATAGATGAATTTTTTTATCTCCTTGTTCTATTCATAAGGATATCTCTCTCATAAATTCACAAAAAACAAATCTAAAATCTAAGAATTCTAAGAAGGAGCTCAAAGGAGGATCTTACTACAATTTATAGATGAGAAGGAAAATCTTCATCTTTCTGCTGGCTTTTCAAATACCATATTCCAATAAAAATATTTAAGTCACTTTTATATAAACAAGGCAACTTAAAGTTTACATTATGTTTCTAAAATCACTTAAAGATATATCAAAAGTGAAAACCCCAATGCAAAATTATAACATTGAAGAAAGAGATATTTGGGTGAGAAGAGAAGCGAGAGAAATAGGAGCAAGAAAAAGAAGGAAAAAATAGGAAGAAGCATTATGTAGAAGAATGAGCCACTAAGGTGGATTTGATCTCACTCCCTGACTAGTTTCCATCTCACGCTCCTGAGAAGATCTTTGTCCCTCTTAATTTCTTACTAAAATGATCTATTGAACGTTCCACTTTGTTAGCATGAGGAATATGAATCTTTGAGTGGGGTTCTTTCCATCCATGAGACACACTATTGATATCTTTGCACTTCCCAAACCATAATGGATGTTTCTCTGTGATAAATACAATGGAAGCCTAAATCTCTAAGAGGAATTCTAGGGTGTCCTTAGTGAAGGACAATGGGTTACTTTCTCTTTTCTTGACATGTTCCTCAAATGGACCAATTAGATCATCAACAGTTATGTCTTCCCCCATTACAGGTACTCTAAGTTTCTAAATTTGATGATTTATACTATCATGCAACTTGTACACTTGTCTCTCTTTTTCCTCTAGTTCAGTGATGGCCTCGATTCACTACTTCAAATCTGATTTACAAAGACCTCACCCATACACTTTACAAGTCTTCTGAAAGAGTTTCAAAAATATTCTTGTTGATAAACTCCTGATGGTGAGTGTTTCTCATTTCATTCACTACTAGACCCAGAGGATCCCAGTAGTCCCTTTCATTCTCCAAGTCTTCTTTGAGTTCCTAAATCTATTTTTTTGTTGCACACATATAGTGAAGATTTTAACTACCGCTTAGAGAACTTAATTCCCCTCTTCTGAAATTGAATTGATCAATTCATTTTTTTCTCACCCCTGCATTATGAACTCATGCATCCTCTTGATATATTTTGGATTAAAGTTGTTGATGGGTACAACTTCTTCAATGGGGATGGTCATGGCATTTGGTTTAACTAGATTTTACACGTAGGATAACAAATTTTTTACATATTGCTTTAGTTCATCAATATTCTTCATATATTCCTTATCCATTGCCACCATGCGAGGATAATAATGTTGATACATGTGAAAATCCCCTTCATGAGTTTCCAATCCAAATTAGATCATGCTCATCTCATAGTCGGTTGGTGCCATCTAATTCATTGGTTTGATCACCTTTATCCAGGATACCTCAATGTAATGATTTCCTATTTCCCCATTATAGAACCTGTGAGGCCATGTGGGAGAACTTATTTTTATTTTCTTCATGCAGGTGAGACCATTAATGATAGGTTAAGGGATTCTACTTGTTGAAAAATGCATGATTCAGGGGCTATTGTTTCCTAAATCTATTGTAACATCTCATTAGATTCAATATCCATAATAGGTGCATCAATCATCCCCTTTTCTAGAAGAGAAGCACATCTTTAATGGGGGAGACATTGGTGTTAACAATAGGTGAGGAATCTTGTGATGGTTTGAAGACTGGGTCTTCAACTACAAGCTCTTCCTCTCTTCTTGTCACTAGATTTTCTTCTTGCATTACATTGAAAATGTAATTTCTTCCATCCTAGCTGAGTTTTGTGACCTCCCGTGAGAATAAGTCTCCAATTTTATCAATCTTCATTTTGAACTTGAACTAAAATTCCTTGAACTCAAGGCAGATTCCATGATCCTTGATGATGACTTGTTAGAAGCTTGTTTTTGAATGACAGGTATAAGTCATGACTAGATGATCAATGTTATCTTCTTCTAAAACCAATTCCTCATTCTTCTCACTACTTTCATCGTCTACTCCTTTATATCACCATGATTCAAAACCATACTAGTTGACTTAACACAATGGATAAATTTTGAATGTCATGTTTTCAGGATCATACATCTCTATCCCATCATCCTAAAATATTTCTTCGTGATGTCAAAAAAATAAACAACTTACTATTTTTATTAAGTATGAAAAATCAGCTTCTTGGAACCTCAACCGGATATTACAACTCATATTTCCCTTTTCTCCCTACATTTCTCTTGCCTTCTGAATCAACTTTGTAGTTTTGGAAAGTTCTCATGGGACCACTTAATATTTTTAGGAATTTTCAAATTTGGACCAGGATGCCCATTTTGATGAATTCTCAACTGTAGTACATCCTTTGTGTTCAACGTCTCCTTCACAGGTTCTTATGTTGATGAATTTCAAAAAATAACATTAATCTATGCATATCACTTGCTATTTTTTGAAAGTGGTATTTCTGTAGGTCCAATTGATGCAAAATGAAGTTCTCGATATGGGTTTTTTCCCAATATCACTGCCTTGAAATTTTCTATTTATCTAATCAATAGTTTAAGAGATTTTAAACTTTTACATTTTTGACCTACCAATACTTAAGAACAAGGAAACCATTGAAAAACATCAAAACTTGTAGGTATTTTTTTCTCCTTTGTTTACAATGAAATTATGTTTAAGATATAGGTTTTCTATTCTTATATCACTTCTAAAATTTCTCCTCGATCTAGTTATCGGTTTAGCGAGAAACTAAACTTTTTTTCCTTGTTGTACAAAGAAATGGATATATTTTCTATGAACATTCTGTGCTATGGAAGGATGGTTTGAAGATGTGGTTTTGATGGTTTTCGAGAGTGAAGAGCTCAAAAATAGATGGTCGTTGTTCCATGTAGTAGTTTACAAGATCTCTTCAAATTTCTATTTCACGGCCATGAAGGATTTTTGTTTTCTTCAGCTTCGTTCTTCGTTATTCTTCTTGGTTTGATCAATATTTATTCCATGACCTGCATATTATCATGGCATAGAGGATTTAATTTTTGTGAGGGAGCTAGTTCAAGCTTCAGTAATGGTGGGGGGTTAATGAGAAGTTGCAGAGTAAGTTGTGCACATATAAGTTAGAATTTAGAATAGGAAATAACGGGGTTTTAAAAATTTGAAATAAAGTTGAGCAGGGATGAGGCACATTTTCATGTCCCTGATTTACCTTAATAATTAATGGATATGATGGACATCAAATTTCATGTGGTGCCTCACGATGAGAAGTGGCGTAGATCCAACGGATGGGGGATTAGAGGACTAAAGAAGATTTAAAGCACTGAGAGATGGAAGATGGTCACATGGGAAAACATGACTTTCCTTGGGGGATGGATGTATTTTATTCTCCATGATGTTGCTTAAAAACATAGGGACATAAAATTTCACATCACACCTAATGATGATATGTGTCACTTGATCTAACGTTTGAGGATTAAGGCTTTACTAGCTCTTGAGGACTGGAAAATTGCTTTTGAAGGGATCATATGGGTGACCAAGAGTTTCCTTGGGGTTTGTTTGAATTTTCTTATCCCTTATTTCCCCCAACACAAAGGGATGTGATGGACATAAAATTACATGATGTGTGAGAATATGACATGTGGCGCGATTAAATGGCAAGGATTAAGGCTCCACTAACTCTTAGGCGCTGAACTAGCATTCAAAGAGGTCATATGAGGATCTAAAGGGATTTTAGGGTCTAGGCACATTTTTATGTCCCTCATGTCCCTTTTATTTATGGACATAAGGGATAATAAATTTTCCGGGCTCTGGAGCCGACACGTGTGTTGTTAAAAATTTTGCTAACTCGCAAACTCGCCGAGAGGGAAACTTGAAATGATGATATCTCAAGATTGTGATGAACTTTTTTGATGAAACGTTATATGATCATGACTGAAAATATACTTCTTAATCCAATTGTGGGGTCTCATGTATTTATTCCTCATTTTTATCACTTAAAAAGTAGATTTTTGATCTGGTACTCTACATGTGCATGAGAAGAACTTTTACAAAACCATTGTTTCAAAGTGTTGAAAAAAATAATTTCACCATCTTGTAGGGATTAGAATTCCATCACTAACTATGTATTTTTTTCTCCTACATCCATCCAAATCACCGAAATCACTTTCTAAAGCTCGGTATATTTTTTGGCCTCTGCATTTCCTAGGCTCGTGAACCCTAATTTTTGTGAAACGCCCCAAATTCTCTCGAATCTTTCATAAATATTCCCAAATCAGTTCCATGATGTTCTTAGTAATTTAATTCACCTTTTTTTCTAGTTATTTTATCATCTATATTATTGTGCATTACTTTTTAGATCAAGTTTCCTTCTTTCCGTCTTAGAATGTATACGATTATTTCTATGCATTATTCTTCTCATGTTGATAAACATTCTTGCAAGGCTCATATAAAGGAGGGTATTGATGCCTTTGCATGCCTTGGGTCATAACTCAATGTAGGTTGTGTTATAGACTAGTGCACCTAGGATATTAAGTGATTAGAATAGGTGGCTACATTTGTTTCCCGAGAAGAATGGAGAGGGGGCTAAAAATGAGCTCCAAGGAGCTTGAAAATGGTCATAGGTATGACCAGAAGGAAACATAAAGGGAGGGTGTTTTTTTTCCTCATTTTCCCCTTATGGGGTGGGAAAATATTTTAAGAATAAAGGAACCTTAGCTTGGTGTCTTCACTGGTCCATCATGCGTGTGATGAAAGGGGGGCTACAAAAGTTTGTTTAAAGGAATAAACTAGGTTGTCGGGGTCACATTAGGTGACCAACATGCCGAAATGGGTGAGCTGAATTTTTTCGTCCCAATTTTCCCCTTGGAGAGGGAATAAGAAAACACAAAAAGGATTATTATCCTCATGCTTGCACGTGGCATCCTAAAATTTGACTAAGTATTGAAATGCATACCTTGCACGATAACTTGATAAAACCATAACGTGAGATCTAAGATGATTTTTACACACTTATTTATATGAATTTTCATAGTAAATTCATTTTGAGAAGGATGGTATGGGTATAATTCCTGTATTATGTCTAGAACACCCTAAAAATAATTTTTTTTTCTTGGGACTACTGATTGTACTTGGAAATAATGAGTTTCCTAGAACAATACATGGTGCTTAGGGTATATATGATTTTACCACCATGTAGGTGATTAAAAATTATTTCCAAATATATCTTATTTAGATCAAAATCATTCCCAAAGTTACCGATATCAACTCCTGGAGTTTAAGTATTCTTTACAATGCAAGATTCTTCATCCTCAAAAACCCACATTTGATGAATTGGCTCCTAAACCTCCAAATATTTCTATAATATTCATAAATTAGTTAAAAAATGATTCAATATCCTAAATACACTTCCATTATTAATTTATATGTTTGAAACTCTCGAGTCATCATGCACTTGGGTTAGAAAAGCTAATTATAGTGCTTCCTAAAATTTCTTGAAAACCCGCCTATAGAGAGACTACTGCAAAAGTACTTGAATGATTTTATTTTTCCTAAATAACATACAAGGAAGGATTAAACACTCATTTAGACCATTGAAAGGGAAGGAAGGGAATGAAAATGGATAATAGACTGCCTAAGGGTGTTTTAAAGGCTATCTCATAGAATTTTTGAAACTCGGGTATTGTTGTCTTATTTTCAAGTGAATATTTCCATGCAATAAAACAAGACAAAAGTTGGCTCTAACTTGGGGATACATTATGGATCAAGTGGAGAAAGGACATGACATGAAAAATATCATAATCTCAATATTCAAAATGGATGAGTACCTTATCAATTGGGCTACATTTAGTCATTCAAAATAGATAAATATAATGAGGATGCACACATATACAACAAACAATACATGAAGAGTAAAGAACAAACACAAAAAGAAATGGAAACACATGAAAGGAAAAGGAAACACACACCTAAAATCACCTATGGGAAAATGTGGGGGAAAACCTTATTTAACGCTTATACAACTTTAGATATTGTTGGCTACGAGGAGACTCCAATGTTGTTCCATCAAGATATGACAGAAAAAAATAATTTTCTCCTCATGCTTCATGAATCTAGAATGGCATGAGCTGTAATGAGTCAAAATTATCATGGCTACCCTTCGAATCCCTTTGTTTATCCCAGAGTAGAAATATGTCTCCAAATTTTAAATCAAGAGCCTTCACCTTCTTGTGGAATAATATTTTTTCCTTCAACTAATGGGATTTGATTCTATCCACCACTTTGAATCTATCTTCTTTGAGATTATCCAGAACTAGAATCCTTTTATCTATAGCATCTTAGTATTATGAATCATCCATTACTTAATGTAAATTCAGTTGTACATTTGAATGTAACTAGAATCTCCACGTGCATCCCATAGAGAATTTTTAATGGAAACATTCTTAATTCCTTCTTCGTTGTTAACTTGTCTACCCACACCGCATCATAAAATTTATTGTTCCAATCCCTTTGGCTTTCATCAACTAGTTTCTAGACTTTGGATAGGATGTTTTTGTCACTAAATTCTTCTTGACCATTACGTTGCGGGTAATAGTTAGATGTGTGTGAAAATTAGATTCTATATCCATAGAATAATTCACTTAGATCCCTTGAAGATAAATATCTTGCGTTGTCTACCACGATCTTAAGGGTATACCTAAATGATGAAATTATATAATTTTTGATATTTTATTTCTTTATTAGAATGGCCTCCACTCATTTTGTAAAATAATCTTTCATCATGAGAACATAGGATTAACCCACACTTGAGTGAGAATTCAAGACTCTAATGAATTCTAGACCCTACTACTGTAATGGTTCTTCAATCATCACCAACTTGAGATGAAGCACATTGAGTTTAGGTATTTCAATGAACTATTGACATGCTTCAAACATGGATACTTACTCCACGGGCATATATGAATAGGGTTGTGCAATAATATATTCTTTGAATGATCTTATGAACTATAACAATCGTTGAGAAGTGTCCTCTACATGCTTGATCATGGTATGATTTATATAGTTTATCTTGCTACTCTTATTTTAAACACTTAAAAAAGAAACAATCAAATTCTCTCTAATAGAGGCCATGATTCCATATGAATAACTTGGATGTATTCAACTTGAGAGTTCTTCATTGGTTATGTCAAATTAGGAGGAAAATCACTATAAGTCAAGAAATAATAAATATCCATATACCATTCATATTTTTACTCTCTAAAAGTACTTGAGGAAATTCCTTACTCACACATTCACAACAAAGACACTCTCCTACACATAGTTATTAAGCATGAAAGTTTTGTTCTCTGCAAGTAGTCTTGACGGTCCATTTCCCCGACTAGATTAGAGGGTTTGATCTCCAAATCATACTCCTGGATTCTTTCTACCCATTTTCCTTTTTTTTAATCCATGTCTTGTTAGGTGAGAATGGACTTGATCACTGATCTTGGTACCATAAACATGGTCTGCGCATTGTAGATGTAGAACTTGAATATATTTACCACCTTGACCATTATATATGCATGCATCTCCAATTAGTTATACTTCAATTCATGATTATTCAATAGTGAGTTCATGAAGGAAATATAGGCTTCAACACCTTTTTCATTCTTCTGTACCAAGATGGCCAAAATATTGTGTTCTAAAGCATAATAATATAGGATGAAATATTTATCAAATTTTAGTCACACCAAAGTAGGGGAATTTGCTATTAATTCATGTATTTCCTAGATGACATATTTCCTTCTTTGTTCCATTTGAAATTGTCCTATGGCTTCATCATGACAATTATGTGTTTGGTCAATTCGGTGAAATATCAGAAAAATTGTTAGAGAAAATCGACATTTACAAAGAAGGTATAGACTCCATTTTTCCTCATAGGAAATGACATCTCTTAAATAGATTTTATTATTTTAGGATCAATTTTTTCTCCATCCTTATTCACTATGTGTCCAAGGACTTTACCCTTAATGACCCGAAGATGCACTATTTAGGATTTAGGGATATGTCAAGATTTCTACACTTTATGTTTACATGTTCCTAATGATAAATATGACATCCTCTCTTATGTGATACTATAGTGAGATCGTCAAGATATATCACAATGTAGTTATTCAAGTAGTTAATGCTAAATTCATTTCTCTCTTGAAATTTTCTCCCACATTGATTAGACCAAAAGGAATTCATTTGTATGAGAAAGTACCCTAAGGTATGGTGAAGGTTATCTTATTTATATCTTCCTCTCCTACTTCAATTTAGTTGTAACCTAAGAATCCATCTAGAAATGCGAGCATCTAAGACCCCGTGACTTCTTGTAAGATGTGATCCATGATTGGGAGAGGATAGTTATCCTTAAGGAAATCTTGGTTCAAGTTAGGAAATTATATAAATATCCTTATTTATCCTTTCTTATTTTACATGGGAACAATGTTTTATACCCACGTTAAATGGTGGATAGGTAAAATGATTCTATCGTTGAGCATTTTCAATACATCCTCCATTATTATATGTGTAATATTTGGATCATAGGGCTATTGTTTTTTTTGATGAAAGATGTTTCTTCTAACATCAATGGAGTATATTGATGTACTTATATTTTCTAAAAATACTCAATTTCCTCATATGAATAAGACAAGACATCCTAATATCTATTCAATGATGATATTAATATTATTTTCTCCTGGGAGAGAAAAATTTCCTATGTTCACCATCCAGGTTGTTTTACGGTGCCAATTTTATCCTTCTCTAACTAATCAATATACCTTGATCATTCATTTTCTCTATCTTGATGAAGCCATCATGCTTATCGAATAGATATTTTAATGACACTAGGACTTTAGGAATTTTATTCCAATTTAATTTCATTACTCCTTCCTCATCGAATCATTTAATTTGTTCCTGTGACCTCTTCTACTACCAACTTTGTGAGGGATTCTCACTCCCTTCAAAGAAGATACTTCTTAAATTATGTTTCTTCTCTACGAAGGAAAGGATTTGATTGTCTTCATTAAAGACCTATTAGTGGTTTACATTGTTAGGCATGTTTTGTCTAAAAACCATCTCCACAGTTACCATGTTTTAGCCAAAGAATGGATTTCACATCACCAAAGAGGTTTAAACCACAAGAGAGTATTCCCTTGCATTTTTCTCTTAAGGGACATATTACGTTATAGTTTTGAAGCCTTGGGTTCTTAACTTGAAATTGGTCTATTACTTGTTTGACAATCACTTCTATATCTCTAAGACACTTAAGATTATTGATGCCCATAGACATAGCAACATACATCCCAAGGAGGAGAGCCTCATAATTTGGAGTGTTATTTGTATTTTTTAACTGTAAATTATATAAGAAATGGAGGGATTCCCCTGATGTAAAAGTCAAGAAAAATATGACTCTAGACCCTACACTCTAGTGGCTTCCATAAAAATCCATGGTCCATAATTGATATTCCTTGTCTTTAGAGAAGAAAGGTAGATTTTTGTCTCTTTGAGATGTGAGGAAATAATTATCCATCCCACTAGCGTTAAACAAAATGTCGGATCTTGGGTCATCTAGATTTTGAACCATGTACTTTATCTTATGGACCAAAAATAACTTTATCATTTCCCCCTTATAATGGAATGGTTATGAAGGATGAATCCATTTTAAACTCCCCACAGATGTATCTGCAAAATCTTCTAGTTAACAACATCCAAAAATATGTTGGAATATCAGCCACTAGAATTGTAAGCAATACCTTCTTCTATAGAAATTCAGCAAAGGCCACTTGTTCATCCTTGATTTTATTCACCAATGGTACTTCTTTAGATTCCATAGAATAACAAGATCCATTTTCACTAGTCAAGGTAATTCCTAAGGAATTTTCTAATTAGATGGAAATAACATTGTTAGAGGATCTAGAATCTATAATACATGTATTAAGTTGGCAGCCTTTGACTAAAAGGGATATGTAGAATGGTTATACCTTATTTTTCATAGATTCACTAAGCACCAACATGTTTTTGAGGGAGGTATAGGTGTTGTTAGTATTAGAACTTTTGAATTGGGACCTACAACATTACACTTTGGGCTACAAATTTTGACAAAATCAACAAATATTTAAAACTCGAGTCTAGTGTGTTTTGAAATATTCCATCTCCATGATTTTGAATTTGGTCTTATTTTCATATTCAAAATAATAGAATGGGGGTAGGTTAAGTGGATATGAAATTTTTATGATGATACAAGTTTTACATTATGAATTTCAATCTAACTTAGGAGCTTGAGTATCTTTGGGGATGTGGTAGAAGGATTTGAAGGAGGGGGAGTGAAAGATTTTGACTGAGCCTTAGATGATTTATCATTACTAGAATTAGGTGATGGATTGGATTTAGAAGTACAATTTGAAATGGGGGAGGTACTAGAGGAATTACTTTTTGTGGTGAGAGGAATTTTTCTTGTTAGTGGGTGTGGTTTCTCCTTAGATGAATCCATCGATGGTGGGATTGCAAATCCTCTGATAATAACTTATTTTTGTGGGACTTCAAATGGAGGATCATGTTTATTTTTATTTTTGTCATCCCTTTGAATATGAATCTCCTTTTTGACTATGAAGGAGTGAAAATAGCATACGATAAGCTTGGTGCTTCTTCATCATCTTCATCTTCCTTGACATATTTAATGAGAACATTTTGCATATCACCATCAAATTATTTAATTTCAATAAGGTTTCTATCATAATTTTTCTTCCTCCTCTTCCAGTTCTTCCACATTCTCTTCCTCTTTTGGTTTTTAGTATCACAAGTGGAATTAACCGATGGTTCTTCAAGGGTGAGCTGTGAGGAGGTGGTGTTATTCTATACCTATTTGGAGTATTACTAATCTTTAGTAAATTCCTCATATATATCCGGGAGAGTTAATTTTTCATAGAAATAATATCATTAGCCATTATTTGAATCATTAGATTAGTTAGAGTAGATCCAAAATTTGACACTTCTACTTATCGTTGGTATTTTTCACTTTACCAAACAAGATTATAACATCCTTTATCTTGTTAGAATAGTCTGAGCTTTTTTAAGGTTTTGGGTTGAGATATCTTGAGAATAAACTCAACTTCAGTGCAATTGGTGAATATGAAGAATCTTTTTAAATTATTGGTTGTGGGCATGGTATGAATAGGAATCCTATTAAGGAATATGTTATAATTTTCTATGAAATATCTCATGCCTTTATTTGACTCCTTCATATGTACCAATTGTACGAAGAGATCTTGACAATCATTTCTAGAATTAAATCTATCCTCAAATAATTTTCTTATATCATCCCACCAAGTGAATTTAACCTTTCCAGTAGAAGACAATACCATTCATCCACCTTTTCCTAAAATAACTCTAAAAACAATCTAATAGATACATCTTTATGTTCAACAAATAACATACCACATGCACTGATGAAAGTTTCCACATGTTCTTTAGGGATTTGGGAACCATCTTCTCTACACTTAGGAAATTTTTTCAATGATGCTCGTTGTAGCTCATGGAGTGGTTATTGAAGTACAAGTCATCTGGTATTTCTACCCCATTGGTACAATGAGATGTGGTATTTATTTTTCTTAACTTTCTTCCTCAAATTATGATTTAAACCTTACTCCCACTATAGATATTTCTTCCCCCTTTCTTATTCTCTTTCCATTTTTTTATTTCATTGCTTACTTATGCTTCATTTTCCACCCTTGCTCACTATTATTCTTCTTAGTATCTACGTTAGTGAATTCTTGAATTTATTTTTTTATATATGAAAAATCAACATCCAAAGCATTATTAACAATTTGATTGATGGTGAGAGAATATTTCAGATGAAAGGAGACTTTGAATTTCGAATTATTTCATTCCTTGGCTGAAGTTCTTCAATAATAGGGTCGGTATGTCTTCATTTATTTTGTGATTTAGTATATCTTCTATTCACCAGATTGGATATTTAGGATCTTCTTTGTGCTTCTTTAAATTGTCTTTCTCTTTCCAATTAAACAACGTGTTCTTCTTCAAGTTCCAATACTCTTGTGGTTATGAAGTACTATTTGAAAGTTTCTCTTTTATGGAAAAAGTTTTTCTCTCGAATCTGAAGTGACATATTCCTTAATATGGAGTAACAATTCAGGTATTTTAATAGAAGGGTTAGCGATAATATCCATGGTTATGACACATAAGACTCATGTGACACTTCAACTTCCAGCTTTTTTTTTTTTTTTTAAAAATTTCTTGATGTATGCCCATAAAAATGACATTCTAAAACACGCTAACTCTCAACACTTAAACCCAAAATTTTTGAATATTTATTTTTGTTACAAGGAAAAGGTAGAAAGATAAAAAAGGTTATAAGGATGTTAACCCCTTAACTAACCAACACCACTAACTCAACTTTTCGATTGAAGAACCCGGTCTAGAACGAAGATTAACATATTATCAACTTAATCTCTAGAGTCCATTAATCCATTATGCATTAGGAAGGTACCCTAGATTAATTTACTTAATTAAATGTTTTCTTCCCTTAAGTTAATGCTCAATCCCAAAAATGACCAATCTCATGATTAAATAATTTAGTTTCATTATCCTAATAGTATAAAGTCTTTTTTTTAATTTACTAAAACATAATAAAGGAAAATAAGGACTTCACAACCCTAAGGAAAAGAAATGGCCCCATTCCCCATTTACACATACTACTAAAGTTTTAAACGACATTTTATAAAAATCACTCTCACCTAACAAAAGTAGGGTGAAACCTCCACCCTTAGATCAAGAAAATCTCAACCACAAGATCCTAGGATTACAAACAAGCCCTAAATTTCCTTATGAGTATTTATTAAAGTCTTTTCTTTATTATTTCCCTCATTTGGTCTATTTGTTTTGCTAAAATGTAGGTTGGAGAAGAGGAAGACGTGGGAGTAAGGAGGGAGAATTATGGAGGATTTTATAAGGAGATCTAGTTAGATTAGTTTAGTTTCAGTTTATTGTTGTTATAACCTCCATTAAAGGATTAGGAAGGTTATTCCTTTTACCAATATGGTTTTGTTTCAAGTTTTTGTATTTGGGTTTTTAACTTGGGGAAAACCCTACCCCCATGAAGAAATGAGAAGAAATGTTTTAGATCCACCATTTGTATGTTTTTATTATCCAATAAAAGGGTTTTAATCATTGTTTTCCTTGTTTGCAATTAGGAATTTTAGAAATTATATTAAACCAGTTAAAAGTTACGCACAGGCACGGACCCGTGGAGTTCTATCATAAGTGACAAAATGCCACCCAGCAGTAGACCGACGGTCATGGAACCACCGCCCTTCGTTGGTGACAAACCACGGATGACTTCCCTCACCGAGTGGCGATTATGGGACCGCCACTCTGCACAAGGCGGCGGTCCTATTTCAAAAAAACATAACCTTAATTCGAGATTTTTACAAAAACCAAAAGTTACAAAAAGGTGTTAAAATGCATTTTTAGCCTATTTTGAGCTTCTAAAGTTTCTTGTTTTCTGATTTCATTTCTATTGTCCTCTTCTAGTTAAAATTTATTTAGTTAAGAAATTTCCATAACAAAAATAGTAATATAACTACAAGGTCTATTCTATTTTGTTCAACTAAATTTTCTCTCTATTTCCATGAGCAAAAGAAAACTAAATATACTTATACATTGTTGTTTTCTTACTACAAAAATCGACATTTGCAAATAACAAAATACTTCAAATTTGTTCTTTTGTTCCCATTTTAACTAAAACATATGTATGTTCAAAATAACTATAATAACTTCATTTTTCTATTTCAATGCCTCAAATCATTTACCTCCAATAACTAATTTTCCCCAATACAACCAAGATTCCAAATAAAAGATTTAATTTCTTTTCTATTTCTCAAACAATCTCCACAATACAAATCTTTCTTATTTTTCTTATACAATAATACAATACCACAATGAAAGTAACTTTCCTCTTCTTCTTTTTTTTTGCATACAATTTCAACTAAAATCTTACTAAGATTTTCATTTTGATTATTTTGTTTCCCTATTACATTCTAATGAGAAGGAAATTTATTTCTTGACACTCTACAATGAACTTATTCAAATATTCATATAACTTGTATTTCAATATTTCTTTTAAAACATAACCAAATTTACAATCTTCCACTTTGCGTGGGAAACAAAAAGGCTTCTCTCAAGAAGGGAACTCTTAAAGTACTCTAACAAACTTCCAAGCTCCTTAACACCAAAAATAAGGCTCAATTATGGGGTAAGTCCAGCAAGTTGGGGGACAATTTTGTGGACATCAAATCCTAAATTTTACATCAAAAACAACAAAACATCAAATTTAGTCTTCCCGTGGACTTGAACCATGCCAAAAAGACAAAAATATGTCATAATAATGGTACCATCACGTAGGGGAGACTGTTAACTTTGTAGACATATTGATTTTAAAGTGATAAGGATAGGATAAATATCATTTTATAATTTTTACTAATAGTAGGTCTCTAAGACACTTTTTCCCGTGAATATTTATGTCTATGCTTAAGACTACAAATTTTGTTTCACTTGTGAGAATGTCATAAAACTTATACCATCCCAACTATGGTAATTATATACATGTTAATAAAAATATTTGATTTCAATATATTTTTGATGTAGTTATGGCGGGCAAAATAGAAAGTGCTCTGTTTTCTTTATGGTTCTAAACCACTTTCACGGAAAAATTCATAAAAAAAAAAATATTTCTCAAAAAAATACAAAATAAAATTTATCCCAAGATAGATAGCGGAATCTAAGTTCTCACCAAAGTAAAAATATATATATCAATTTTTGGTCATCCAAATCATGGGAAAATAGACTACAATCTTATAGGTATTTTAAAAAAATAATAGCTAGTCATTGAATTTTGAGTGTTTAATATTGCTAAACTTGTCCATTTTTTTAAAAAAATAATAGTTTAGAAACTATATTCCGGATTCTATGATTCATATTCATATGAGTTTTTCTAATTTTGAGTGTATGAATTACTAATAATCACTACAAGTTGATATTATGTTGTTATTTGCAATATGACGTCCACTTATGACTCCTTTTTGTCCCATAACTTTGCTGCACTTACCCCATACTTTTTTTTATTCACAACAAAATGGGGAGAGGAAATTCTCTCCACCCAACCAAGACATCCAATGAAGGGGGAAGTCATCCTTTCATTGGCCCCCAAGCCCCAACTACATCAAAAGTGGAAATGATTTCAACACATGGAAACAAAAAGCTTCCACAACACTTAACAAAATATTTTCACATCCATTCCATTCACATTCAAACACAACCACAACACAAGTAATAAGAACAACAAAACAACAATATAAGAAGGCTTGTCAGAAATCCAAATGAGCAAGACCTATGGGAGGCCACTTATGCCTCCCAATGGGAATGGGTGCCCAATTAAAGCATCCAATGTATGTCTCAAATCTCCTACAACTCTTATGCCTCCCTCAAGTACACTTTATACCTCCATATACTCTTATGCCTCCCTCATAATAAGAAACAAGAATAAATGCAAGCATTCCTCATACAAGGTGGAGCACCCAACCCAAAATACCTCCAAAAAATTTAACTCTTATTCCTCCCTAAAATAATAATCCCCATAGTATCCTCCTACTCCACACTTAGGAAATATAACCATACCCAACAAGCATTCCAAGGAAAACAACACTCAACACAAACATATAAACAAAAAAAAGAACATAATGTAAGCAAGGTAAAGCTCATACCTCTCCATAGTAGAGATTTTTCTAAGAGTTAAAATCCAAGCTCCAAAAATCCACAAGCACTCCCAAAAATCCTGTAACTCTCCAAAATTCAAGAGTCCAAAATGATCAACTAACCCCCAGACAAGAAAAAGAGCAACAATAATCAGAAAAGGGAGAGAGGAGGATGAGGTAGCTCCATGTAGGATGCAACATCACTCATCCACAACTCCTCATAAGAATACAAACATCAACCCCAATGCACCATAAATTGGTGGGTGAGGGGAATGACAACATACTACCACACACAAACTAAGCCCAAACCCCAAAGGAAAAATTAAATATTTGAAAGAAAGTGTAATTAACATTTCACCTTTTGAGGTCTAATTTTGACCCAAACCTATAGGTATGGTTAGTATGATAATTTAAGAGGTGTGGGACAATTTTAACTTATCTCAAAATCCTTAAAAATTATCCCTTAAGGACAAATTCGAGTTTCCCATGAATGGTAGAGTGTACATCACTCAAAGTCTCAAAAATTCAACACACAACACAAAATCCAAGAGCAAGTCAAGTCTAATAAATGATCTCGTTTTGGTCACATCTTTGATTAATTAGGAATAGATTAATTTAACTCTAATTATGACACATAGACCCACTAAGACAAAGGGGAAAAAAATACATCAAAACTAAATAGTTAAAAAAGTAAATTACATCACTCAAAGGAAAACATACTAACATTAATAAAAGGGAAAATAAAACAAAACACATGACCCCCTTTTCAAAAATTTCCCCTAACCTAATAATTATAACACACACGCAATTACATATTTCTTGGTGACCCTAGTTGAATTCATCTAGAATTCCGATGTGGTTGGTCTCTAAACCCCCTGATGTTGTTGTGAATATAATTGAACCTCAAAAATAGATAATACCTCCTTTCGCCTCATGGCCGCATTAAAAATTAATGCCAAAGTATGGAATATAACTCTAAAATCATCTTATATAGGATCTAATATCATCTATGAAATTACAAATCCTTTACCATTTTCTAGAAACATTTCTATGCATCATTTCATCCATGTCAAAAATGGTCACAACATTAATTCAATTATCAAAGTATACTCATGACAAAGAAAGTATATCGCATGTCAAAAATATATATAAATAACCATGTCCACAACATATCAACATCAATATCAAATGTCTCTAATAATCCACATGCATCATATATGAAACAAAATCAACAACATTCCAGTATCTCTAACATTTAGTATCATGCTAAATCAAAAGGCTACAACAATGTCCATAAGTGTAATCGATAGTATCAAAATCAAAGAAAAAAGGTGTCGAAGGGAAGTGGGCACTACATATTATTTAATATGGAATAACAATTCATGTATTAAAATAGGATGGTTACCCATAATATCCATGGTTATGACATATAAGACTCATGTGACACTTCAACTTCCAGTTTTTTTTTCCAATTTTTTTAATCTTTTCTTAAGGGTGGTTTTGGGATCATATGATGTCAAGTCTGCCCCATGGTGGGAACATGAAACTATTTGAAAGAAAATTTGTTCAATGGACTAGTTTATGGGTATCTTTCTAACTCTATGGGAATATAAGTCCCTCTGCTTGAATGGTGTAGTTTTTTATTTGTATACACATGTGAAATATTATTTTGTAGTATCCTTATAGCTGAGGATCCAACAGGGGAACTCCACATACCCTATGGAAATATATTGTAATTTCTTGCAAGATAATAATTTTCTAGGAGAGTTGGAAAGTGAATGAGAAAAAGAGAGAGGGATTAACGTTATAGGTAGAAAATTATATTATTACAACCATTAACAAAAATTCCAGCATACATATATTAGAAGAAATAAAAAAATTCTAAGGGAAACGAGAGAAGATAAATTTTAGAACTCAAAGTTTCAAAAAACATCCTTATCCAAAAATGAAACAAACTCCCTCTTTCTTCATTGATGTTGTAGAGAAACTATACATAGTGTGAGTGAGAAGAACATATAGGTGAGAAATAGAGGAAGTGTTATCTTTTTTCTTCTTCACAAGTGATAATTTGTCATGAACACACAATATTGACAACCCTTAGCAAAGAGGGTTCCATTACAATTTATATAACTAGATATGAATCTTCACCTACCCTCACATGACCTTCATATGTCTTACAAAAATTATGACTTTTCATATTCTTAGGAAATAATTAAGTCCCCTTTTATTAAATAGCGGTGACTTATTACATTAGAAACAAAAAAACACTTTTAAATAACCAATACATAAAGAAAAAGTGAATCCCCCAATGATGAAATAGAACATGGAGGACGAGAGAAAGAAGGGAGAGATGATTGATCCAATGAAGAAGCCGTTATTTCCAATCTTGTCAAATAGTCACAACACATCATCTACAATAGTGTTTTCGTATATGACAGGCACTCCAATCTTATGGACCCTATCATTGAAATGATCTTGCATCTTGTAGGACCATTCCTCATTTGATTCCAATTCAATAATAGCTCTATTTATCATTTCATACCTGGTCACCGAGTTTTTCCCACACACGTGAAAAGTCCTCAAATGGGGCACTAAATAGATTTTTCTTATCAATAATCAAGAATGAGTATCCCCATATACACCACCAATGGAAGAATCGGGTCCTAATGCTCCTTTTATTTTTCCAATTCCTTAATGATCATCTAAGCCTTTTTGTACTTACACACATATTATTTAAAAGCGGGACTATCTCTGGGATAAATGTTTTCCATTTTCCATGATCGTACTTATCCACTTTTTATTTTCTCATCACTATTTTGTGAACTCTTTCATTCTTCTAATGGACTCTAAATCAATGTTATTTATTAGAGATACTTCTTCAATCATGATTTATGAAGTTGTCATGTCTAATGGATGATGTATGTATGAGGAGATTTTTTGTACTTTATCCTCCAAACACTCGATCTTCTCTTTATTTTCTCCATTTCTTGCAATGAGGTGATCAAAATATTCTTGAAACATATGCTCCTCTCCTTCATGGATGGTTGGGACAAAATAAATGGTACTCATTTCATAATTATATGGTGTTATTTCTTCACCAACTTCATTACCTTCCACCTTACAACTTCCACATATTTTTCACCCAGTAGCACTGATGAAAAAGTGAGGGGCCACTTGACAAATTTTATTCTTATTTCCTTTCTCCAATGACGCTATCGTCGATAGATCAAGGACTATGATTGGTTCGATGGTACGATCATCTTTTAAAATCATTTCCTTCATCAAAGGAAACATCTCACTTGCCTCATAATTTTCAACTCATATGTTTATCATCTCTTTCTCAAGTGGAAGGGGTGTCTATTACGTAGGACTAGGAGTGACAAGAAGAGGGCACATCCTCTAGAAGTTCTGGATATTGTAGCAAAATTTGCTAATTTTCTTAGACTTACACTTCTACTACGGGATCATTTTCCATCATAATATTTGGTTCGATATCTCATATTAGTATGGTCAAATGCTAAAACCTTACGCTTCGAATTTCCTCCAAAGTGGCTCCGAGATAAAGTTACCTCCATGAGATTTGTTTATGAATGATTTGATACCTATATTTGGAGTGTGGGGAAAATTCCTAATGTGAGGGAAACAAATTTAGTCTTATGAAACCATTATCTTGTTCTTTTTATCTCCACTTATGTAGTGCCCACTTCCCTTTGAAACCGTTTGATAGTGATCATGACATTGTTGACTATACCATGGACATTATTATAGTTTTGATTTAGTATGATGATTAGATGTTAGAGCATGGATTATTGCTGACTCTGATTCATATATGATGCATGATGATTATTAGAGATATTTTATATATTGATGTTGATATATTTTCTGACATGGTTACATTATAGATGTTGTTCAGATATGTGATATTTAGATATTTTTAGTAGACCTAGAAAATTAAAATTGAATTAAAATTGATGATGATATAGTTGTTGGTGAAATTTTAAGGGAAATTGTTGACTGACTTGATGATCATTGTGATTCACATATATATTGATGACTTTGAAAGTATATTATATTCATTTGGATGTTCTGATGTGGCCACAAGGCCAAAGTAGGTATTTGTGTTTTGCAGGTTAAAATATCACAACACACATCAGGGGATTGGAGACAAACCACTTTGGAATTATAGATTAATTCAACAAGGTCACCATTTTAACTTTATTTGTTTGTGTGTGTTTGATTGTTGTTAGGATTCCCATGGGGAGAAACCTTCAAATGTGACCAAGGGGTTGTATGTTACTAAGATTTATTTTCCTTGGTTTAATATTGAATGAGTTTATTTTGTGGTGTTTTGACCCATTTCCTCATTTATTAAATGATGTGTTAATTAATGTGAGTAATCATGTTGTTAAAATAATTAATTAATCAAACATGGTCATAAAAAAGTAATTATTAGAGTTGTTGGCCTAAAATTAAAGTGTTCTGAGAAATGTGTAAGTGATGTGTAAGAGATGTATAAGTTGATTTTGGAGTATGAAACACTCCATCTTCTTTGAAATTCGAAATTGTCCTTAGAGGCTGATTTTGGAGACTTGTGGGACAAGTTAAACTTGTCCCATGCCTCTTAAATTTATATACCAACCTTACCTATGGTGGAGATTCAAATTTATCCCTTCTTTATGCATTTTTGTAAGTCAAGTTGAATGTTTTTATTGCACTTTTCTTACATGTTTTAATTTTAGTCCTTTGGGGTGTGGGTTATATTTGAGTTTCTAGTTAAAATGTGATATTATTCAGCCACCTATTTATTATGCATTGGAGAATGAAGTTGAATTTTTGGTTGGCGTTGAAGATGTGTGATATGGCATCCTACGTGGATCTGCCTCATCCTCTTCCTTCCCTCTTCTATAAAATTCAAATGGTTTGCCTTGTTTTGGGGTTGTTTCATTTTGGAGACTTTATTCTTGGGTGAATTCCTTGTTGTTTTAGGAGCTCTTTCTTTGAAGAAGTTTTTTGGAAAGATTGTTGCATGCTTGTGCTTGGATATTTTGGATTGCTTGAATTGGGATAAATCTTGTTATTTTGGAACTTGGAACAACTCCATCATGGAGAGGTAGGAGCTTGACTCTTGAAATGCTCTTATTTTATGAATGTAATTGTTAATGTATGTGTTTTGGTGTGTTTGGGCTGTTGGGTAGATGATCTAGGAATGGTGTAGGAGAAGAATTTGGAGTTACATTTTTTGGGAGGCACAAATGTGTTTTAGTGAGGTATAAGGGTGGATGGAGTTGGGATTTGGGTTCCACCTTACAAAGAAATAGCTTACATTTTTGTACTCGTTATGAGGTTCCATAAGAGGTTGGGTAGGCATAAGGAAATGTGAGGAATATGGGGTACTTGGGGGATGCATAAGGGCATGTCATGGATTTGAAATGATATATATATATATATATATATATATATATATATATATGTTGGTGGTTTGTTCTAGGTGGTGATATCCATTTCCCATTTGGGGAAATAAGAATAATCCCCCATAGTTTTTGATCCTTTGGATTGCTTGATGAAGCCTCAGTAATGTTTTCCATGTTTTAATATAGTTGAAAACTACATTCTATTTTGGACCGTGTTTTACTGTGATTATGTTGCTTGAGCATTTGTGGAAGCTTTGTTGTTGCCATGAGTTGGATCACATCATTTATTACTTTGTGGTTGGGGCTCAGGGGCCAATGAAGAAGGATGGATTCTCCTCTTCATTGGATTTCTTGGTTGGGTGGAGAGTGATTCCATTCCCCTACTTTTGTTGTGATCAAATTGGAAGAATGAGAAATCTGCATGTTGTTGTTTTGGATTGAGATAAAGATAGTTCTACAATACCTTGTGAAATGAAATCTTATTGTAGCCCCTTTCCCACTTGAAGTGGATGATCTATGAATTAACTATAATGGAAAGATACTTTGTATCGGCAAAGAAAGTTGAAATTTGAAATGTAAAAGAGTTATACACTATATTTTGTTTTGGAAAGAATGTGAAAGAATGACAAGTGTTTTGTATGTTGTATTTTGAAATCAAATGGAAATGAGGTTGTAAGAGTTTCATTTGAATTAATGTAAGTATTTTCCTTTTTCATATGATATTCTTCCCTTGGAAATATATATTTAACATGTTCTATGAAATCCCTATTTGAAAAGAGGAAAGTGAAACACGTGAGAAGAAAATGTAATATTCTACTCTATTTTTATATATATGATTTTGGAATGAATAAAAGAAGGATGTTACAAAGTTGTATTTTGGAGTAAATAAATGATGTATCACCTTTCTTAAATTACATAGTGGAATTGAATCTAATCTTTTAAATGTAATTGAAGCTCTGTTTGAAAGAAAGAATGCATATAAAGGAAATGTAATACTCATGTCCTTTGAAATATGTAAAAATTGGAAATTAGAGATGTATTATAGTTTGGAATAAGTTGAATTAAATCAACTAAATGCATTAGATTAGGTTTAGAACACATTATAATACTTGGAATAAGAAAATGGCAAATCGACCTATTTAAAATTTGAACTCTGTCTTATTTTTTCCAATTAACAATTATTTAATCCCAAATACTCAAACCAAATCTGCAATAATGGAATAACAAATGAAACATTAATTTGGGCATAATAATATCTAACCAAATTCATATAGACATTAACACTTAAGAAAATATTATAAAACTTAGGAAAATCGGGCTCAAACCATTTTGTAGTTGTGTTGTTGTCCAAAAATGTAATTGTCAAAATTTCAAATCAATCGAGACAAATTGAATATGTAAATCTCTCTTAAATACACCTAAGAATAATTTTCCATGTCCATTTGACATGTTGAGAGAGATAAAAGAAAAATTGAAAAATTGAACAAGTTAAAATTTACCATTTTACACTATAAATCCCTGAGTCATTTTCTTGAAATTGACCCCTTAAACTTTATCAAAATCTAAAATTAATGATCCCTGTGTAAAGAGGACATTGGGAGCTTTCCAGAAAAACATCATTTTCCCAAACCTGAGTGATCTATCAAAATTTAAGGCATTCTAAATTTTTTTCTTCTTTGGTGTCGAAAAAAAAATTGGAAAAATTTCCTTGGTGGGCCCACGGGCCGAAATTTTTCCTTTAGCTCTTAGAAATTTTTTTGGGAAAATTTTTCTAATTTTTCTTTCCACCCTACCAAATCACAACCAATCATAATCTACCACATGGAACCATGACACATCGGTGGAGGGGTGGATCTATTTTTAAATTTAGCACTCCCAAAAAATTTTGGGAAAATTTTCAAAATTTTCCTCTCCATTTTGCGGCCCGCATGACAACTAGGAGCCGCCACATGGCATTGCGAAGTACTGGTGAGGTGCAAGTTAATGATATTGTCTTAACCCTTTAGGGTGTTAAAATAATTTGTTTTCCCACCGTCCTGCCTTCCCCACATTGGCTTAGGAGACACCACGTGTCCTTGGAAGACTTGTGGGAGTGTGGGTGGAAAGTTGGCCTTCACCCCGCGTTGGAAGATTTTTCAAATTATCTCCTGCCACTCTTCTCTCCTCGAGATGACTTGGGAGGCCACGTGTCCCTAGTGGACTTGTGGACGCTTGGGTGCATGGGTGCAAAGTTGTATTTTTTCCCCATGCAGGAAAATTTCCAAAGGTCTCCCCGTAGCCTCCCGATCCGACCTTGGGGAAAATTTTTACCCCGGACCAACATGCCCACTCTTGGGGAAAATTTTCACCCAACGCTCACCGGCCCATAACTCCAAAAATATGAGGAGTTAGGAGGACTTATTTATATCAATGGAAAGGTGAGAAATTTCTTATCAATGAGAATAATTTAGGGGAATTTTGAATGCATTAAGTTTGAGAAAAATCAAGTTGAAAATTTAATCCGGTTAGAGAGTGGGTATGGTGATGAATTATACTATGAACCTTATTTTACCTTCTTACCCTAAATTATAGACCTTATGACCTCTAATAATTGTTAATAAAGGTAAAAGTATGTTCTAGTGAATTTAGAATTGTTCTGGAACTTGTTAGTGATAGTTGTTGCCTTATAACTTGGTTGTAGACTCTTTTAAACAAAAAAATTATTCCATAATTTTCCTAACTAATCCTAGGTCATTCTTAGGTCTCAAATGGGTTGTTTTTAGCGGGCATTACAATTGGTATCGAGCCGTGGGTTCAAAATATTGGACCTTTGGGAACACTAGAAAAACTTGAGACATGAATTATGAACCTAGCACATTTTTAAATATAGAAACCAACCTTGTTTCAAAATTGAAAAAAAATAAAAAAATGTGAAGAAATATTACGTTACTCTATTAACTTGAACTGTCAGAATTAAAATCACAATAAAATAACAAGTTGTTTGAGTTCTTGTGATTGCTTAGTGGAATTTTGTATAAACCCGGGTAACTAAGAATGTCTAATTAAATTGATGTTTGTGAACTTTAGTCTAGTGGAAATTTTGTTCCCCTTTGAAAATGTGTTGTTTTTACAAGTCCTAAATCTTGATTTATTGTTTGATGTGTTAAGACCTTTTGAGAACCTTCCTTATTAAATTTTTGGAATGATAAGTTGTATGGTTTGATTCTTGTGGTTGGACAATAGTGGTTGTGTTTTGGATCGGGAAGAGTTAATTAGAATTTTTAGAGATTCCTTCCTTCGAGTGGTTATGAAAGAGGGTTTGGTTTTAGTTTTCCATTTCGTTACCTATATGGGAGAGTGGACATTAAGTCTTGGTGTCATTTGGGACCCAATCCTACGTATGTGTCCTGGAACTAACCTCAAGGAAGACTACCCCTATTAGCGGAAAGAAGGGATGCAAAGTGAATGTGGTGTTAAATTTTGTTTTTTAAATTTGTAATATTGTGTTATTTTATCAAGGACCAACATCTTATTTTATGATTTATTTGAGAAGCTCAGAGGCTCTTTTATTTATTTTATTTTTTGCTAGAATTTTCAAACTTTTCAATATGAGTACTTAGCCACTTTCCTTGATTTTGACATTTATTATATTTTATTTTGATTGGTGACTTAGAGCTCATTATATTGTTGGCTACTTAGCTAAACGTTACATGGTTTCCTTCTTGCAGGATGATGAGTTGGTTCTATGCTTTTTGTATTGTGACATTTCATCATATGGGTGTACACCCTAGGTGTCTTAAATGTCCTCTTAGGTGCTTAAATTTATGCCTTGGTTTTGGATCCAAGTAACCTTGAGGGTGTCTAGGATCTTAGAGTGAATTTTTCATTGCTTGACCTTGCTAGATAGATATCTCGTTGTGTTGAGTGTTCTAGTTTGAAGTATGTAGCGGTGGTGTTGATTCTCTTACAATTTGGTAAGAGCATGAACCTCGTTGGAGTAGAGGTGTTTAATTGTGGGCTGATGAATTATGTTAGATTGGATTAATTTTGGCTGGATTTGGATGTTAGTAGAAAATTCTTTGTGTCGGTAGTGGCTTCTTTTTGATGGCATGCTAAGTTTTATCAAGATTTCCTTATTTCATTATATAAAGTAGTGACTTCAGGATTGTATGCATCTTGATAATTTAGGTTACAATTAATCCCATTTGAGTATTGTGTGTGTAAATTAAGTGTGGTTGGTTGCCCTCTTGACCTAAAAAATAAGTATACCCTTTCCTTAAAAAAAATTTAGTTACTATGAATAACACATTATGACCTATTAATTTTAATTATGTGGAGACACTTATGGATGCCTTGAGTATTTTGGACCATTCCACTAGTTGATGTTAGTGTAATTAGACCTTGATGAATTAATCTCAATGGTATCTTATAATGGGATTCTTCTTGTGAAACTTTAACTCTTGGTTGTAAATCCGTATTGAATAGATAATTGATTGAGTGCTTACAATTGATGCTTTCTAGTGAGTATGTGGTGTTATTATAGTTAAAATATTTCCTGGTCATTTTGATTTCTTAGTTGGTGGTATCCTGTGGTAATATGGGTGTAGATTTGAAAACTTTCCTTATCTTATCATGTGAGTAAAAATGTTTTTTTCAAAACAACAAACACTGTTAAACCCTAGTAGATCAAGTAAAAGTAATTATGCTTCCTTAATGGGTCTTCCTTTTAGCTTCCTTGAGAACTTTTATACATCAACTAGGAATGTTTTATGATACTTGTAATTAGTGGAAAAATCTTGAAATAATGTTGTGATCCATGTCGGTTGATTGTTTCCTAGTTCTTACAAATTAATAATGTGTTTTCTTTGTTGAATGTCCTTAAAAATGTGGTGTGTTGATTTACCTCTCTCTCCCATAAATGTAATAGTGTGATATGTTTACCCTTCCTTCTCATTAATTTTTTTTGATAAATTGACTCACCCAAACATCATAAAACTATAATTGAGGAGATTTGGCCTTGAAGCTTAATAAATAAACTAGAACATAGAAAGAGAAAATGGTCCTTGCTTTAACCTTGGTAGATTAATAGAAGAAATAAAAACCATGTAGAAGAATAGAAAGGGAAAAAAATGTCCATCTACCTCCTAGGATTAAAATAAATACTTTTTCTCTTCTCCGCCTTTACAGAATGGTGCGATATCATGCCTCTTAGTGGTCCGTATAACACAAACTTGTGATGTCATAATAGGAGGAAGTTTAATTAAGAAAAATTGTAAAGGGATGTGCTTAGCAAACAAAAATGCATCTTTTGACTTAATGAGTTGATTTATAAATAAGTAATATTTATGTGTATTGAGTACAATTTATAGTTGAACTGTAGTTTTGTCACCTACCCCAGAATTGTGAAGCACCTGGTAGATAGTAGTTTGTTATAGTTTCTTAGTACCTTCTTGTTCATATAGGTATGTGCCTTTGTTTATGAAATTTTTGGGTCATCATAACCTTATCGTCCCATAGCTCGATGAGTGTGAGTTGTGGCCTTTTTGGTTTGAGACTTATCTCTTGTTTAAGCAACCTCCTTACATGTTGTCTGTCCTTGGAGACCTAAGTTATTGTAATTTTAAGGAAACATATGTTAAGGATATAAAATAACTTTGGGAATTCTTCTTTTCTTCTTGTTCTTCTCCCTAGAGACGTTGAGTGCTCTTTGGTGTTATGATTTATGCTTGTGCTCTCTTTGTGGTTATTTTGAGATTGATCAAGGAAATAAGATAAATGAATCCATTGTGTTATTGTGAATGGTACTTCTTGTATTTATATGTTAGTTGCTAGGGCAGATATATATATTTATCCTTTACTAAATGGTTGGCATCTCTAGATTTGGTTGGTGTGGTGTGTTTGATTCTTAAAACAAATGTGTAAAAAATTACAATATAGGAGACCTTGTGGTCATGTAATTTCTTAATATTACAATGAAAAGTTAACTATACCCTCTCGAGTTATATAAGTGTTTTCCTTAAATAGTTCCTCGATTGTAAATGCTTCATGATTTAGGTGTTCTTCCTTGTTCATTAACCTAGTCTTGTGTGACCTCAAATTGTGGGAACTTGAGTAAACATGTCTCTCATACAAAATTGTGGACTTGGTTGATTTTGCTAGCCTTTCCTAAACAATGAATTATGAAAGCATAATTTAACCCTAGTGGAAACCTTAATTTTTGTTACTGTAGTATGTTGTATTCCTTGGGAAACTATGTGGTCTTTCTCAACTCATGGAATTCTCCTTATTATTCCTCTACTTGGTGGTTACATTTAAGAATCTTTTGAACTCTTCATGTTATATTTCTATGTGTTGTATCTTGGTTGATAGCATAAAGTTACTCTCTATATTTAAATTTTGTAGCCTTGCATGCTAAAAGTTTAGAACTCATCCCTTATAATCTCCCTTTTTCTTGTTGAATTACATTGGACCAAACTTTGGATTTTGTGGACCCACACTTGTTTCAAGAAAGAAATAATATAATGGGAGTGATCCTTTTTCTGTTGCATTTGTTCCTATCTCTCTTTCCTATGACTTCCGGGAGGAAGTCAAGTCTAAGGGGAGGGTGATGTAGTGCCCACTTCCCTTTGACACATTGTTATAGTTTTGATTTAGTATAGTTTTGATTTAGTATGATGATTAGATGTTAGAGCATGGATTATTAACTCTCGATTCATATATGATGCATGATGATTATTACAAATATTTTATATATTGATGTACATATAGTGTTTGACATGGTTACATTATAGATGTTGTTCAGACATGTGATATTTGGATATTTTTATAGATGTAGAAAATGAAAATTGAATTAAAATTGATGATGATATAGTTGTTGATGAAATTTTAAGGGACACTATTGATTGGCTTGATGATTGTTGTGATTCACATATATTGATGAATTTGGAAGTATATTATATTTATTTGGATATTCTAATGTGGCCACGAGGCCGAAGGAGGTATTTGTGTTTTGTAGGTTAAAATATCACAACACACATCGGGGGATTGGACACTAACCACTTTGGAATTCTAGATGAATTCAACAAGGTCACCATGGCAACTTTATTTGTTTGTGTGTTTTATTGTTGTTAGGGATTCCCATGGGGGGATCACCTTAAAATGTGACCAAGAGGTTTTATGTTTCTTCTATGTATTTTCCTTGATTTAATGTTGCATGTGTTTATTTTTGGTGCTTTGACCCATTTCTTATTTATTAAATGGTGTTTTAATTAATGTGAGTAATCATATTGTTAAAAAAATCAATTAATCAAACTAGGTGATAAGAAAGTAATTATTAGAGTTTTTGGCCTAAAATTAAAGTGTTGTAAGAAATGTGTAAGTGATGTGTAAGATATGTTTAAGTTGATTTTGGAGTATGAAACACTCCATCTTCTTTGAAATTCGAAATTGTCCTTGGAGGCTGATTTTGAGACTTGTGGGACAAGTTAAACTTGTCCCATGCCTCTTAAATTTATATACCAACCTTACCTATGGTTGGAGATTTAAATTTAGCCCTTCTTTATGCATTTTTTAAGTTAAGTTGAATGTTTTTATTGCACTTTTCTTATATGTTTTAATTTTAGTCCTTTGGGGTGTGGGTTGGATTTAAGTGTGTAAGTAAAGCTGTGATATTATTCAGCCACCTATTTATTACGCATTGGAGGATGAAGTTGAATTTTGGGTTGGGGTTGAAGATGTGTGATATGGAATCCTACATGGATCTACCTCATCCTCTTCCTTTCCCTCTTTCTATAAAATTTGAATGGTTTTCCTTGTTTTGGGGTTGCTTCATTTTGGAGACTTTATTCTTGGGTGAATTCCTTGCTGTTTTAGGAGTTCTTACTTTGAAGAGGATTTTTCTTTGGAAAGATTGTTGCATGCTTGTGCTTGGCTATTTTTGGATTGCTTGCATTGGGATAAAGCTTGATCTTTTGGAACTTGGAACAACTCCATCATGGAGAAGTAGGAGCTTGACACTTGAAATGCTCTTATTTTATGAATAAGTGTTAATGTATGAATGTTTTGGCATGTTTTTGGGCTGTTGGGTAGATGGCCTAGGAATGGTGTAGGAGAAGACTATGGGTTATATTTTGTGGGAGGCACAAGTGTGTTTTAGGGAGGTATAAGGGTGGAGAGTTGGATTTGGGTTCCACCTTACAAAGAAATAATTTTTTTACATTTCTTTACTAGGTTATGGGGTTGCCATAAGAGGTTGGGGAGGCATAAGGAAATTTGAGGAATAAGGGGTACTTGGGGGAGGGATAGGGGTATGTCATATATATATATATATATGGACTTTGAAATGATATATATATATATACATATGTTGGTGGTTTGTTCTCGGATGGTGATACCCATTTCCCATATATTAGGTGGTTTGACGTCGTAAGCAACATCCCCATAGTTTCTTGCTCCATTTTCTTTTCCTTGATGAAGCCTCAGTAATGTTTTCATGTTTTAATATAGTTGAAAACTACATTCTATTTTGGACTTTGTTTTATTGTGATTATGTTGCTTGAGTGTTTGTGGAAGAATGTTGTTGCCATGAGTTGGATCACATATTTTATTGCTTTGTGGTTGGGTCTCGATAGCTAATGAAGAAGGATGGATAATCCTCTTCATTGGATTCCCTTGGATGGGTTGAGAGCGTTGCCTTTCCCTACTTTTGTTGTGATCAAATTGGAAGAACGAGAAATCTGCATGTTGTTGTTTGGAGATAAGATAAAGACAGTTTGATAATCCGTTGGGAAATGAAATCTTATTGTGACCCCTTTCCCACTTGAAGTGGATGATATGTATATTCATTATAATGGAAAGATACTTTGTATCAGCAATGAAAGTGGAAATTTGAAATGTAAAAGAGTTATACTTTGTATTCTATTTTGGAAAGAATGTGAAAGAATGACACATGTTTTGTATGTTGTATTTTGAAATCAAATGGAAAGGAGGTTGTAAGATTTTTATTTGAATTAATGGAAGTGTTTTCCTTTTTCATATGGTATTCTTGCATTGGAAATTTTATTTAACATGTTGTATAAAATCCCTATTTGGAAAAGAGGAAAAGTGAAATACGTGAGAAGAAAATGTAATATTCGCCTATTTATATATATATATATATATATATATATATAATATATATATATATATATATATATATATGATTTTGGAAGGAATAAAAGAAGGATGTTACAAATTTGTCTTTTGGAATTAATAAATGATGTATCATCATTCTCAAACTACACATTGGCATTAAATCTAATCTTTTAAATGTAATTAAAATCTTTATTTGAAAGAAATAAATGCATATAAAGGAAATGTAATACTATGTCCTTTGAAATATGTTAAAATTTGATATCATAGATGTATTATAGTTTTTGAATAACTTAAATTAAATCAATTGAATGCATTAGATTAGGTTTGGAACATATTATAATGCTTGGAAGAAGAAAATGGCAAATAAACCTTTTTAAAATTTGAATTCTATCTTGTTTTTTCCAATTGACAATTATTTAATCCCAAATACTCAAGACCAAATCAAACAAAGGAATAACAAATGAAACATTAATTTGGGCATAATAATATCTAGCTGAATTCATCTAGACATTAACACTTAAGTAAATTCTTATAAAACTTAGGAAAATCCGACTCAAACCATTTTACATTCGTGTCTTTAATGTCCAAAATGTAAATGTCCAAATTATAAATCAATCAAACAAATTAAATCTTGAAATCTCTCTTAAATACACCTAAGAAAAAATTTCCATGTCTATTTGACATGTTTAGAGAGGGACAAGAACAAATTTAACAAGTTGAAATTTACTAGTTTGCACCGTAAAATCCTGCAGGTCATTTTCTTGAAATTGACACCTTAAACTTTATCAAAATCTTAAATTAATGATCCCCGAGTAAAAAGAAGACATTGAAGAGATTTCCAGAAATTCCTTTTTTCCTACATTGAGCTCTCTATCAAAAGTTATGGCCTTTTGAATTTTTTCTTCCTTGGCGTAAAAATAAATAAAAATTTGGGAAAATTTTCCTTGGCAGGCCCGTGGGCCCGAATTTTTTCTTTAGCTCTTAGGAAAAATTTTGGGAAAATTTTTCTAATTTTCCTTGCCACCCTACTAACCCACAACCAATTATAAGCTACCATGTGGCACCATGAGGTGTTAGTGGAGGGGAGGATCTCTTTTTAAATTTAGCACTCCTGGAAAATTTTGGGAAAATTTTCCAAATTTTCCCGCTTGCCTTAGCAGTAGTAGCAGCCTGAACCAAGAGCCACCGTGTGGCATTGCAAGAAGTGTCTCGGAGGCGCAGGTGAATGCTACCCTCTTATCCCTTTGGGGCATTAAAAAAATTTTCTCCCCGCCACCCCGCCTTCCCTGTTGGCTTAGGAGATGTCATGTGTCCCTTGCGGACTTGCGGAAGCATGGGCACAAAGTTAGCCTTCGCCACTGCGTGGGAAGATTTTTCATATTGTCTCCCCCTTTGCCCGTTCTCCCCGCACTAACTTGGGAGGCACCACATGTACCTAGTGGACTTTGAGACCCGTGGGTGTGTGGGCACAAAGTTTTTTTGGCCTCATGGGGAAAATTTCCAAAGGTCTAGAGGCGTGGTGGCCGACTGCCCTTAGGGAAAATTTTCACCACAGGCCCATGAGGCGTGCTCTTGGGAAAATTTTCACCCTAAGGCCTTCTGGCCCATAACTCAAAAAATATGAGAACTTAGGAGGACTTATTTATATCAATGGAAAGGTGAGGAAATTTCTTATCCAATAGGAATAATTTAGGGGAATTTTGAATGCATTATGTTTGAGAAAAATAAATTTGAACCTTTAAGTATGTTAGAGAGTGGCTATGGTGAGGAATTACCCTGTGAACCTTATTGTACCTTCTAACCCTTAATTATGGACCTTATGACCTCTAATAATTTTTAATAAAGGAAAAGTATGTTCTAGTTAATTTAGAATTGTTCTCGGAACTTTTTAATGATAGTTTTCCTTGTAACCTGATTGTAGAATCTATTAAACAAAAAATAAATTATTCCATAATTTTCCTCACTAATCCTAGGTTGTTCTTAGGTTTCAAGTGGGTTGTTTTTAATGGGTGTTACAACTTATTTCCTTTCAAAAATGTCACATGATTCATTCATGCTCTAATTTTGAAAAGGAGAATCCTTAACTATTTTATACTCTAGATCATATAGCTCTCGTACAACATCCTAAATACCTTCTTTATACTAAGTAAACCTCTACTTCTTCATTTCTCTAATGGTAATCCTCATGTATTATATTTCCCGAAATTGATATCATCTACAAAATTTATGAGTATCTTCAACCTGTGGGACATGATGCGACTCTGGGAGATGGAAAGTATCTGGATCAATTTGGATAACAAAACCAGTCCTTGGATTATACGAGTGCAACATCAAGTATGCAAAGGCCACTTCCAAGTGGGATGAATCAATGGTAATATTGCAGGTGAAGACTCCAAATGAGATAGGGAGGGATATTTCCTTCCTCTTCTTATTTCTAATCTTACTATGCACATACAACAGTTGTCTACACAACTCAAATAGTGTTATCTGGTCACTAAGGTACTAAGGTAACCTTAATGGATTATGATTGCAACTAGAAATTTGGATATATGAAAAAGTTGATAACTAGATGAAGAATGAGCCATATCTATTGATTAGGGAATTTTCTTATGGTGACATCCCTGAATGTAGGTTACCCTCTAGAGTCTTGATGATAAACATTGTTAAGGCATCATTCATGCGGGTGAAATGCCAATTGCATTTTTTAGCACAAACCGTGGATGTTTCTCAAATGCTAGAGATTTGGAAGAGAATTTTTTTGTAATATATATCCCCTTGAATGGTCTTGAGTGCATAATAAGATCATTAATTAATAATTCATGAAATATTCTCTTAAAAAAACTCCCCTAACTTAGGATACTTCACCAAGTTATCCATCATATGGCCCCAATTCTTCTTCTTTCCATAAATGATTTTCATAAGTGAAAAAATGGTCCTAGAAATATTTCAAATGGAATTCCTAATTGGTCAATTGATATGAGAAGAGTAATTCCATGAAATACCCTAGGATTGAAATTTTTTTCACTTATGAAAATCATGATGGAAAGAAGAAACTTCTTTAAGATAAGTGATAACTTGCATCGGTGAAGTATACCATGTCAAATTTTTATTTAAGAGTTATTCATGAATTATTAATGTATCTATGTACTTTGTAGTTATGTGTCTTTGTCACAAAAATAACAAATCACATAGTCTATAATTTTATAACTATGTTGAGTGAAAAGAACACCAAGCCCCAAAGGACAGTTGCGCATTATCTTGAGGAAGACATCCAATTAAAGAATAGATGAAATGATAAGTTCTAGAACATAAAACATAGTCATATATTGCAAATAAATCAGAGTTCATTACTAGATGTTACAAAAATTTCAAATCTTCCCACACAAGTTGTGGGATGTAACTTGAAAGTATAGTACAACTACTAAAATAAGAGGTACACATGCATGAAAGAGAAAACAGAGGTGTATGAGTGAACCAATAATTTCCTTGGGTCTTCTCCTTTGGTTGATTTATCTTCATCTTCATCACTAGAAGTAGTGTACCTAAAAAGAAGAAAAGAGGAAGATTATTAGTTAATATCTCAGGGTTAATCCATATTCCTACATTGTCCTTTTTCATGCATATGGATCTCTGAACAACAAGATATATAAATTACTTTAATATCATACTTCATACATGATCTACTCAATCAAGATGAAGGATGAAAGAGAAAAAAAAACTATGGACATAAGAGAGGCCAAAAAGCCTAAATATTTTCTGACTATTTCCTTAAGTGTGTAGGTACAGGTTACAATAAAGAAGAAAATAAATCATGTTTTATAGTCTTCACTATTAGATAAAGGTTCCATTCCTCAAATGAAGTTTATCATATAGTACATGAAGCAAATAATTCATAAGTATATGTTCCCGATTGCAACTAAAGAAGAAGGAATTTTGAGGAAATTTTGATAGGGCTTCACCATGTGAAATGGACTTTTAAAAATTTCCAGCATACATATCAAAGCTGTAATAAAAGGAAATGTAGTATTAAAAGATTGTAGAATCAAGAAGAAATAAAGATGTTTGAATACCCATATCAAAGGAGGGATACCCAAATTTGGGTTGAAATACCTCAAGCCATAAATTGAAAAATACATGGCTATATCTAGATTTTGGAAAAAATAATTCATTCGGCAAGCAGAGTTAAAGGTTCATACATATATTTGTTGCAATACAACTCAAAGAAATGAATAAAGTCACGAGATATAAGGAAGAAAATGTAGATCTTGTATTTGATCGATAAAGCTCCATTAATGGGTGCTAGAATCAAAGTAAGGATAAAGAATTCACTGGTTAAAATTGAAGCAAAGAAAACCCTCATCAAATTCAGAGCCAAAAGGGGAACCCATAACAAGTTTTAACTCAAAAATCAATTTTGTTCTAGAAATAACATTAAAAATTCAAAGGAAAAATGAGTATCAATGTTTCGAAGTTGAAATAACAGAGAAAGAAAAAGGGCGAGATCTATACTGATCGAAATGAGCAAAATAAAGTTAGTAGATTATAAAAAAAAAGCACAAAGTATTACCATCTTCATCAAAATAATGATGATAAAGAAAGCATTGAGCTCAAAACCTCAATAATGGTGTCCACATAATCTTTGTAAGACACATATATTTTGAAGAAAAACCAAACTCAAAGCTACACAAATGGTCAAATCGGCCAAATCTTGTAGTATAAGCCAACCCAGAGCTCGAAGTGATCAAAATGGTGGTCGTTAAATAATAGAGAGTTCTAAAGTTGACCTAAATAAAAAATAGATGTAGATAAACTAAGCTCGAAAGATCATCTCTAATGGTTGTTGTCCAGGGAAATTTTTTTACAGAGTTCCTTTAGCTCAGATAGAGCTTGAGAATGAAAATATTAAGGAATTAGGGTTTAGATTGTTTTATTCATCGGATCAATACGACCATGAATAAAATTACAGATATCAATTCTCGAATTGATCACCAAAATCAATCCAAATCCCATCTCGACACTTTAAAATGGTGGGTCTTTTTGGCGAACTTAGGATCTTTTCATCATTTTGTAAAAGTGTCAAATTGACCTACAATCCCAAAAAAATATAATTGGATGCGAGAGGGGTGGGTAGTTTTTATGTTTGAGACATTTTGGCAAAGGGCGTAAAGTTGTAAAATTGCCCCATCCCTGCTCATGTAAAAGGAAAAGGTCAAATTTTGAGACCGCTTCAAGAAAGTCAAGGCAGATCGTCGAAGCCTTTTGATTTTTTGCGCTTTATTTCCAAAAGGGCATAAATTGTAAAATGGCCCACGGCCTCGCTCACACAAAAGGAAAAATTCAAATGTTAGGCCCACATTAAAAGAGTCAAAAGCGGAGAAGTGAACCGTTGGAATGTTTTTTTTTCCTTTGAAACTTTTGTAAAGGAGAAAATCTTAAAAGTTATCCACCACCCGCTAAGGACCAAAAAAAGCCACATATTTAATATGTCAAAAAAAAAGCATCAGTCAATTTGATATTTTGAGCCCTTTTTGTAAAAGGAAAAAAAGTGTTTAAGTCACCCATGACTCCACCCACGCATCAAAGGTTAAAATCGGGGAAGCGGGCCATCGGGGCATTTTAAAATTTTAAGCCTTTTTGGAAAAAGTAACAAAGTATCAAAAGTAAGCTGTAATCTCACTTTGAAAAGATTTAGACACATGTAAGGCCCAGATTAAAAGTAAATGGTGGGCTTGATATTCAAAAAATGTAAGTTCTATAAGAAACACAAAAATAAGGATTTTCCAGGCCGGTTTTTGATCAATTTTATCCTACGTGGATGATATTTTTGAGGTAATAAAAGATAAAGTCCTTCAGAGAACCTTTAATCAACATTGAAGTCTTCATGAATGGATGAATCTAAAAATAAGTCTCACACAGAAAGCTTGAAGTTACTAATGGCAGCCACATGAAAATTTTGCAATGCTTTGCTAGCTCGAATGGAGCTTAATAATTTAATTACCAAAATGATTAAGTTTTCAACACTTTTGCACCTTAATTCGAGTCCTGAGTTCACCAGATTCAACCATGGTTAGAAAGTGTTAATATTATCACCTGCTTATTTGGAGAAGGTTTCATGCCTTCACAAAATAACAGGACTAGAATACGAATTTGCATTCACAAAGAAGAAAACTTCGCTCATCAAGAAGAACTTATTTTTAGCAGATTATCACTCATGATTTTCTTAAAAATAGAATAATCAACTGTAGTTGAATGATTTATAATCGATGGCTATTAATTATCTCTTTGTATTTTCATATTCTATTTTTATTCCTTTATTTATTAATAGATGAAGGATAAAAATGGGATAGATGGGCAAGTAATGTTAGCATTAGTTTAGTTTAATACATTGTTGTTATGTATTTGTTGATGGATAGTTATAACTGTCCTCCTTCCTCCCATAGCCTTTATATTTGGGGCTTTGCTCTTTTGTTTGACACATTGAATACATTGAATAAAATATATTCTTTGTCTTCTACTATCATTGGTAGAAGAGCACAGCGTATATTTGGCATGGAATTTTAGAGTAGCAATAAGAGTATATTGAGAGGAGTGACATGTTTTTCTTTTGGGAGGACCAACCTATTTGTCTTTTTCCTTGCAAATTGGAGCAACCGATGTGTAGAGTTTAAAACCTAAGGAACATGGCTAGAGATTAGTGTGTAGACCTAGCATTGAAGGAGGTGAGTCGTTTGGAAGGATCCCAAGCCTGCACCAAGGAGACAAACCGCCACCCCATAAGCTTGCACTACTAACAGAAGAAAGTGCAAAAGGAGAGGAGTGGTGACCTGCGTGTAGCCATGTCAGCAAGGAGCCTGCGTGACCTGCATGGAGGATCTCATCAACAAGGCCACCCATGCCATCTACCTTGTATTTCTACACACCATGAGCCATCATGTTTCAAAAAAGCCACGTTTGATGGTTTCCATGAATCATGTGGAAAGGAAAAGCCAACGTTAGAAGAAAGGAGGTGTTGGGCAGTGAGGAGGTGCTGCTGTGTGATGCAAAGGAGCCAAGTGCAAACCCTTCCATTGTGATTTCCCCAAGAAAGTGCTAAGAGAGGGCGTACATGTCACACATTTCCAATGTCGAGAGTGTTGCAGAGAAACCCTTCGGATGAGTCACCTCTAAGAGCCCAAGAGGACACCACCAACATCTATTTTGCCTTGCTCAGTGAATTGTTAAATACCGACAACATATTATTTGATGAATTGGTGCATCAAGGATTATTCGAATATTTCTAGTTTGATGTGTGTTGTAAGCAACCGAATCCGTGAAGAATTGGATTGTGGCTATGATGCAAATGACCAACATGAAGTAGAATGCCCACGGGAGCATCCACATCTCACGCACAAGCTTATAGAGGCCATATTTGTGTGACAGTTCCTTGAAGGATTTGTAACCATTTTTGAATAATTAATAAATAAAATACAATTTTAATTTTTTGGAAATGTCTACACCTAGCATTTTGTTGTTGGATGCCCAGTTGCTAAAAGGGACAAATTTCACCACATGGAAAACCAATATGTGGATGATTCTTCAGTTTGAAGATCTTTGGGGGATCATTTTTGGCATGGATGCCCCTCCCACAGATGTTGATCTATTGGCTAAGTATGAAAAGGCCAATGCAAAATCATTAAATATTATCACTTTGAGCCTTTTTAATGATGTTCAACCTCACATTAGGAAGCAACCACTTCCTCTATGGCATGGGATGCATTATGTACCATGGATGAAGCCAAGAATATGATGATGATGTTACATGTTTCGATAAAACTTCACACAATGAGTATGCATGATGGCGAATCAGTCGAAGCCTTCTTACAGTGTGTGGTCGATTTATGCACATAACTTTCTACTCTCGGTGAAATGGTGGAAAACAATTTTCTAGTCCCACTCACCTTGCAAGCTCTTCCTTCCCGGCTTCAGACACTAATCACCACGTTGACCATCACTCAACAGGAGGTGAGTTTTGTCAAACTGGTGAATTATCTCAAACATGAAGAAGCCATTCAGAATGTTCAGGAAGCCTTCAAAGACAAGGATCTCATCACAAGGAAGAAGCATAGAAACAAGCCTAAGAAAGGGTAGTCAGCCCCCCAGAATCAGAATCAGCATCCACAGCAGGAACCTTCACAGTAGCCACCCGGATGCATCAAAAAAACAAGGTGGATCGATGTTGCAACATTTTCTCCATGAATATGCACACGATTTGAAATGTTATTACAACGATTGCAAGAATGGAAAATCGTGTGAAGAGAGCACTTCAGCCAAGGATATTCCAAGAAATCCCAATGGCATGCTTGTAATTAGAGGTAGAAGGGTCATATTTCTACTCAGCAGGATGCCTCCTCCGATGAAGAGGTTCCAGACGCAACTCATTCGAGACATTTTCCTAGTCTCACAAACTTCGTAGCCATTAGAAAGTGTCTATTTGATTGATTCGGGGTGCCAAAAACACATGACTAGAAATAATAATTTGTTCCATACCCTAAGTGACCAACCCACTAGATATCGGATCATCATCGCGAGATAATCAGGAGTATATTATGGTGGGGATTGGTGATGTCATCATTCCTCTTGGGACACGAAGATGTACACTCATGAAGGTGCTATATGTTCCAGGTTTGACCTCAAATCTCTTATCTATGAGTCTACTTCTTAATCATTGAATGCGGGTCAAATTCTTTGTTCAAGAAAGGGTCAAGTCCTGCATCATTTTCTAGGGAGACTTAGTTATTTCTCAACCATTTATGAAGAGCTATCTATTTACACTAGATGCAGTCACTTCATCTAGTATTTCTCTCTCTACTTCAACGGCGGAGTCCACTGCACTATGGCACTTTCGATATGGTCATCTTTCTACTAGGGGCTCTACATCAACTAAGTGCCAAGGAAATGGTAAGAGGGCTTCCTCTACTCTCCCATTCCTTACCTGTTTTCTTAGGATGTCTTGCGGGTAAACAACATAGAGGTCTGTTCAAACAGAGATCTTATCATTATACTGGAGCATCTTGGAGTTGTACACACCGATATGTGCGGACCCTTGCTTGCTAGCTTCCAAGGTTTTGAATTATTCTAGCTCATTATTGATGATTACTCATAGAAAATGTGGGTATATTTCCTCCGAAGAAGAGTGAGGAATTTGACAATTTCCAAACCTTTACCAGGAAGCCACCGGGAAGTCTAGGAAGCCTCTCCTTCTCTCTGCTCGAGATCAAGGGGGTAATTTGTATAAAATAAGTTCTTAGCATACCCAAGAAACATGGCATTCACAAAAATCGACCGCACCCTACATGCCCCAATAGAATGGGATTTCCAAGTGACACAACATGACTGTCATGGAGATGACTCATTGTATGCTCTACACTACCAATTTGGTGGATTAGTTTTGGGTAGTAGTCCAGGAAAATAGTGTATCTACTAAATCAGGCAACCATGAAAATATTACAGAAAAGGACAATGGAAGAGGTATGGATTGGTCGTAAACCTTCTATCTATCATTTGAGAGTTTATGGTTGTACAACATATATGCATGTTCCAGATGAGAAAAGGAAGAAGATCGATCTAAAGACACTACCATGTCTTTTCTTGGGGTATAGTACTACCTCAAAGGCATATCGTCTCATGGATCCTAAGATGAGGAAAATCTACGAGATTCGAGATGTGGTGTGTGATGAGTCATCCTTTGACTCCCTGCCACACAATGGAGATTAGTACCGATCACATCACATAGATTGCTCACACATCCAGATGATGGGAAAGATGATTCTTTTCAGAGAGAAGAAGAGCTGAGTGGAGACTTTTCATTGATCTAGGAACACTGAAAACACATCTTCACATCATCATTAGTAGTAACACCAATGTCCGAAATGGGTCCACAATACTATTGGGGATGCACACGAACTCACTTCAGGTACTTCTATGAGAGTCAAAAGACAAAGTCAAGCCAGACATGAGGTAAATTTTGCACTCATGAGTTCAATTTTTGATAGCACCCAACCTGACACTATTCATGAGGAATTAGACCAACCACAGTGAAACAGGCTATTAATGTTGAATATGATTCCCTACTTTAGAATCTAAGGTGGGGACTTGTCGATCTACCTCCAGGTAAGAAATCCATTAGCTACAAATGGATTTTCAAAACAAAATATAAGGTAGATAGTTCAATCGACAAACACAAAGCATGACTTGTTGTAAAGGGTTATGCTCAACAAGAAGGAATTGAATATGATGAGACCTTTGCACCCAGTGTGAAGATCAAAATCATCGAGTTTTATGCACTGGCAGCACAAAATGGATGGAAACTTCAGATGGATCTCAAGAGTTCCTTTTCGAATAGTGATCTCAAAGAAGAAGTATACATGTCCCAACCTGAAGGGTTTGTAGACAAGCATCAACCACACAAGGTATGTCGTTTGATAAAGTCACATTATGGACTCAAACAAGCACCTGGGGCATGGTATATTAAAAATGATAATCACCTATTTTAGCATGGATTCACTCATAGCCCCTCATATACAAATTTTTATATCAAGAAGGTAGGAACATATATTTTTATTCTGGTTTTTTACATAGATGATCTTATGATCATAGGAAGTTTTGACAATCTTGTGGATGATGTAAAGAATGATCTGAAAAAATTCTTCGACATGAATGATTTGGGGCTACTTCACTATTGTCTTGGCTTAGAGATATGGTAGAAGAAGAATCATATATTCATCTCCTAGATGAAACATGCCAAGAAACACTCGGAGAAGTATGGAATGTCGATTGTAAACCAATGCCCACACCTATGGAAAAAGGTTTATAATTATCTATATTCAAGATTCACCTCAGGTAGATGGCACTCACTACATGTATCTCGTGAAGAGTCTCATTTAATTGACTTATACTAGGCCAGATCTTTGCTTTGCAATAATCTATCTCACCAAATTTATGCAGGAGCTGAAGAAATTTCATTGGATAGTAGCAAAGCATGTGTTGAGATACGTTTGAGGTATAGTTGACTTTGGTCTAGAGTATCAGAAGAACACTCAGTTCTTCTTATGGGGATATATAGACTCAGACTATGCAGGATCCGTTGATGACAGGAAATCCACTTTAGGGTATGTTTTTCATCTCAGATCTAGAACTATCTCATGGATTAGCAAGAAGCAAACTGTTGTTGCTCTCTCATCCACTAAGGCTAAATACATCACCACACGAGGAGCTATGTGTGAAGAAATTTGGTTACATTGCATTCTTGTAGATATAGGGATTCCTGAAGAGAAACCTCCAATCATTCACTACGAAAATCAAGGTGTGTTGAAGCTTGTGAAGAATCTTGTTTTTCATGAAGGAACAAAACATATTGAGGTCGAATGTCACTACATTCGTGAACTTGTCTTAAACCACCAAATTTAGCTCCAGTACTGCCCTACTGATTTTTCAGGTTACAGATTTTCTCACCAAACCTCTCTGCAAGGTGAAATTTGATTTGATTACGAGGTACATTTGTAAGAGAAATGTATTAAGGGGGGAAATGTTAGCATTATTTTAGTTTAATACATTGTTATGTATTTGTTGATGGAAAGTTATAATTGTCGTCTTCCTCCCGCAACCTTTATATTTGGGGCTCTGATCTTTTGTTTTACACATTGAATACATTGAATAAAATCTATTCTTTGTCTTTTTTTATCAAGTACAAGCCTTAGTCTATTTTTAGGAAGGGTGGGAAATAATTTTTCTATATATTGTGTGCCTTGGCAAAGCACAAAGGAGTAAGAAGAAGATTTTTAGATACAAGAGTGCTGAACCAGTTTACGTTAATTTTTCCCTCTGAATGTAAAGTATTTTCTGTCTTTCCAATTATTTGTAGTCTTGTGTATGTTCCATTAATCTTTTGAATTTGTATTCAATGATTAATCATCTTACCTTGTTGCAAATTGAGTAATTTCGCATGATATTAATGTGTATGTGTAACTTAAGCGGTATTGTTGTGATTTTATCCCTTAATACATCAAAATTTTACCCATAATTATTGTTATAAAATTGATGCCTTGTGCATCAAAAATCCTTTCCATATTAATTGTGCATATACTCAGTCAAAGACCTCATTACAATTTTGGTGTATCACTTAAGTCTTAATTTCATTATTTCAGTCACCTTTTACCCTTAAACCCCAAAAAATTAGTTTATGATACATCAATAAGGAACCAGCCTTGATACCGGAGACTCATCTCAAAATAGGTATACCCACAGACTTGAAGTGTTTCCATTGTATCTACGAAAGAGAGTGATCCATTTTGCAAGGTTAGAACACCTATAGCCATCTCTATACAGGGTGAACTTTCAAGAGATAACATACCCCTCATGGAAATTAATCCGTGAGAGATATTTTGGCACTCTGGAAGGATTTCTTCTTGACTTCAACCATGACCCCACTACGAGACCTTGAAAGTAGATATTTGTGTTATTGCATACATTTACTTATATTTCCTTCAATATGGTGACATGTTTCTCTAGGTGGGGATTTTCATGGAATAGGAAATGGCCTTAGGAGTGATCACTTCCATGGTTGAGCCATCATCTATTCGAATGGTTCTCATCTTAGGTTTGTAATGGTGAATGTGCACTAGTACCAAATCAAGGCTCTATACAAATACTCGATTACAACCAACTACATAAAAATAACTCATAAACATTTATTTTTGATAGGCTTCCTTTGGTGGCCAAGCATGTGTTTTTTATGTTTTTGATATCTCTCTAGGTGACATCATTGTCCCTCATTTTTGCATACTCAAAAGAAATAACACTCATTGGCTTAACACCTACGAACTTGAATTTCATGTTTTTAGAACAATTTCCTATAGCTGAGAAGGAGGTTTACTATTTTTAATAAAGGACAATATTCCACCCTCTCAAATTTTATCACTCACATTATCTTTCTAGATAACTTTTATGCACACTTCTTCTAGTGAGAATGTTCTTTGTGAAAACTTACAAAGATAGCTAATGGATGTGTACGAGGCTTACTATTTTTAGAAAGTGGTGTTCTAGACCTTAGTTTTTTATGACATCAAATTTTTTTGATATGGGGTTTTAAATTTTATTACACTATTTAATTTTCCTTTATCTAGTTTCTAGAATGAAATATTTTAAAATTAAAAATTTACCACTTAAAGCGGCATTTCTTCACTAAAATAAATTCATATAGTGCATGAAAAATATTTCACTTGGATTCCCAAGGCACCTAGAAATTATGATGATTGTAAAAAACCCCGCGTAGATTCGTGCACCAATTTGTTAGATACGAGAAATTCTTCCTCGCAGGTTTTGAAGTCTCTCTGGCAAAAATCTTGTTTTTGGTCTTCAAAGATCTAGATTTTGTTTTTTTTTTTTTTGTTTTTTAGATCATGGGAGCATAAATGAAATGAATGGATGATGAAAAAAATATAGGAAAAATTCAAAAAGTTTCAACAATATATGGAGAAATGTGGGGGAATGAGCAAAAAAGTTACTAAGTGTAAAATTTATAGGTTTTGGACGGCTTGAGGGTGTGAGGAACCTTTTTTCCCCATTTCTCCCTTTTGAATGGTTAAATAGAAGCACAAAGAGGAACCTTAGCCTTAATTTTACACTTGTTACTTTTTCATTTCTTTGAGAGGAATGTTGAGGGGGAATATAAATGAGCTCTAGGTGGATAGAAAATGATCGTATGTGTGACTGAAGAAAGTAAGGAGGAGGTTCCATTTTTATCGCCATTGTCCCCTTTGGATGGGAAAATAGGCGTAAAAAAAATTCCTCAACCTAGTGTTTCCACTTGTTCATCATTCGTGTGATGAGAGGGGGTTAGAAAATTTGGTTTAGAGGGTTAAACTACAATGTTAGGGTCACATGAGGTGACCAACATGCCGAAAGTTGGAATGGTGAATTATTTTGTACCTCTTGTTCCCATCGAGAGGGATGAAGAGGACACAAAAAGGAACCACAGCCTCATGCTTGTTGACATTTCTCACACATGTGTGAGGGGTCAACTCAAAACTTTTATTTCTAATATTGAAGGGGTTAAGTTGAGGGATATAACTAATGAGGAAGGGAGGACTGAGTATGAAGTATGAATATGTTTGTTTTAGAATATCTATCATCCCCCTAAAATGCCTTTCCAAATTCATCATATTCATAATTATTGTGCATTATCCCTTCAATAATTGATGCAAGATCCTAATACAAATAGGAAATAAACGACAATTTTAAGATGGACATCTCAAAGAAAGAAAAGGGATAGTCGATATGTTGGGGGTTGAAGTAAGTAGGGTTATTAGATTTCATTCATTTTAGTTTCATGCTTTAATTAAATTGCAATTGATTCATTCCTCTTGATTACATGAAATTACTTAGTGTGTTGAGTTAATGAAAAAAATGCAAAGAAAACATGACATCTCATCACAATAAATACTTTTCATTTTATTCCTAGGTAAATTGTACAATGGTCCCACACAAGCCATGGGAAATGAAACATAAGTAAAATATACATAAAAATAAAATGCATATACATGAAATTATGAATGAAATAAAATGGAAGAAAACCCATCATTTTTGGAATGCGGTGGAATTTCTTCATGTCCCTTCTGCTTGCAGCTACCTCATTCTCGTTCTCTTCCTTTCCAATGTTCAAACACATTAAAATAGAGAGAAAAAGATTCTAATAGAGATTTGGCTTTCAATCAGTCTCAAGCACTATATGGCTTCAGATATATGAATTTTCTTTCATGTTTATGAAGAAATAAAGAACAGGGAAAGAATGCAAAATATGGAATAAGAAACAAAATGAAAAGAACATATTATCATCATCTGAGGCATTTAGGAAAAAATATTAGAACTTATCATGAAAATAAATAAAGGAAACAGCCAAAGAAAAGAGAGGCCTATCATCCCACCATTTTTATAACCATTTTATTTTAATGTGCAATTGTTGAAGAGTGCGAGATAACGAGAAATAGACACACTATATATTTTCACCATAATCACAAACAAAAGGTGGAAAATATGCCTCAAACATGTACATATTTTTGGCCGTTGAAGAAGTACACATTCATATTTTCATCATATGAAGTTACATTTCAAGCTCAACAAGTATAAGTTATTTAAGATATAAAGGACAAAGTAAATTTTTGAAGTATGCATTAACATGAAGGAGAAGAATACATTTCCAGGCACTATATGAGTTTCATACTTGGAAAGGATTTGCACAAAATGCATAAAATAATGCATTCACAATCATGCATTTATCAGAAAATGTTACAAAAGCTCTTGTCAATACCAATAGGAAAGGGTATGAGTAAAATGTTCATATTTGAAGAAATTTATTTCAAGTACTAAGATACAAATTTCAAAATCTTAAAGAGCTTTAGGTGTGCACTTCTTCAAAAGAAAATACAAAGCTACGGGTAAATGAAATGCAAGAATTCAAGTACAATCGAACCAATTTATGCTTTCCATTATCATTACAAAAGCAAGTAATCAAAGGCACAAAAATTTAGTATAGAATGCAAGGCTAAGGTACAACCCTACATTACTAGCTTTCAAGGAAAAATTGGACTCTAGAAATTCATTTTAAGATTTAAGATTTTTTTATGATGAAGTGACTCTGAATTCAAAATAATGAACATCCAACCATACAGTAGTGCACATTGCAAGTAATAAAATTCCTAAAAATAAGTTATTTTCATCTGCAACTCACCTTGAACAAAATTGTAACATAAAAGATCAAATTGCCAAGAATATATGTGTAGGGATTTGGTTAATTAATAGAATAGAATTCAGATTTGAAAAAAGTGAGGACAATATGTTCATCATACAAAAGTATCTACCATTCCTTATTTTCGCAAGGCAACTTCTTCCTCTTTTTCATGCGACATCATCCCTCTTCCTATCGCGTCATGCAAAAAACCCTTCTTCTTTTCATATGTCAGTGTTGCCTCCTGTCATCCATCAATGACCCCCCTCTCGTCATGCATCATCCTGTCCTTTATGTCACGTGTTCGTGTTCTCTCTTGTCATGCATCAACCACCTCTCGTTGTCGCTACGACAATATTTCTTCTTTTCATGCAATGAGTCATTCCCTCATTAGCAGAAACTCTTCATGTCCCTGTTGTGCATCAACTTGTTTTCAGGTATGCTAGGCATTAATGGTACCATCCAGGGTAACTCAACAACTAGATTAATGAAGCATGACACCCATGTATTTTCTTATAGAAAAGTACCATTGGAAAGCAGACCAGTATGGCTATGCATACCTCCGTATAGGAAATTAATGAGGGTTATTGGTAGGTGTAATAAATCTTCTATATAATGTATTCAACCCCCTCATTTTTAAAGGGTGACATTTTGGGAGCTAGGGAAACTCTTGCAAAATTTTCCCTCAACTCCATTTTGAGTTGTGAGCCTTCTCTTGGGCCTAGCAATGTAATTGTGCCTTTGTGCATCAAATGTAATGCTCTGTGCATACTTTGAAGCAATAAAAATTGTGTTTTGTGGTTATTCTTCAAACCCAGCTAATTTTTATTATATTTTCTTTCCTCTCGATTATTATTGTTGTATTCTATGCATGTTCTTTCTCTTGCAGATTTATGATGTTATGTTCCATGGAATTTTGATGGCACTTTAGGTTTTGGGTCTGTGTCACATTTGTTTGACCTCCCTTAGCCCCATTTTCCCTGTTACATCCTCCCTAACAGTAGTATCTCATCCCTTTTTTTTGGTGCTACCGCCCCCTTAGTTTAGGAATTTCATTGTATGCATCTGTTTCTTCTCTGTCCCTTGGAAATTCTAGGTTAGTGTTAGGATAGTTGCATATTCCCTTCTAGGAGTATTTTATGATTAGGATTAGGTAGAGGAATTTGGCCTTCTTCAGAGGGTTATCTTAAGTCCGCAAGTCCGACAACTTGAGGGATAACCCCATGTTAGTAGAATTACACCGATTGCCCCACCCAAACATAGAGAGCTAATTAGGGGGTGTTGTAATTCTGACATAACATTTTCTAAGTCCATTAAAATATAAAATCGAATACAGAAGTTCAAATAACAGTTATTAAAGAGGCATGAAATCATCTTTTCCTAAATATATAATTGGGTGAAGCAAGATATCAATGTTCTATATAAAACTTTGCTCAAACAAATAGAATGAAGAAATTGTAATTATATTCATAAGGCATATTTTCAAGTATGTAGAATTACATAAGAAGCTATGAATCTCATTACATTTCCAAAGAACTAAATACAAAACAATGCAGTTTTCTTTGAAAAACTTTCAATGATTGATAACTTGGAAAATTGAAATGAGAGTTCTATCATTATTACAAGAGACCATAAAAAGTGCATATTTTTAAAAAATGAATACATGTTCTTCAAGATGTGACTAAATAGGTTTTCAAATAAGCATTGAAGAGTGTGCCCAAAAAGGGAAAACAATCATACATGGTTGCATGATTAATTGCTAGATGACAGTTTTAAAAAACTTCACCTCATCAAGAATATGTGGGAAAAACTACAGTAGTTGGAAAGAATTATAAATTTTCCATGACATACAAATAAGTATAATTTTCAGATGAATGGAACAATGTCAAAAGCTTCAAACCATTAATCTTTTCAGAAAGGAAAAATTTGCAGTGCTCTAAGAATATAACAGGGTAAGTGCATTACAGCATACAACACATATTGCAGAATACAATTGCAGGCATTATCTTGCTCAGAAAAAACTCCAGAAATCTGGTTAAAAGCAGAAAATTGAGGCTGATTCGAGCCAACCCAGACGCAAGAAACCCCAATAGAAATCCAGTATGGCCAAGCTATTCTCAGTAAAGGCAGATCTAAAGAGACTCAACCATTACACGGTCAAAATGAAGAAAACCGAGCCTTGTGAAAACTTGGAGAAAAATAGATCTAGGACGAACTCATAAAGTAAAAGATGAGTTACTAGCAATATCAAGTTAAAACCAAGTGGCATGAATCAGATCCAAATATAAACCAATTTGTGTTATTAAGCATAAACACTGAGCTACACATATCTGTACAAATCTGACCCCAGCCAGAAATCAAGGCAGTGAGCTCAGGTATATTATCATGGTCAAGCAGTGGGAGATGTGAAGCATGAGTCAACAGACCCTTTAGAATATCTCACCGCTAAAATGACTACAGTGCCCAACAAAGTTAATAAGGGTTTTCCAAGGTCGAGCTCGAATAGAGAAGCTCCAATTAGCTATGGAAAACCATAAATAAATAAATGGCGGGTTGTTTTGAAACAATGGTGAGATATTGAAGCTCATCTCCACAAAAATCACTAGAATTGATATCTAAATTTCAACCATAACAACTAGAAGCAATGAAAATAATATGATATGCCCTCATGAAGATCTGAGCTATGTAATGAAAATGTGAGCCAGTTTGGGAAATAATAAGTAAAACTCGGGAAACCAAAATGATACCTTTCCTTCGATATGCCGAGCTGTGATAGATTTAGAGCCACGCCTTCGCACTCTACACCACAAAATCTGAGCCAACAAATTGCAAAATCGAGATTGAGTTAAAAATGATATAAATCGCCCAGATCGATGACCCAACTCATGTACTCAAAATAGGCACAGATAAAATCACTTAGTCGTGGATATCAGAAAGAGTACGAACTAAGGAAACTTAACAAAAACAACAGCCAGCTCGTGAAGAGCAATATAAGAGCTCCCTTAGCTAAACTGAGCCATTACAGGATAGAGCATATTGAAAATAAGGAGAAAAACGCAGCTATGACGTCCAGGATGATAAACCGGCTTAGAGAATGTCAAAAATGGTGGTCATTTCAAGAAGAAAGCACCAAATCATGGCCATAATCATATAAAACTAGAAAAACGAGGAGTAAAGAAGTGTACCGTAACCCTCAGAATCAAAGTTTTGAGGCACAAAATGAAAATGAAATGATTATTTAGGGTTCGAAATCCCCAAAATTTTCCCTGGCCCGAGTTGGGTCAACTTGACTGTGGTTTAGTTAATTTTTTTGCCATGTCCATGTTTGTGGCATCAAATAATTTACTCATTATTTTCATACCAGGGTGGGTGATTATATGTATTAAAGATAGCCATGATTTGGGGCAAAGGAGTGATAATACGTGTCATGCCTTAGAAAAATTCGAACCAAATTATTATACTTCACATGTAAAGCAAACAAGTCATCATTACTCTCACTATGCATGTAATCCAAAAGTCGCTAAGTGGAAAAATAACATTTAAGAGTAGGAAAAAATTGAATATTACTTTAATATATCCTAAACTACCTTAATAACTGCTAAGGTTCCTGTACACATGGTTTTCTCCATGTAGGGGCAGAATTAGAAGGTCAGGTGTAGTTTGACCAAGGAAGTATTCGAACTTCATGTAGGTTATTTTAGCCTTTTATAGTATTTTGCAAGAGTTGTACATGTAGAGTTAACTTTAGATTTATCTCTAAACGTAATTTGAGTGTTATGTTGAGTTGAATAAGCTATTTTGGGAGTCAAGGGTGCACAACCTAGGCTATATATGTTAGTGCATCTGCAAGCATTAGGGGAATTTTGTTTATGTATAAAATTGTTGCAAAATATTTTTGAGCAAGTTTCCTTTGATAATAGAAGAGTTTTTCCTTTCTAGAAAATACTTACAATATTGTGCATTCACGTAATTATTCTTGTGATTTTTCCATGATTTTATTAATTTTTGTACTTATGTTATCTACCCTCATTGAAAGATAGGTTTTTGTGTGTTTAATTTAGTGTGCATGCATATTGAAATCTATGAATTGTGAGTTATCCTTTACATATTTCTAATATTTTTGCTTGAAATTCACCAAAAAAACCCTTTAATTTGTGAAAATTTAGTGTTTTCTTTACCATTATGTGCACATTTCCCTACTAGATGTCTCCAACATGTGTATCACCCAATTTTATAGTTTTCATTCTAACCCTTACCCTACCAGATTTAGTTAGGGATACACTAAAAGGGAACCAACCCTTCAAATTTAGATATTCACCTCACTTTCGTGATACCCACAGCTCATGAGGAGTTTCCATTGTTTATCCACAGTAGTGAGGAGAGAGAAAGACACAATTTTCCAATCCTCACAAGGGTTCAATTGTGCTAAATTATATTTTTTGTCACACCCGGTGGGACCCTAGATCAAATCAAGTGATTATTTTCATTGTGCCAGAAAAAGATGGTTTCTTTTGATGGATGTACCTAAAATTTAATTTGTTGCAAATCAACAACCTCATATGTTTTTGTAGGAGTTATAAGAACTCAAAATGATATAAACAAAGATCTATGGGTAGCAATAACTAAAGAACCATTCGATCAATTCTATATAATTTACGCCTTGAGTATTTTAGATGAGAATTCTAAAGATCAACACCTGTTAGATCAAATATTAGCCACTATTAGGAGGAATTAATTGCAATCATAAATTTAAGATTTAAAGTAAAACACATTTGATAACTCTGAAAATATGATTCGAGACTAGTACTACATGTTTCATGCCTAAGGTGACAACAAGGTCTTCGGTTAGAGGTATTCCATATAAATTCTTGGAATTACCTCTTAATTAATCTAGAAGATCAACATTTAGGAATACTTCCACTTATAATAGTCCAATTTCTTGTATTGTTGTTCAAACTTTTGTGATTCAAATTCCCATATCCGTAATGGATGTTGAAAGGAATATGCATTTTATAACTTTCATTGGAGGTAACCTCTTGTTGGTACCTCAAGTTGACCATATACCATCAACTACCCACAAAATTTTGCCTTATTTTACTTGGGAAAACCAAACAACACCTTTTGAACATGTAAGATACTTATCGAATTTGTGTTTTTTTCATAACATAACTCAAGATAATATGGCATTGAAGCATTGAAGATAATATTTTGGTATATATGTTTGGACATAGGAAGCATAACTACATGGAAAAAATTGGGGATTTCTTTTTGTAAGCACCATGAGGATAAATAAAACAACTTGTCATTGGTAGAAAAACTAATGACAATTAAAAAATCCCCACAAGATTTTATGGCGGTTAAAATTTAAGGTTTACTAGAACATGGGATAGAATACCTCCAACAATAAAACCTTCATCCGATCATGCTTTGCTTTACTTTTAAGAGCACTAAAAATTATTTTTGCAGCAATGATTCAGTCCATGGGTCGTTCTACACTCCGTACAACTTATAACATAGTCATAAGGGCTGAAAAAAACCTCATTCAAGATGGTAAATTAGCCCCAAGACCCTCAATTCATATATTGCACATTTAGCTCCTAATCCACCACCTCTAAAAATTATATAACGTGTTGTCTTTGTTAAATGCAAAGATTTAACTAAAACTAAAAGAACCTTTGAATTATTGAAAAATAAGATATGAGATATGAAAAGCCAAATATCTCATCCTAACATGCCTTACCAAGTACCTTATCAAGCTACTAGACCTCGTTTTCAAAAAAAAAAAAATTATAAAGATCCTTATGAACCAAAATTAGTTGATCCTAAAAACCCTTCTTCTTCTAATGCCTTTGTATTGATCAATATTGCCCAAGAATCAGAGTGGTGTTTACCTTACAATCAATCCCATCCTAAATTTTCTTTCCCAAATGCTAACTTGAACCTCAGACGTGTTACCAAACCCTAGTTTAAAACATCTCATATTCCTCAAATGGAGGGTAAATATGAAGAAACACAAAGTAAAAGGTAGCCAAAACAAGCAATGGTAAATTAAGAGGAAGATGAGCATTGTGTAGTTTTAACTAGATCTCAAAAGAGGGCTCTCGAGGAGGAACAAGGCAAGGAATAGTGTACAAATATGCCTCCTATCTCAAGTAAATCTTCCAATAGTTTTGGTACATCTCATAAGGAGAAATAAGAACCTTAAAACTGAAGTGTCTCGGATTTCTAGTACACCTCAATACCTTCACTTTCAAAAGAGAAACAAATTGGAGAGCGGATGTCACAATTATATTTTTATGGAACAAAGAACAAAAAGGACCATTTTCTGGTTTAGTGTTGTTTTCTCCATTAAAAAAAAGGTATTTTTCATCTTTAAGAATACAGTTTTGTTGTAATTATAATGTGGCTACATATAAGAATCAATTATGTGCCTACAATGGGCTAAAACAAGGGGAATCAATTCAAATTTGGTGATTTACAACTTTTCATTAATAAATTAAGAGATTTGAATGTTTCCAAGAATCCACTTCTAAATTATTATAAACATAGAGTTTTATACCTAATAGAATATTTTAATTCTTTTAACATTCAATTTGTCCCAATGAAAATGAAAAAACATGCAGATAAGATTGCAACAATTCGATCCAATTTTTATGTCCTTTAGTTAGTTCAAAATGACCAAATATAGCCACATATAAAGCTTATTATCAGACCTTCTATACCCTATATTTAGGAGAATTGATAAGTTTTTGAGGATGACAAGTAGATACTAATATTTTTATAAAAAGAAGTTGAGTTTTCATTAGCTAATCAAGCAAATTTGCAACATCAATATAGTGATCATATTGTGTAGTTGAAAGTTAACAAGTTACGTCAAGGACTTGTTACATTGGAAAAAATCTTCAATATTGATAATCAATTGAGAAGAGACAAAGGAAATATATCCACTCATGTTGATAAATATGATGAAATATCATTTGAAGGTGATAAATCACTGTAAAATGGAAAGGTATGTTCTACTTATGAAAAGTAAGAATTTGTTAATTTATGAAAAGAATTCATAGATGTGTTTTCTTGGAAATACCAAGACCTTAGAGGTTTTGACCCCATTTTAGCTCAACATATAATTGAATTGCAACTTGATTCAAATCCTGTAAGGAAGAAAAAAAGGCCCATAAATCCTAAAATAGAGCCTTTGATGAGAAATGAATTATCTAAGATCCATTAACATGACATAATCTTCCCTATAAAACACTCTAGTAGTTGCATAGCCAACCTTATACATGTAAAAAGAAAAAGGGTTCATCCTCTTATGTGTAGATTTAGAGATATTAATAGGGCCTCACTAAAAGACCACTATCCACTACCCCATATGGATCATATTTTAAGGATATTTTCAAGTTCTGATAGGTTGTCTCTTTTGGATGGGTATAGTGGATATAATAAGATTCTTGTACGAGAAGAGAAAAATTATAAAATATCGTTAACTACAAAATGGGGAACTTTATCTTGTAAAATATTCTTTTTGGTCTCTCTAATAATGGTGCTACCTTCCAACGTGCAATGGATATGGATTTTAAAATATTATCAAATAAGTGTATACTTTTGTATTTAGATGATGTAACTATTTTTTCAAAAAATTATGATGATCATCTAATACATTTGAGATATACCATTGAGATTTGTAGAGAGTTTCGATCTCTTTAAACGAAGGTAAATTGTTGGTTCATATTGTTTCCAAGAAAGGTTTCGTTATTGACTTGCAAAGAGTGGGTCCAATTCTATAGTAGTCTTTACCACACCATAAGAAGTATCTTGAAAATTTCTTGGGAAAGATAAATTTTGTAAGGAAATTTGTACCCAATTTTACTTTTTTGGTCAAACCATTGAATTTTATGCTTTAAAAGGTCAAGCTTTCTCATGTACCAGCAAAGGGGAAATTTTTTTGAAACCATCAAAGTGGCTATTTATCAAGCCCTGACTTTGGCTAACCCAAATTTTGATGAGAATTTCATTATGTATGTTATTGCAGGAGTTAAAAATCTTTGAACCACCCTTACTCAAGTACATGATGATGATATTGAGAAACCAATTTCCTTTTTTGGGAAAATTCTTCATGATTATTAAACAAGGTACACCTTTTGGAGAAACAAGTACTTGCAGTAGTTATACGACTTAAAAATTTGAATGACATGCTCTAAAATAATAATATACATGTGTTAGTGTCCCATCAAAGTGTGAAATATTTCCTATTGAAAAAAGAGGTTAACGAAAAGAGAATTGGATGGATCAATAAGGTGATGGAGTATGATTTTGATATTAGAGTGGAAAAAATAGTCAAAGGGAAAGGAATTTGAGATCATTTAATTACATATACAGAAGATCAAGAGGCTGCAATATTATTAGCCTGAAAATATCAACCTTAACCTAATCAAGAAGTTGGGATTTCAAGCTAGATGGCTGATATGATAAACTATTTGCAACATGGAACATACCCCAAAGGTATGGACATAAATAAGAGAAGACACTTTTGTTTAAAATTTGTCCCTTTTGTTTATATTGATGGAATAATTTTCAAAAAGGATATAAATGGAATATTGTTGAGGTGTGTTGATTTGGATCACATGTAAAAACTTTTTAAAGAGTTTCATGAAGTATCTACAGGTGGCTATCTTTTCAGAGAGAATAACCTCCCTCAAAATGATGAGAGATGGGTATTATTGGCCTAGAATTTTTAAGGACTTTCATAAATGGATTAAAAAATGCAAACAATGTGCATTCGTTTGTTCAAAGTAATGGCTGGAAACTTTTCCCCTTCAACCTATTTCAGTTGAACAACCTTTCATGCAATGGGGCCTTAATTTCATAGGTATGATTAATCCTCATTCATCTTAAGGGAACAAGTGGATTTTAATAGCCATAGACTATTTCACTCATTGGAATGAAGTTGTAGCTCTTAAAGAAGCAAATGAGACATCCATTCTTTCCTTTTATGAAGGTATTGTTTCTAGATTTGGTGTTCCACCCACCATAATTTCATGTAACACTCTATATTTTCTTGGAGCCAAAGTAATAGATTTAGCTATTAAGCATGGCATTTACTTGATAAAATCATCCAATTATTACCCTCAAGGTAATAGATTGGATGAAAGTACAAATAATAATCTACTGAGGATAATCAACAAAATCTTGAAAGAGAATCAAAAGCTTGATACATAAGGTGTAATGTAGCATTGTGGGCTGATAGAATAACTCCAAAAGGACAACTGGTAATTCACCTTACAAATTGGTTTATGATAGAGATGTAAGAATGGATATCTCTCTTGAGAAACCAACCTTAGATTTATTACATCATCTTTAGTTAATTGAGAATGATACTATGCAGAGTTATATATGTAGAGCTAATGGAATTACAAGAGTTCAAGGATGAGACCCAAAATAATATGGAGAAGGACCATGCACAAGTTAAGAGCACATTTGTCAAGAAGGAAAAGATGAGAGTCTTCTAATAACCTCTAAGAAGGAGATATTGACTTAAAATGGGATGAAGATAGTTAAAATCCAAGAAATCACACAAAATTTGATAAAGCTTGGAGTGGTCCTTACATGATTTTAGCCTACAAACAATATAATGCTATTCAATTTATGAGGTTGAGTGGAGAGGAACTTACCATTCCTATGAATGGTATGTTTCTCAAGAACTATTACTAAAATTTTCTCAATTATGGTTAGAGTATAGTAGCATGGATTTCATTTAAATAAAGTGCTTATGCATACTTGTAGTAGATTTCATTTTTAATAAGTGCATTTTGTGCACAAGATTTGTTCCTTCCCAAATATTTTCCCTATTTTTTTAATCAGGAATGGAAAAAGTTTGATTCCAAGGAAACCTTTGTTCTTGCTTTAACTCCATGCCTAATGAATGCTTTAATGAACTTAATCATTGCAGCTAGTAGAGAACTCACCCATAAAAAATTCCATAAATATAGACATTTCTTGCATGTATGTGCGATTGGTCAACTCAAAAATTTTCTTTCTAGGATTGAATGGGTTAAGTTGAGGGATCTAAATAATGAGGAAGGGAGGAGTGAGTATGAACTGTCACTATGTTTATTTCAAAATATCTATCTATCGTCCCCCTAAAATGCTTTTCAAAATTCATCATCTTCATCATAATTGTGCATCATACCTTCAAGAACTTATGCAAGATCTTGATATAGATAGGAAAGAAAGGGAAAATTAATGTTGGAAATCCCAAAGTAATAAAAGGAACAATCTATGTGGTGGGGGTTGAAGTAAGTTGGGTTTTTGAATTTCATTCATTTTATTTTCATTTATTAATCAAAGTGCAATTTATTTATTCCCTTATCTTTACGTGAAATTACTTCATGTGTTGAGTTGCAAGGGGTTCATTTGACATCATGTTAATGAAAAAAAAATACATAGGAAACATGTACAACTCATGAAAATAGGTATTTTTTATTTTAGTGATAAGTAAATTGTACAACGGTCCCACACAAGCCATGAGAAATGACTCATCAACTATGTTGGAAATAAGGTGTCTCAACTTTGTTTGGTTTATTCGATCAATATTTTATTATAGCCATTTCACATTGTCGGTGTTCTAAAAATAGAAATAGGAGTTGTCAAAATATTCTCATATGATAGTATATCATGGAAGGACTATTTTTAGAGACATTATGATAGATTTTATGACATCTATAAGGGTAAAAAATAGGGGAGAATATTGTGGACGTGAGAGCCTAATTTTAGACCGAAATCTTTCTCTTTAATTCTATCCACGTCACGAGAGGTTTGGTACATGGTTTTGTAAACCATAGATGGTTTCTTGTATAACCGGAGGTCTATAAATTGAAGTCTTGGAGAAGTAATTGATGCAGTGAGCTTTGGAAGTATTGTAAAGTTGGAATCCTCCTAGAATTGTTTCTGGTGATACTCTTGTAAGAAAATTTCTTTGCAAGTGTATGTAAAATTGTTATTAGATTTGAAATACATTGAGTGGGCTTTTAGAGTGTGGGGTTTTTTATCCAAAAGGATTTTCCCTATGTATATCTTTTGTGTTCTTGTTTTGAATATGTTTCCAATATTTTTGTAACTATTTTACTATGTTGAAAGTTTTGCATAATATCTCTCCTCAAGATTAGCGTAGGAAGTTGTTCTGTTACTCCTAATTTCCTATCAAGTGGTATGAGATCCTGATCACCTTTGGTTTCGGTTGTGGGTTGTTGGGTTTTTTTTGTGCTAATCTAGGCTTGAGTGGGAGCTTGTGTAGAGAATACTTTGTTATCTGGTTGCAAATATTTTTCAAATGGCAAGCACATCTAAGAGGATTGACGTAGAGAAGTTTTTTGGCACAAACTTTGAAATGTGGAAGCTAAAGATGGAAGATATATTGGTTGATCGAGGTCTATGGGATGCGGTGGATGAGAAGGTCCATAGGCCTACGGATCTAGTTTTGGTTAAAAATATGATGTAATGGATAGAAAATCTAAAGGTCTTATTAAACTATGTTTTGTAGATTTGATCTGATAAATGTCCATGAAGAATCCACTTTAGAGAAGCTTTGGAAAAGGTGGGTGAGATATAACAAGCTAAGTCTCTAGTAAATAAGATTTTCTTGAGGAAGAAGTTTTATTCCTTGAGAATGGAAGAAGGTGGACAAATATCTAAGCATTTGGAAACATTTAATATATTGGGGACTCGGTTGAGTTCGGATTCGAGTTAATATGGACGAAGAAGAAAGGTGCCAAACTATGTTGGTTTCATTGCTGAGACTCATGGGACAGCCTAGTCATGGCCATTGGGAGCACTTTAGTCACTCGAAGATGGAGGATGTTGTTCATTGTCTACTCTCCAAAGAGATGAGAAGGAAGGTCTCTTTGAACACCAAAGAGGCTTTGAGTGTTTGAGGAAGAAAAAAATAATGAGGAAAAGATGAGAAGAAGCATGGCCATTCCAAGAATAAGGGAGATCAAAATCCTGGTAAGTCCAAAGTGATATCTTTGGAAGCTGTTGAAAATTCAAACACATCCGAAGAGAATGCGAGAGAAGAAAAGAAAAAGAAAAAGAATAAGCATGATTCTGATTCTGAGTCTGAAAAAGAAGATGGAGATGCCTTTATTTTAGCTTTGGCCACTCGTGTAGGTGATAATGCATGGTTGATAGACTCGGGAGCATCTTTCCACATGACCTCACGACAAAAAATGGTTTAGTAAATATGAAAACTATGATGATGCTAAGGTGTATTTGGGTGATAATTCTTTCCTTGAAATTACTTTGGTCATGGTAGTATTTAGGTGAAATTTTCGATGGTATAATTAGAATATTTGATGGTGTCTTACATATCCCAGGACTAGCAAGAAATTTATTATCGTTAGGAAGCTAATAGATGCGGGTGTGCATGTACGGTTTTCTAAAGGGTGTGAAAATTGTGAGAGGTGTTATGGTGATAGCAAGAGGAAGTAGATTGGGTACATTGTACCAACTTGATGCATGCACGGTTTAGTGTAATAGTACTTCGAATAAAACTAAGCCAGTAACTATTTCGTTGAAAAAGGAGAGGGTTTCCTCCTCTGCGCAGATGGTCATGGCTTACGGCTATGTAAGGGTTCTCTGTCTAAAAATAAAAATTACTTGCAGAGAAGACCATGTTATGGCACCAAAGGCTTTGCCACATTGAAGAGAAGGGTTTAAATTCCACTGAAAAATAAGAACCTCGTTGAAGAGTTGAATGATTGCAATCTAGAGTTTGATTTCTGTGAGCATTGTATTTACGGAAAATAAAATAGCATTCAATTTTACTCATCTACTCATAGTCTTCATGTATTTTAGATCTAATCCATTCGGATGTCTTTGGTCCTGTTAAGGTTGCTTCTATTGCTAAATTAGTCTATTATGTTACTATCATTGATGATTTTAGTAGGAGAACATGGGTATATTTTTAAAGAGTAAGTCTAAAGTTTTTAGTCGTTTCAAGGAATTTAAGGCTATGGTTGAAACTCAAACTAGGAAGAAAATTAAGTGTTTGAGATATGATAATGGTGGTGAGTATTGTTTTCAGACTTTGATAGATTTTGTATAGATTGTGGGATTAAAAGACAAACGACAAATTTGTATTCTCTGGAGCAAAATGGAGTTGCGGAAAGAATGAATAGAACGTTGATGGAGAAGGCTAGGAGAATTGTGATTGGAGCTGGTCTAGAAAAGAGGTATTGGGATTAATTTGTTACCACTGCTTTCTATTTGATAAATAGATCTCCTACATCAGCATTTGTTGATAAAATGCAAATGGAGGCATGGTGAGGAAGAAGCCTTCAATTAGACATCGAGAGTTTTTGGTGTGAGGCATATGCACATGTGCCTAAGGAGAAGAGAACAAAGTTGGATTATAAGGATGTCAAATGTATCTTTATTAGATATGGCTATGGTGTGAAAGGATACAAGGTTTGGTATTTTTTCACAAAAGGTAATATACTCTAGAAGTTTTTTTTTAGAGAGATTAAATCTTTCCCTGTTAATTTTCAGCTAGAATGACATAAATAAAATGAACAAAAAAAAAGGTGTGATTCAACTTCCTTCTACACCTGAGAAAGTTGAATCAAGACCCCAAAATAGACAAGAAGTTGAGGTGAGATCACCAAGATTTGAATCTTCAGAAGAGGAAGAAGAGGAGGAAGAAGTGGAATAATGTCCACCTCAGCTTGTTTGAAAGTCTACAAGGCAAAGGAAACCACCTGAAAGGTATGGGTATTCTCGTGATGATTGGAAGTGTATATTTACTTCGAGTACTAACATTGATGAACCGATATCTGTACAAGAGGCTTTGGGTATGAATGATGCAAAGTCTTGGAAAGTAGCCATGGATGAAGAGATGGCAACACTTAAAAAAGAAAGATACATGGGACCTTATACCATTTCTGAAGATCGAAAACCTGTTGGATGTAAATGGGTGTTTAAGGAAAAGATTGGTTCAAATGGAAATGTTGAAAAGTATAAGGCATGGTTGGTTGCGAAGGGTTACTCTCAAGTTGAGGGTATTGATTATGGTGAGTTATTCTCTCTTGTTGCTAAAATGAAAACCATTCATTTTTATTATCTATTTCATTGACTTATGGCCTAGAGGTTGAACAAGTGGATGTGAAAACTACTTTCCTTCATGGTGATTTGGAGGAATAAATCTATATGACATAGCTAGAGCACTACATGGTGAAAGGTAAGAAGATATTTTGTAAGTTAAAGAAATCCCTATATGGCCTTAAACAAAGTCCTAGGATGTGGTACCAAAAGTTTGATTCATATGTGTTGAGTTTGGGGTTTGTGCGGTCTAAATCGATCACTTGTGTGTATTTTAAATTTGATGGTGATTGTTTCGTAGTAATTAATTTATATGTTGATGACATGTTGTTTATTAGGAAAGGAAAAGGTTTGATTACGAGAATTGAAATCTCAGCTCTCTTTGAAATTTGAAATGAAAGATCTTGGTGTATGCAAAACACATACTTGGGATGGAGATTAGAAGAGATCATGAGAACAGAAAGCTATGGCTTGGCGAGAGTAAGTATGTTTGTTCTGTTTTGCAAAGGTTCAACATGAGGATTGTAACCATTTTGTGTTCCTATTATTTTGGGAACGAATCTCTCCATTTCAAAATGTCCTTCATCCCCATCAGAGATGGAAGAAATGAGTAGAGTGCCTTACCAGGAGTGCGGTTGGAAGCTTAATGTATGCTATAGTGCTGTCTGAAGACTAGACATTGCCCAAGCAATGGGAGTTCTTTCTCGTTTTATGTCTAATCATGGAAGAGTGCATTGGGATGTAGTTAAGAGGGTCTTCAGATATTTACAGGGTACATCGAGTAATCTATATGTTTTCATGGAAGAGGATATCAACATTCCCTACATACTCATGGCTTTTGGGATTGATTATGTAACACCCAAAAATCCACACACAAACAACACGGTGAAATACGAGGATAACTTTTTTTTTTTTTGACTTGCTTGACACATAACATGACGCAACATGTTGTCACCAAGTATCTACAACTAACTTGTGAACAACTTGATCTGAGGATGGCCATAAAAGCAAAGCATGGAAAGCGTTCACACATATCAAGGACAATTTACTTTTCTTTTTGACAAGACAACATAGAAGTCCAAACACAGAACACACTTATAGTTAGGGCCAACCACAAGGAGATATTCTTGAGGGTTATTTATTTTAAAAGGTCATCTTGCAATTCTTAGCTTACATTTTCAAGGAGACTCAGGATATGATTCATACAATTCATCTTACCAAGTTAAATTTATTCTTTTGACACAGAGTAATTATCTTTAAATCTTCTCTATTATGACCTTTATTTGCTTAATTCGTTTATCAAGAAAAAGGAGAATTTCAATTCCACAAGGCCATCTGCTCACCACTAATGCTACTAAGATTCGTTCTTGCCCACAAGACAACATGGTTTTAAGTTCAACACACTTAAGAGAAGAGATACAAGGTGCCTTGAAAAAGGGTTAGAGGGAGAAGGTCAAGATGAAACATTTTTAGGACCTCATTAGTTATTGCCAGTATTAAATTGAAGCTAGGGCTCTTAACCAGAATTAACAACAAATTTACTTAGGCTTCACTAAAAGTATTAACAAGAAGTAAAAATTTACTTTCCAAATGGCGGTGAGAAAGATGGTGAGGTCTCCAATTTGTTTTCTCTGGCTTATTAAATCTTATCATCTTCAAACAACTAATAGTTCATTTCACCTTAGGGTCATTTTACAAATTTCACCATAAAAGGAATAATGTTCACTAGAGGAGCTAGGGTTATCATGATATAAAGTTTACTTGCAATGATAGTCTTGCTCTTGTTTACTTAAAGGATTTCTTGCTCTCAAGTTGGTGACCCCTACGTTACTTTATTTGAATACAACTTTTAATATAACTTCCAGAAGTATTAAACAATCTTATGTTAGTTTACTTATGACACTTTATTTCTAAGTCATATCAAGATTTAACTCAGAATTTATTCTCAAGGCAAAGTTGAAGCAACACTCATTTACGAGAACAAAACAAGATTACATCATTTCTTAAAATACTGATACTCCACAAGACACTCAACCACAATAACCAAATTTTCTTATAATTTCCAGTGATGGGCACACAATATAGGGTTTCCAAAGTTCAGATGACAAATCTACAATACATTATGCTAAGACATTAATCCTCTTCTAAACTTTCCACTGGACGTTAACAACAGTTGAACAACATACAGAGGTTTCGAGCAAAGGAACTTCTCAACTGAGGTTGATGACAAAAGTCTACAAATTTATCCCTCATCTACACGCAAGATCCATCTGCAGTAAATTTTCTACAAGAGTCGAGTTCACGAGGCTGAGCAAGATAAGGCTACACAAAACCACCATAACTATTATCTAACAATATCATGAAAAGAAGCACCTTATTACAAGAATTTGGGTCAAACCTCTAAACACTATGAGCACATCAAGTTATAATAAAGTCTATAACATGTCGATCAAAGAAGGAGAAGACCTTGTACTTTAGTTAGGAGCAAATGCAACGAAAGTAACAATCATATGAGAATGGCCCTTGGCCCTATAAGGAGAAAACAAACAATCTAGCAAAAACAGAATCCCCATCAAGTAAGTGATTAAACAATAATTACAAGATTGAGATTTGATACATATACCAGTCATCTAGAAATTTATCAAAGGTACCAAACGCATAGGCTAAAATAATATTTTTCCAAAAGAACAAGAGTTGATCGGCCCAAGAAGGGGGAAACACGGGTTTCAGAAATTAACACAAAAGCCATGCATAAATGAGTTTCAAACCGGAAATCAATTAGAGTATACACACAACATAAGTTTCGAAGTGAAGGAAAAGTATACTAGTTTTGACCATTAACTACAAGGAGATTTACCAATCATCCAGGAAGGGTCAAAGTCTTACAAAGCTAAGTGTGACACGCGAGAGAAGAAGGGGGTTCCATCCAACAAGAGTATACAATAATGTCATCAAATTTTTTTATAACACTAAAGGTTTGCAAACCTCCACTACAGTACTAATGTTTGGTTAATTTAAAATAAATTTCCCACATCCCAAAACAACCATATTTTACGGCAACCCTAGGTAACACAGTCAACCGTCGCACAAAGATACAAACATAACTTCAAAGTGACATTATCAAAACAAAACCTTCCGCTATGAATCCATAAGACTATCAAATGAAAGCTGAGTTTTTCCTGAAGGTTAATCACATTTAAGGAAATTTCCATCACAAACTATTACGGTAATTATGTGCATAAAAACCGACCAATATTAATTAATAGTGTTAACATTACTGAGGAGCAAATAATGCAAGTTAGGAAAAATAGAAGAGAGCCATAAACAATGATTACGAGAGGGGATTAGACCAACTATTCTAGTGTCGATGAAGTGCAGGATTCACACAATGAAACCTCGGCTTAGTTGATCCGAAAAGCTAGTTATGGTTCAAGTTGATAGGGATGGTCAAGGCACTTCACGAGGATGGCCTTAAAAGCCTAGAAACAAGATGAAAAATAGTATAAGAGTCTAAACACGCGAGACGGAAAAACACGTTGCAAAAAAACCTTTTCATTCTACCGTTTTAATACCAAAACTCTAAGTGACTAGCCCACACATTGCTCACACACAGTCCTACTGACCTTTCTTTCTCGATGCCAAAAGGTTATCAAAGGGATTTGCGAAGGAGCTAACAAAAACATCAAGGACAAACTTGGGTGCTAGGAAGGGGGGTTTCATAGTTATTGTAAACTTACTTCCATGATATCGAAAATACTAGCTTGATCAACATAATAAATTGCAACTCGATCACAGAGAAGAATTAATACATAAATAAGCAGAGGCGAAGTTCTATCATTCGAGTAATATAACATTGGAGAGGAGAGGACACACGCATCCTTTCAACCCACATCATCAACAATAAAAGCTAAAACAAGAAGAACAAGCAGAAAGGGAAATCTCCCATCATGACATCCAACTGACAAATCAATGCAAGGAAGAGTGGTTCGATTTCGCAATAATTGTAAATATAATAGCAGTAGAAAGGTGTAGAAATATCTTGCCTGTTTCTCCAGCTTCAATAGGTCATACAGACTCCGCACGGGTCAGCATAAGAAGCGTAAGCCTTTGGAATCGGGTGCATCAGTTCTAAGCGGTCCACATTCATGATCCATGAGACCATGCAATTGAAGAGGATTTTTGTCAAACAGTTCACGAGCATTGTTGTAATCGAAGGGATTCCATGCACTTGTGCTCAACTATTGCTTTCCTTGAGCTTTTACTTCTTGTGGGATTCGACAACCAACTCACATACCCTATGCGTGCTACCACAAACACAAGTGATCTACACAAGGCTGGAGGAGATATTTTCAGAGAAGAACCTGTCGTAGTGCCGAATTTGCATTTTGTTGTTGGTTCTTGCCAGACCACTGGACAACATCCATAAGCGCATCCCGTAAGAGACGCACAATTTCAATGTCAGGCAATTTTGACTCTTTGTGGCGTTGTTTCACAGTTTCAATCACTTCATCAATATCAGTATTTTCAGTAATCAGAGTCATTAACACAGCTTTCACTTCCTTCAACTTCACATATTCGTCCCGCACGACCCAGAAGGTCAATCATACAAGCATAGTGGTTAGTTGTTACCAGGCTGATGTGTTCTCTTCTCATTACCTCGAAATAATGGCATCCCTCAGCCACTAGTCCTGCATGGCTGCATGCAGACAGGACGCTTAAAAAAAAGTGATTCGGTTTGGCTTCATGTCTGCCTCTAACATCAATTTAAACTGTTGGAGAGCCTCCTTGCCATTTCCATTGTAAGCATAACCAGCAATCATGGCATTCCATGAGATCAAATCCTTACTGACTATTTTGTCAAAGGCTAGAGCTGCATCATCTACACTCCCACATTTGGCATACATACTGACAAGAGAACTTTCCACACTTGAAACTGATTCATAGCCAATTCCAATGATACGGGCATGGAGCTGTTTTCCCAGTTCTAGCAGTGCTAGGCTGGAACAAGCACTAAGGGTACTTGCAAAGGTGAATCTATTCGGTTTAACATTTGTCCATAGCAATTTCTGGAATAGTTTCAGAGCTTCCTCGCCATAACCATTCTGAACGTATCCCACAATCATGGCAGTCCATGATACAACATCCTTTTCAGACATTCTGTCAAACATTACAGCTGCAGCTTGTAAGGTGTGATAATTCCAACAGAAAACTTTATGCCTGCTAACTTGGTGACTCGTTGAAGAAGCTCATATTATTGCAAAGCAAAACGTGCTTCATGAATATACTGAAATGAAACAGATCCGCGCTATGAGATTCTCTTCCATGAGTTACATCGTAGAACAAGTAAGATCTCAATAGAGAATCTTTGTAAATAAATTTCATCAGGTCTGCTGGAAGCACTCTCACTGTCACATAGTCGATTTGAAGATACAAACTCAGTGCATGTTCTGGATCTGAAAAATATCCTGCTACCTTCATCTCCCAAGACATTTTCTCCAACATTGCATAGATCTCCTGTGCTTGTGGGTGTGATCTGTCACCTCCTTGTGAAGCTCAACTGCCACGATTCTCTCGTCAGGAGGCCGTTCAACAAAGTTCCATTTTGCTACGACTCTCCACCTTTTCAAAACAAGAGACACCATGAAAAAAAAATCATCTATTTGCTCCCTGCGATTACAATCTACAGTGCACAGACTGGTAAAAGACCGCTGATCAGTGTTGAGGAGGTATCTAAGACTTGTTTTTCACCTTTTGAAGCTTGTTGGAAGCGCTCACTAAGGCTTCTACTATACTATAACACGCCTGCCGCCTGGCTAGTTACTGTCACACATTGTGGTTGAGGCTCTCTGACCAACACACACCTCGCAACACCCAAAGAAAGAGAAGGTAACATGCTGCTCCCCCAGCCTGAAGCTCCATCTACACCCACGTGCACAGGAAGGAAGAAGACGCCATGACAAAGAAGGAATCGATGGCCTCTCTGCCCACGCAACCAGGTAAAGAAAAAAAAGACAGTTTGGGAATAGGTGCCCAGCAAAGGAAAACAAGATTTTCCAAGGCCTCTCAACCACTCGCATTGAAAGTGAATCAAAATGAGATCTCCACCGACTCCCACTGTCTCACGCAAGGACAAAAAAACGCGGTGGTCAAAACAGTCGGCAGGATGGGTGGTTGGGAGGAGACCAAGGTGGCAGTGGAGGGCAGGTAGCAGAATGGAATCCGATGTCCATGGGGCATTCTGATTAGGTCGGTCATGTCTATAGTAGAAGATCCACCGGTGCATATGTGTTTACTCTTAATGGTAGTGCAATTAGTTAAATGAACAAGTGACAGGCTGTGGTCGCTTTGTCCACTACTGAGGTAGAGTACATGGCAGCTACTCATGCACCGTAAAAAGCCATTTGACAAAAGTGTTTGTGTTCGATTATTGGATTGCAACGGGCGTAGTTACAATTTATTGTGACATGACAGACAAAGTGCAATCTGCCTTACGAAGAACTCAACTTTTCATGCAGGACCAAACACATGAATGTTCGGTATCACTTCGTGAGAGATATGGTCGAGGATGGTAGGGTGAAAGCTGGAAAAGGTAGAAAATTGTGAATGTTGCGGATGCATTAATTAAGCCCATGAGCACAACGAAATTTTGGTGGTGTTTGAGTCTATGGGCCTCTCGGCCCTTAGAGTTGATCCATGATGGTATCTTTCCCTTGACCCTTACAAGGTATTCGACAAGTGGGAGATTGTTGGAAATAAGGTGTCTCAACCTTGTTTGGTTTATTCGATCAATATTTTCTTACAGACCATTTCGCATTGTCGATTGCTCTAAAAATAGAAATAGGAGTTTTCAAAAGATTCCCATATGATAGTATATCATGGAAGGACTATTTTTAGAGATATTATGACAAATTTTATGACATCTATAAGAGTTAAAAATAGGGAGAATATTGTGGACGTGAGAGCCTAATTTTATACCGAAATCTTTCTCTTTTAATGCTATCCACCTCATGAGAGGTTTGACACATGGTTTTTTAAACCATAGATGGTTTCTTGTATAACCGGAGGTCTATAAATTGAAGGCTTGGAGAAGCAATTGATGCGGTGAGCTTTGCAAGTATTGTAAAGTTGGAATCCTCCTAGAATTGTTTTTGGTGATACTCCTGTAAGAAACTTGCTTTGCAAGTGTATGTAATCTTTTTATTAGATTTCAAATACATTGAGTGGGATTTTGGAGTGTGGGGTTTTTTATCCAAAAGGATTTTCCTCACATATATCTGGTGTTTGTGTTCTTGTTATGAATATGTTGCTGATATTTCTGTAATTGTTTCACTATGTTGAAAGTTTTGCATAATATCTCTCCTCAAGATTAGCGTATGAAGTTGTTCTATTACTCTTAATTTCCTATCAAACTACAGTACATACAAAAGACAATGCATAGACATGAAACTATAAATGGAAGAGTACTGAAGGAAACCCATCATTTCATAAAACGAGGTAAATTTTCTTCATGGCCCTTCCACTTGCAGCTACCTCGTTCTCATCCTCTTCCTTTCCAATGTTTCTACACCTGAAAATAGAGACCAAAAGAGTCTTTTAGAGGTTCGGGTTTTAAGCATTCTCATGGACTATATGGATTTAGATATATGAGTTTTCTTTCATGTGTACGAAGAAATTAGGAACAAGAATGAATGCATGACATATAATTATAAACAAAATGAAAATAATAGATTATTATCATCTAGAGGAAGTCAAGAAGAAATATCAGAACTATGTCACGAAAAGAAATCATGGAAAGAGCTATAGAAAAGAGTGGCAAATGCCCCCACCATTTTTAAAACCATTTTCTTTTAATGTGTAAATCCAGAAGATTGCAGATAGAAGAAATGGACAAGCTACATATTTGCATCATAATCACCAACAGAAGGTGAAAAATATTCCACACAGATGTACACATTGTTGTCCCTAAACAAACTACAGGTTCATATTTTCAGCATACGAAGTTACATTCCAAGCTCCAACAAAGTATAAACTATTTAGGTTATAAAGTACTGAGAAAAATTTGCAGGTATGCATCAACATGAAGGAGCAAAATACATTTCCACGCACTATATATTTTTCATACTTGGAAAGGATTTCCACATAATGGATAAAATAATGCCATCACAGTCATGTATTTATCAAGATAATGTTAAAAAAATCTCTTCAACACCAATAGGAAAGGGTACAAGTACCGAGTTCAGAGTTGAAGAAATGTGTTTCAGGTATTGAGATACAAATTTAAAAATCTTAAAGAGCTTCAAGTGTGCACAACTTCCAAAGAAACTACAAAGCTACAGGTAAATGAAATGCAAGAAGTCAAGTACAGGTCAGCCAAGTTATGCTTTCCAATCTTATTGCAAAATAAATTAATAAAATGCATAGAACTTTCATGATACAATATCAAACAAGCTATATCCCTACATTACTAGATTTCAAAGAAAAAAATTACTTTGGAAATGTATTTTCAGGTTTAAGAATTCTCTTATAAGGAAGTGAGCCTAAGTTCAAAATAATGAATAGCCAACCATAGAGTAGTGCAAGTTGCAAGTAATAAAAATCCTGAAAACAAGTTCCTTTCATCTACAACTCACCTTGAACAAACTTGACATACCAAAGATCAAATTTCTAAGAATGTATGAGTATGGATCTGGTTACTCAATGAACAAAATAGACTTTACCGTTATAAATAGTTAGGACAGTTTGTGCATCATAGAAAAACAACTATCATTAGGGTTCTAAGTCCATTAGTATACAACTGACTACAAAAGATCAAATAATAGTCAATCAAAAGGCATGAAAGCATCTTTTCTAGAATCTAAAGTTGCGTGAAGAAAGATAGTAGTGTTGGATATAAACCTTTTCTCAAACAAACTGAATGAAGAAATCGCATTTATAATCATAAGCCGTATTATCCAGTATCAAAAATTAGAATAGATGTTATGAATCTAGTTACATTTCAAAAGAACTAGCAGTAGAACAGTGAAGTTTTCTTTGAAATACTTTCAATGATTGAGAAATATCAAAAGTGAAATGAGAATTCTATCATTATTACAAGAAACCATAAGCAGTGCAATTTTTTCCAAAATTAATACATCCTCAAGAAGATGTGATTAAATGGGTTTTCAAATAAGCATTGAAGAGTGTTACCACAAAAGGTAAAAAAATCATACATGGTTGCATCCTAAATTACTAGATGACATTTTTTATTAAACTTCATCTCATCAAGAATACATGGGAAAAACTACAGCAGTTGGTAATAATTACAAATTTTCCATGACATACAAGGAAGTAAAATTTACGGCTGAATAGAAATATCGAAAAATATTCAACCATTCATCTTTTTCAAAAAGGAAAAAAATTAGAGTTCGCTAAGAATAGAACAGGGAAGTGCATTACAACATACAACGCATTTTCCAAAATACATTTTTAGGCATCATCTTTCTAAGAACAAACTACATAAATCTAGTAAAAAGCAGACAAGTAAGGTTGATTCGACCAAACCCAGAAGCAATAAACCCAAATAAAAATCGAGTATGGCTAAGCTATTCTAAGAAAAGGAAGATCTAAGGAGACTCATCCAGTACATGGTCACAATGAATAAAACCAAGCCTTATGCAAACCTTGAGAAATATAGATCTAGGATGAACTAATACAGTAAAACATGAGCTACTAGGCCTGCCTTGTTAAAACCAGAAGGAACGGATCAGGTCTAAATCTAAAAAATATTGGTTATTGAGCACAAATAGTGAGCTACACGGATGTGTAAAAATATGACCCCAGTCAACAAACAAGGGAGTGAGCTCAGTTATTTTACAGTGGTCAAGTAGTGGGAGATGCAAACCATGAGTAAACAGACCCTTGATCAGATCTCACGGCTAAAATGAATACAGTTCCCAACAAAGATAACAAGGGTTTTCCAATGTTGAGCTCAAACAAAGAAGCCCAAATCGGATATGCCGAGCCACAAATAAATAAATGGGAGGTTGTATTGAAACAATTTTGAGATAATAAAGCTCAACTCCACAACAAATGACTACAACTCAGATCTAAATGTCGACCATAGCAACAAAAACAACTACAAGAAATGAAAATAATATGATATGTCCTCATGAAGATCAGTGCTATGTAATGAAAATGTGAATCCAGTTTGGTTAATATTAAGTAAGACTCAAGAAAAATCAAAATGAGACCTTAATTTCGAAAGGCCGAATCATGACAGAGTTAGAGCCACGCCTTCTAAATCAACACCATGCTAAATCTAGGCCTACAAAGTGTAAACTCGAGCTCGAGTTAACAAAGATATAACGCCCCCCCCTCCCCCCAGATCCACAACCCAAATCATGTACTCAACATATGCACAGAGCAAATCACTAATTCGTGGATGCAATAATGAGCCACATTAGCTATACCACGAACTTTAATGAAACTCAATGAAACAACAACGGCCAGCTCGTGAAGAGAAATACAAGATCTCCCTGAGCTAAATTGATCCATTACAAAATAGAGCATATTGAAAATAAGGAGAAAAAAACAGCAATGATGGCTAGGATGATAAACGAGCTCAGAGAATTTCAAAAATCGAGGCCGTTTCTAGAAGAAAGCACCAAAGTATGGACATTTGCATGTCAAATCAGAAAGCCACGAGTAAAGAATATTATCCATAGAGGCCACCAATTTTTTTTTTGTAGAGTAACGCTTAGAATTGAAGCTCCTACAGAAACAAAATGAAAATGAAACGCTGCTTTAGGATTTAAATGCCCTAATATTTTTTCGTGACCCGAGTTGGTCAATTTTACTGTAGTCAAGTTGAAAATATTTTTCCATGTCCACATTGGAATCAAATAATTACGCCGAAAGGCGTGTTCTCTGTGAGAAAACGGGAGGGGCTCTGACACGGACGAAGACAGCAATGGCCGAGATCGTTTGGTCGACGATGTACGGACAATCGCGAGCCATACACCAGGGATGTCGTAGAAATAGGGAGAGCGCCTGTCCAGATACGACCGCTTTTATTAAAGTTTTATTTGCCCCTTTACATTTTGACATCTGGTTCAGGTATTTTCTGCCATTCAGTCCGATCGGCTTCGAATCAGCAAGCTCGAACTGAGGAGGAACCGCAGCAAGCGCCGGCCGAGATTCGAACCGGGGCTTCCTCGCAACAAACCCCGCAAGGCCATTGCTGTTTAACTTGAGCGAAGAGTAAGTGTAAACCCTGCTTCTGAGCCGATTAACAAATGCGGTTGAAATACGAGCGGAAGAAATAGATGTTCATATTTTGCATGTACCTGCGTCGTGGGATTTCTGGTAAGTGGAATTTTTCCATTTGGGAGTTGCAGCAGACTGGAAGAGCCATCAAAGTGTGGGAGCAGGTTGGATAAGTATGGCCTGTTCTAAGTATGGCTGTGGCTTGATAAGTTTGAAAAACGTGTACATATATACAAGGTACGCCAACTGTTTGACAAAATACCTGCGTAATGATTTCAGGATATTTACAAATGGGGTTTGTTTGAAAGGCCTCGGAAACTTTTAAGCAAATGCATTTGTCAGGTGTAAGGCCAGAGGGAGCATACTGCTGACTATATTGCAGCTGCACTGGCTCTTGTAGGGGAACAATGAGGTAGTTAAGTTGTAAACACTCAATGGGGTGACTCTGAAACTGGTGATTCCTGTTGCCGTACCTGCGATTGATGCAGCAATTTATATTTTTCACTGTTAAATTAGTGCCAAGTTGCAGGGCAAAAGATCACTGTCTTTTTAATCTTTTTCTAAATCCAAGTTGGGCATAATATTTTTATTGGCCTAATTCTTATTACGTTTTTGATAAATATAAAACTGCATCTTATTTTATTACTGCGATTGATCTTTTCAGTTATAGGTGATTAAATCTGTAAAATTTCTATAATCGCTATTAAAATCTGTAAATATTCTGAAATTTATTGATCATTATTTCCAATATTAACATACTATTATTAAAAAACCCAAGTTTATTTTCATAGCAGAAAAACAAACAGCGGCAAGGAAGCATAGCCCATAATGCTTTGAAGAAAACAACGTATAATAGAAGACGCTGAACTTGCTTAAAAATTGGAGAAAGATGAATATTGTAGAATTGAATTTAGCACTAAAATGATAACATTTAGGTGCCCACTCCAACTGCTCATATCCATAACCGAAAGAGTAAAGTTTGAACAGTGTAAGGCAAACAAATACGAAATTTCTTCTTCATTATTGGAGGGAAAAATGGAGGGAGACATTCAAAATTTCACTGTGTAAATTAATTGCAAAAGGTACTCATTACGCCGAAAGGCGTGTTATCGTGAGAAAAGCGGGAGGGGCTCGACACGGACGAAGGCAAAGAATGGCCGAGATCATTTGGTCGACGATGTATGGACAATCGCGAGCCATACACCGGGGATGTCGTAGAAATAGGGAGAGCGCTGTCCGAGATCGACCGCTTTTATTAAAGTTTTATTTGCCCCTTTACATTTTGACATCTGGTTCAGGTATTTTCTGTCACCACTGCTGCTGTGTAAGGAGAAGTCCGTGAAGAAAATCACGAGCCCGCGGCTACGACAGGCTTTAGTTAACCAACTTTTTGGATCTATTACTCCGACCTGTGTCACCTTGGATCTGAGCCTCTGAAGCCGAACGCTTACTGTCGTGAAGTGGTCTGGGAATTTGAAAATTGAAATCTGAAATGGTAGCTCCATACCGAGTATTTTCTTCCAAGAATCTTTCAACCTCTACCATAGACCTCAATCTCTTTCCACATGGTGAAATATAGTAGACATCAGCAAACCTGCAGGTGCCCTCTCCTCTAAGGGTCAATAAGCGCTCCCATCCTTTTGGAGGACAAGGTATGTTGGGCTTGTCAATTACCCAGAGGCGACTCATATCTGGGGAGAGGTCGGTCGGATCGTCGCAGGAAACACGGGGACGCCAGGCAGAAGCCCTACTACAAACCCAGGGGTCTTCAAGAGCGCTCTGCCGGATAGCTTCATATTGCTCCTTGCTTGGAATTTTTCTCCATTTGAAGCATTTTACACACTGGACGGCATACGTCCCAACCGTGGGCGACACCTTTCTCTTTGAACCCGATCCAGGCGTTTTAGGGGACGTCATTGATGTTGTCCCTTTACCAGGGGATGCCATTGATGTTGTCCCTTTCGCAGCAGTCACTCTCTCTTCTGCGCCCTAAAGCATGCATGCCATTCTCAGAACCAACAAAATAAAAAGTACAGACTCAGCAAACCAGCAAATTATACATCTAACAAACCATTAGGCAGTCCCTGATACCATATCTAAAAAACATATTTAAATGTCTGTCAATTATTGCAGCATACAGAAGACATGGTTGTCCTCACAAGGCAGTCACACTGTTTCACCATATGCAACAAACAGGTCTTCAACCCAATCAGTTTACATTTGCCAACATACTCCCAGCCTGTGCCAAAATCGGAGCTTTGGAACAGGGCATGGACATCCATCAAAGCATAAAGGATAGAGGAATTTTATCAGATGTGGTTGCAAATGTTCTGGTAGACATGTATGCAAAATGTGGAACCATAGACAAGGCATGTGAACCGTTCAACAGAATGCCTCAAAAAAATGTGGTGTCGTGGACAGTAATGATTGCAGGATATGACCAAAATGGATTTGTTGAAAATGCGTTATAATTACTTCGAAACATTCATGCAATTGCAATTGGCAGATGTAAAGCATTCCACAACCTTTGTCAGCATCCTCCCTGCCTGTGCCAAAATGGGAGCTTTGGAACAGGGTATGGACATCCATCAAAACATAATGGATAGAGGAATTTTGACTGATGTAGTTGCACTGGTAGACATGTATGCAAAATGTGGAAGCATAGACAAGGCATGTGAACTGTTTGATAAAATGCCTCAAAGAAATGTGGGCTCATGGAATGCCATGATTGCAGGATATGCACAATATGAATTTGTTGAAAATGCACGTGAACTGTTTGATAGAATACCTCGAAGAGATGTGATCTCAAGGAGTGCCATGATACCAGCAGTGTTCTATGTTACATGTTAAAGGGTTGCTGGAGTTTCTTTATGGTGATATTTCTGCTAGGACAGGCTGGAAATTAGGTTTCAAAGAATTCATGCACTTGGAGAATTTGTAAGTTCGTAAGGTACAGATCTTGAAAAATTTGATCATATATTTATGTATCTAGGACAATCCTGGAGACTGTTTTTCATCTTATTTTAGATGTCCTACCGACTCAGGTGGCTGCAAATCCATGTAAGCTGGGAAATCTAAGATATATTCTTTGTTTTCTCTTATTTATTTTTTCTGCCTTCTTGGGTGGTTTAGGATTTGTACACCTTCCTATCTTGCTGGTATTTCATATGTATATTCTTCCCAGGGTGTATTAGAAGAAGTCCATCTTGCATTATTTCTATGACGGTCATGTGAGTTTGTTATGACCTTGATAAAAATTTCTGATTTATGTTTTCATTCACATTATAATCACAGAGCTGGGAGAAGACTGTAGATTGTTACAACCCAGGACAAGGGTAGATGCCAGCTAGTTTCAAGGTTAGGACGGTGCCTCTTGATGGCAACAATGAAGCAGTCAAGGAAGTCTTGGATCCACGAATTTGGAGAGTCAAGCAATTGGTTGTGTTGCTCTGCTGACTCGGTAAGGATTAATTGGTTTCTGATGAAAAATCATTGTAAGATATAGTGAAACCAAATTCCCAGTAAATAAAATTTACAGACAAACATAAGAATGTTTCTCATCCTTTTACTTTGTACATGCACATTATTGCCAAAAGAGAACATTTCAAATAGCACTATGTTGTTTTGACAGGGCTCTGATGGATTATCTTATTGAGAGCATATGGAAGAATAACAGGAGATTTTGCCCTGCAAGAAAGGGTAGATGTTCAAACAGGCATTAAATTGATATTAAAGCTGTGCTTAGCCGATGGATTTGATATGTTTCCAACTTTATTAGTAATGAGATGGTTCTTGTATGATTGATCAACGAATGGGCATTCATGGACACCCTCTTGAAATTCAGGTACTTATATTAGTGCAAGGTTTACGAAACTCTATTATGCGGCACTTTTCTATTCGGTGTTTGGGACTTCATGTTATAGTGATCCTTAAAGTGGAGCAACGTCCTTTCTTTCTGCATGTGCTTTTTAATTTGATGTTATTTACAATAATACTCGAAATATGGAAGAAATTGTTTGTCTATCTCTCTCAACCCTTTTCTCCTTGATGAGAAGTTTCATGGTCATTCTGGACTTTTTGTATTAAATCATGATTTTTTTTTAATATGTACCCTTTCCTTTATTTCTTTCACCATGTTTAATATTGGTTTCAATTCCAAGCTTAATATATTTGTTGTTTTAGACACCTTAGTTTAAGGTGAATTTTAGTTTGTCAAAAGTGAGCAGGTCCTATTTTGTTTCCAATATCCAAACTGACATCATTCACTTTTTAGCTGACCGTGAGCATGAAGAATATTGTATGGGAGAAATTGTTTGTCACTCTCTCAACCTTTTTCTACTTGATGAGAAATTTCATGGTCATTCTGGACTTTTTGTAAAACCATTTTTTCTAATATGCACCGTTGTGTTTATTTCTTTCACCATGATGTTTATTGGTTTCAATTCCAAGCTTAATATGTTTGTTGTTTTAGACACCTTAGATTCAGGTGAATTTGAGTTTGTTAGAAGTACTTCCTATTTTGTTTCAATGTACAAGCTGACATCGTTCACTTTTTGTTGATCGCGAGCATGGAGAGTATTGCCATTGATTAAGATTTCAATTTTACTTTTTTCCATTGAAGACAATTAAATAGTAATTGAAGCATAGCATTATCATCGCATCACTATTTGGGTTCACTTTTTTGAGTCCCACCGACCTTGTTTGATCAATTCTCGGATATTATTAGAATTTATTTCCTCCTTTCTTCCCTTCATTCGCACTCTGCCTCCCTTTCTGGCACACGGCCACCAACCCTCCCTTCACCCCCTCCAGCCCTCCCCCATCCCTCTGTTCTCCATCCCTCCCCCCTCCTCCTTTCCCTCTCTGCCTCTGCCACTTCCTCTGTGTTACTTTCTTCGTTCCCTCCTTTCTTTCTTACTCTCTCGCAAATAGTATACATAGCAAGAGTTTGAAAGTAAATAGAAGGTCCTTTATTACTTTCTTTCCTAAATGGATAGCGCTACAGTGGAAAACCTTGAAGATGGTGCCTTTTCCATATAGAATATATAGCAGAAGCCAAATTGGATTTAAGAGTCATCAAACAAAATTTAATATAGAGCTTGCTCATATTGATCTGATGTGGGATCCGAGATAAACAGGTTAAATATTACATCATTCACAATTTAACAGTTATATTCATTGAATCTTTTCATTCAAATTCTGCTTGTTATAGGACAACACTATACTATATATTTATGAACCATACTTAAATCGGAGTCTCAAAATACTTGAGTCAAATAGGAGGGATTTACACAATACATACATGCATTATTTCAAGTTTCGATAATCTTATAAAGATGGTATGTTGGCATGTATGTAAGGCCAATAGAAATTATGGTTTTGGTCCAATTAAATCGTACACATACATGGACACATGCTTTTTAAATATATATATTACATGATGTCATGCATAATGTTAATACTTACCTACATTTTAATTCATTCATTTCATTCTCAGTCTATTCGTCATAGATAACACTAAATCATATTCATGATCGCTATGTAAATATCAGAAACAACAAACCTAAATAGGGGGATTTGCACACTGTATTTAATCAAGTTTCAATAGTCAACCTGCATTACTGAACCTACCGGATTGGTGATGCAGTTGATTTGTTCAGAGCTTACATGGATGAGGGTATGGCTAGGTTGGTTTCTTTTTCTTTAAACCCCACATTCTTCTCCTTTAATGGGGTCATTTATGATCATTCAATAGTAAAGGAAATGGGGTCACCTTTATCACCAGTGTTGGCTATTCTCTTCACAGAGCATTTTGGGGAGCGGGCTCTATACTCCATTCCTTTGAAACCTAAATGGTGCGAGATGTTTGTTGATGACACCAACCTTCATTGGGAGCATGGTAGGGACAATCTCAAGGACTTACACTCCCACATTAGTAGTTCGGTGGATGGTATCAAATTGATTAAGGAGATCGAGAAGGGGAGCTTACTCGTTTTGGAGTCCTATTCTCCCATAACATCAATGGCTTTCTTGTTTATCAGGGGCACAAGAAAGATTCCCACACCTCTACTCCACTTGCATGCATACTCTCACCATCAACCATCTCAAAAAGTAGGTGCATTGTTTAAAAAGAATGGGTATAGAGGGAAACAATCGGTAAGGGTATCAAACAAGCTAGAGAGGTGCCTGACAGCAGACTTTGTAAGGAGATTTAATGGTCAGTGTCGAAATCTTGCCATATATTGAAGGCATTTCCAATAAGATTTTATAATCTTGAGATGCAACAAACATAAAAAGCACTTTTATTCTCAAAACCAAATCGAAGAATGATATTAAATCAATTTGAATATAACTTACTGACCCAGTGTGAGGATCTTCGTCTAATTTGGCAACTCGAAAATCTATCTTACTCAATAGAGGCATAAAGTAAGAAGACATCAATTATTCGTATTTGTGTAAATGCAGTTATGAGCGATATAAGTCATTATTCTTGTTCTGACAATGTCATGCCCAATGAAAATCGATTGTTTTAGTTATATTTGTTCAAGTGACACAAACTGTGGCATTTTTGTTTTGCACTCCTTGATTACAAGATCTACATACCTACTGCACAGATATGACCGATTTAATTAAAGATTTATTTTCCTCTTATACTTTTCCATCTGCTGCAAGTGTTTTCTGTCCACCTCGCCACATTCTTTGGATCCACGGAGACATGTGGCTTGTTGTCAAAGAAGTAGCTTTACCCTCTGAACTCACAGCAAAAACAAACATTTACTGAACTCCCACAATAGTGCTCCATCATTTGCCTACTGCTTACACGGCAGGTACTACTGCTGCAATATAGCCCTTGTTTAATCTTGCCCCCCTTTGAAGAAAAATCCCGCTGACATGTTTTGCTTGTGCACCAAACTTCTTGCTGCTTTCTATTTTTGAATGACTAAGAAATCTGGACTATTTTTGAGCATTTAGAGATCAGGCTATTTCCTAAAAAACATGGTACATGGTTATATTTGGATGGAATCCCACTTGGGCATCGAAGATAATGCTAGTCAAACTCTATTACGTAATGGCCCCTTGAAACCTATAGGCTGTACTGTTTGGAATTTGGTATAATTATTATTAAACTTCTTATAGAAATATAGCCACTATAAGTGGTGCTTCTCGACAAGCATCAATACCTTACAAGGGGTAGCTCATTTTCTCTCGTGTGCAAGGTGTGATCCATATGTCTTAATATCCTTCCTTTTATTTGAGACCAATTGAAAGATTGGTAGGACACTTCCTACCCATTAATTGAAATTTAGTTGTTACTCAACTCCATCGTCCCCCTCTCTCTCTATATATATATATGAAATAATGTTTCATTCCTGTAGATTTAGAGTGCCATGTATATGATAGCCTTAAGTAGTGTCCATTACCAGTAAACCCGTGGTAGTATCAGCACAATGTTTGAAGGTTGTATTTACCAATGGTGCATAGCCGGAAACAACACTAGATAAGAGTAGCTCTTATGACTGGCATTTGCCAATAGTAATAGCCTTTACAACAGATATACATTAAGATTAATTACTTACTCATATTTACTTACACCAAAAGACACTATCACCATCTCATACCCATTATACTTCTTCATATCCTTCCTGTTAATTGAGATTAATTTAAAGACTGTTAGGACTCGTCCCATATCCCTTATAAATCCCTATATATACTCTACATTCAAAAAAATTTAGGACCACTCCTGATCGCCATGCTTCTATTCTAAGTTTTAAGAGGGTACTTCACAGTTACCAAATATGATCGATTTTTACAAATTTATCCTATTTTTACAAATGTACACCTGAGTTGGCCTAATGGTGAAGAACATGTGCTCTTTAAATTGAGGTCACAAGTTCAAATCCTGCAGGGGGTAGGGTATGTACGCCTCGTTTGTAGCAAAGTTAGTTGCCTCCCGCATGTGAGTACGAGGTAGTCCCATATGCTGTAAACCGCTTGTAGACCCAAAAACAGGCTGCCCGACATCGTGGACTGTAAAAACCTATTATTGTTGTTTATCACTGACTGAAATTCCTAAAATTTAGGGTTTTGGTAGATTAAAATTCAGAAAAAGCAAAACCCAGTCTTGCGGTTGTAAACAATAATATTTTTACCAAATCTGTTTCCCAAAAAGCCAAAAAATGCGGCTAGAAATAATAGAAAACCCACCGAATCTATTCAGAACTGATGTTGTTATATTTATAATAGCCCGTTGGTATTAATTAAAGGAAAAACAAAATGTTGCAATTTATAATTATTGAAATTACTATATTTTTTTATTGAAATTTATTGTATTTTTCCTATGGACCATTTTTTTCCCATATTTTGTGTCCACCGTTTAATACTCTCCGTATGAAAGTTGCTACTATGGGGTACTTCAACATCCCATTGATCTGCTTTGGATATGTGTAGACTTAAAACATAATTTCATTCTTTCTAGATATGCACCTATTCTTATTCCTCTTCTTCGAAACATCGTTGTATTCTGGATACTTATCTAATACAACAGCAAGAAACATGTTCCTTTCATATAAAGCTTGTTGTTTAAGTAGCTAGCATTTACCATTTACTTTTGTGTCCTTATTTTATGTTTCTGCTGACATCTTTTTTCTTTCTTTCGTTACAAATTGCATAACAAAGTTATTTTGCAATAACGATTTCTTTCCTTCGCGAAATCGGAAACCTAGCTAGCAAAAAAAAAAACATGAAATGCTTTAGTAGATTTGATTATCCATAGCTTGTGTTTGCACTCCAAAATAAATGATTGCTTTGGAAAAAAAAAAACAGATTTAAAAATAAATAACAGGGTAAAAAAATTGGTTTGCCTAATTCTACTTGTCAAATTTAAAAGAGTATATGAAGTATTGTAGTTTCTTTCTTTTACTTGACTGCTGATTTCTTTTTCTCATGCAATCAACCTTTTCTTTATTTGAATCGTGATCAAGTTAGACTGTTTATGAAGTTATTATTTTGTTATGAATGTTTCTTCAAGCATCCTATTCACTTTCAATGTGCTAAGATTGAATTTATAAGGCGTTTTATGGCTCAGACATGAAATTTTATTTGTTGTTATTTCCATGTGCGAACTGAGGGAAAAAAACTTAGAACTCCACTCTTCAAATTGATGGCATATTGATAAGTTTCTATTATGTTCATAAACCAAAGGGTTTTATTGCCATCTCAGCTACAACTATTTGATATTTGATGGCACTTTTCAACTCCCAAACAAAATAGTAACAAACTTGTTGCAATTACATACTCTGACAAGTTGACAAATCATTTATTTTGTAGTTACACATTTTATTATATAAAACTTGATGTTTATATGATACATTCGCCAGTATAAAGTTCATTACATAACCCATTACCTTAAACATTGCAAATTATATTTGTCCCTATTGTTTAGGTGGTATAAGAGCTCCTGAAACATTAAAGTTTTGAAGCTTAAATGAAACGAGTGAGTGGGCAAGATGAATGCTTCAACAATGTAGAGTGTCTAATTTCATAACAAAGTGTCGACAAATACAAGTACAACTTATTGTCTATTTGTTGTGCCATTTTATATATTCCCTTGAAGTTGTTTTTTGGTACAAAAGTTCATTATATAATGTTGATGATTAGAGATTAATATCTTCCATTATAATAATTCCATTATGAATCCATAATAATTGTTATCTTGTTCTACATCGTTGTAAGCTGTGTCGGTTTTTTTGTGCTTGTCCAAATAATTTCTGCCCTATCGTCTCTCACTATATATATACACAACATTTCCATGTCTTGAACACATGTTTCTAAGTGTTGCATACAATCAATTTATTTATCAGTAAAAGGAAATAGAGAATCTGTAACATGACGATCAACGGAATCTCCATTGAAGCTAAGATCTTAACCTTGATGCTGGCGCTTGTGACATTCATATACTTGTTATCCAAATGCTTTATGCCGGACAAATCTCATTGTTGCGAAGGAATCCTGGGCCTGATCAAAATATTCCATTTCTCATGCCTGCACAACACTCACTCTTCCCTTTTACCCGACAATGGCATGACCGGTTCATGCATCCAAGATTTCAACCTGCAGCTCATCGTGTGCGGGATCGTCCCTCGTCCTCTCCCTTTTTTCGCTCCCTTAATTTTCAAATCTGCATCCCATCCTCTTCGGCGTTTTCATCGTACACTCCACGTACGATTGCTAGTTTACTCATTATTTTCATATAAGGGTGGATGATTATTTGCATGAAAGATGGGCATGATTTTTGTCAAAGGAGTGATAACATGTGTCTTGTCTTAGAAAAAAGGGGAACCCAATGATTATACTTCACATTTAAAGTAAACAAGTCATCATTATGTCCACAATACATGTAATCCAAAGTGACTAAGGGAAAAAAATTAGCTTCTAAGGGTAAGACAAAATTGGAATATTACCTTAATATATCCAAAATTACCTTAATAATTGTGAAGGTTCTCATACAAATGCTTTTCTCCATGCAAGGAAAATATTATAAGGTCAACTTTTATTTGAGCAAGGAGATATTTGAACTTCATGCAAGTTATTTTAGCCTTTATTTATTATATTTTTGTAAGAGTTGTACACGTAGAGATAACTTTAAATTTATCTCCAAGTTAATTGACTCTTACATTGAGTTTAATGGGCTATTTGGGAGTCAAGGATGTGTAACCTGGGATATATATGCTAGTGCTTCTACAATCATTGGGGAGTCGGTTGATCTACAAAATTGCTACATAATGGTTTCCAACAAGTTCCCTTTGATAATAGAAGTGTCTATCCATTCAAGAAAATACTTGTAACATAGTGCATTTAGTTAGTTATTCTTGTAATTTTTACCTAAATTTATTAATTTATATTTTTATGTTATTTGACCTCATTGAAAATTTAGGTTTTTGTGCATTTATTTTAATGTGCGTGCATATTGAAATGTGTTTATTGTGAATTATCCCTTCATATATTTCCATTATTTTGACTTGCAATTCACCAAAAAACCTTCTAATTCATAAAAAATTAGTGTTTTCATTACTATTTTGTGCACATTTCCATATCAGTAGTCTCCAAAATCCATGGTGTGTCACCCCATTTTCGAGTTTTTATTCTAACCCTTACCCGAATAGCTTTAGTTAGGGATACACTGAAAGGGAACAAGTCCTTCAAATCTAGAGATTCACCTCACATTTGGGATACCCACAGCTCGTGAGGTGTTTCCATTGTCTATCCACAAAAGTGAGGAGAGAAAAATACAAAATTTACCAATCCTCACAAGGGTGCACTTCTTCTAGATAAAAATGCTGCCACGCGACATCCAAAAATTTGACTAAATATTGAAATGCATACCTTGGATGAAAACTTGAAAAAACTATAACTTGAGCTCCTGGATGAGTTTTAACTCATTATTTATAAAATTTTTCATAGAAAATGAATTTGGAGAAGGATGGGATGGGCCCCATTCATTTATTATGGCTAAAAATCATAAAAAATATCCTTTTGGCTCAGGACCGCTAAATGTTCTTACAAAGAATGAGTTTGCAAGAAACATGCATGGTGCTTTGTGTAGATGTCATTTTACCATAATGTATGAGGTTGAAAGTTAATTGAAATGATATCTTATTTTACGATGGAAGCTCCTTTGGCCTCAAAACCCCACTTTTGATGAACTGTCTCCTAAACTGATTTATCTTTCCAAAATTTTCCTTAATCAGTTGGAAAATGGTTTTGGCTCCCAAATAAACCTCCATGATGAATTTAGAACTTTGAAAATGCTCTGGTGATTATGTAGATGGATTAGAAAGGCTGATGATAGCACTTCATAAGATTTCTTGAAAACCCTTCTATAGACAAACTACTCCAAAAGTACTTGAATGGTCTTACTTTCCCTAAATCACATGTAATGCCCCATGGGCATCAGCCTCCACTGCCACCTTGGCCTCCTCCCAACCACCCGACCTGCAGGCTGTAATGACCGCCGCGTTTCTTTTGTCCTTGCGTGAGGGAGACGGGAGTGGGTGGAGTCCCATTTTTCTTCGCCATGATCTCTTCTTGATTCTCTTTCAATGCGTGTAGGTGGAGTGATGGGCACATTTTTCTTGGACTACGTGTGGCATGTGAGAGGCGTTCTTCCTGGTCGCGTGGGCAGAGAGGCCAAGCAAAATCTCTGTCATGGCATTTTTCTTCTTCTCCTGGCTCCCCCTGCGCGTGGGTTTAGATGAAGCTCCAGCGAGTGAAGTAGGCGCGTTTCCTCCTTTCATTGGGTGCTGCGGGATGTGTTCTGGTCGGGGATCCACAGCACGGCCTGCAGCAGTTTCTAGCTAGGCGGCAGGAGCGTTTCAGTAAGGCAGAAGCCGTTTTGAGTGCTTCCAACGAGCAGGCTGTCCAACTACATTGTTATCTGTTCAGTATCAACGCATCCTCAAATTCGGGATTCTCCCGCTTACTGATTGGAGGAGCCTTTCTCCTCGGAAGCTTTTTCATCTGATTTGTATCTGGCCTTTACCAGCCATTATTAGCTCGTTTTACTTCCACACAGACACAATGGACGGTTTTACAGAGAGTGGTTGTTCTATATCTTCCACGAGAGTGAGTGGAATCATTAGGATTTCTGATGGGTGTATTGTTTTGACAGAAAAACTTCACCAGCTTCCATATGTCATCAAATACAATGGCCAATGCCCTGTTTCTGATTACTTTCAGCCCAAGATAACAGGTGTGGTAGTGGACGAGCTTGAGTTGAAGGAAGCTTCTTTCAGAGGAAGGAAGTTAGCCGAAGCTACTCTGTCAATACCAGGAAGTTATTATGGATTTGTCCTGGAAAAGATGAAACCCGAGGACCATAATGGTATTTCTAAAGCTTCTAACTCAGAAGAAGGGGGAGTTGATTCTTGGAAAGCAACTGCATCTCTTGATAATATAACCTACTAGAATCACAACAACCTGCCTTCAGAAAGTGACACCTTTAATTGTTGTTTCCATTGGTTTTCCATTGCAAATGCTATTCACAAGCCCATTACAGCAGCTGAGATTGCCACTGAGACTCACAGAGATGGAAAAAGGCAGGTGGTAGATCACACCCACGGGCACAGGAGATCTATGCAATGTTGGAGAAAATGTCTTGGGAGATGAAGGTAGCAGGATATCTTTTCAGATCCAGAACATGTGTTGAGTTTGTTTCTTAAAAATCGATTATGTGACAGTGAGGGTGTTACCAGCAGACCTGATGAAATTTATTTACAAATATTCTCTATTGAGATCCTACTTGTTGTGTGATGTAACTCATGGAAGAGAACCTCATAGAGGCCGATCTATTTCATATCAGAATATTCATGAAACACAATTTGCTTTGCTATTATATGAGTTTCTTCAACGAGTCACCAAGTTGGCAGGCATAAAGTTTTTGTTGGAATTATCACACCTTACAAGCTACAGCTGAAATGTTTGCACCGAGAGTTTGATGTTGTCCTCAAATCTGATGAAGGAAAAGGTTTATTTATCATTACGGTAGATGCCTTTCAGAGCCAGGAGCGTGATGTAATCATTATGTCTTGTGTCCGAGCTTCAAATCATGGGGTTGGCTTTGTAGCTGATATTCGCCGCATGAATGTGGCACTGGCACGAGCTCGCAAAGCAGCTGCATTGAAGCAATCTAGTGACTGGTCAGCCTTAATTGAGGATGCTAAGTCTAGGGACTATTTTATGGATATGGAGTCTGTACCAAGAGATTGCTTTTGGTTATAAAGCCATCTTCTTTTGCTTTGTCTCAGACTAGGGCTCCTCCTAATATGAGAGCACCAAGGTTATGCGGTGGCTATTATGATGGATATAGAGGGAAGTGAGATTCATATGGGAGATCTTGATGGTGGTGCTGTTTCAGTCAAAGCTGAGATATTTGAAGACCATGGCCGAGAGGAATATGCGACCCGACCGAACTATGGGCGAGAGATGCACATTGCGGACTATACAATTGATTTTATGAAGAAAAGAGCATGGCCGTTAATGATTTTGGACCTTCAAAGAGCCGAGGAGGAGGAGTTGCGTTGGTTGGGTTCATTGTTGCAGAGCCATGTCCATCTTGTTATCGATCAAGGGATCTTAATCGGCACGATATTCTCTACACCATTGATTATTATGTTGTTATTTAACTGATTCATTAAATAACTCTACTCTTCATATAAATGTCTCGTGTGATGGTATGCTGTTTGGTTTCCACTTCCCTTGCTCATTTGTATTCTTTTAGGCGTTAGAAATGATTGCGCTGGTTGAAGCCTTTATATTGTGTTCTGGGTTTTAATAAATATTAGTTGGGTGAACTTTGTTCTTAAGACTAATAAAACAAAAGAGGTGGGGTTCCTGTAATGGAAATTCCCGAGTTCTTTGTGTTGGTCTCACGATTTGAATGTTTTATCAAACATTGTCGTTGGACTCAACTTTATAGTTCCTGTTTTGTTCTTATTCTTGTTTCGGTTCGAGATCTGTAGTTCTGGTTTATGTAGGGTATTTGCGAATTGGTGATTGAGTACTGCGAGTGCATTGTGTATAGGTGAATGATGCTATTCCTGTCTCTATCCTTTTCTTTTAGTTGTTTTAGGTTCTAGTAACCCTTCCCGGTTGGCTTGGTGTGTGCTTAGCTTGACTGATTTTTTTGAATTGAGCCAAGTTGATATTACTTTCAACTAGGTTAGTTGCTTTTGTTATTTGTTATGAATCGCTCGAAGAAATACTTTTATTCTTCGAGTGTCATGGTTGATCGTCATAATTTGATATCAATTCATGTTCACCGTTTGGAGATTGTTGTCTTTGGAATCACCTTCTCTCCCTTGGTAACTGTTGTATGTTTTGAGGAATGTAGCTGATCCTATGGAATGTCTTCTTTTGAAGATACTCACATTTCTTTTGGATAACTTAAAATGTCAGAGGAAATAATCTTTTCTTACCTTGATTTGGTTTCACACATGTTGGAGGATACGAGATCTACTCGATCATTAGTGAGGAAGTTTTCAAATCTTAAAATTTGGAGTTTGGTTTTATGCGTAAGAAATTACTCTACGTTTTCTCCGTAAAGATGTTTAAATTTCATTCTCCCGTGACTTATAGGTTGGTGTGTTTGGAAACTCAATGGTTGATCTGGTTTTTGTGATGATCATTGTGATACGACCTCCTTGTCATTGTAGTAGAATGGTTATGTGTTGATCGAGAAGGTTTAAGTCAACTTGTTGTTGTTGATTGCAGATCCTTTGGAAGCTATGTATCATGTGTTGCGTCCTTGTGAATGCTTGAGTAACCCTCCTCTAAGATTTATAATGGTTATGTTTGGTCTTGCCAAGTTTGTCCTTTTTCTTAAGACATTCTCTTGATTAGAAGAAATTTTAATAGAAGGATTGTTAGGATAGGATGTGGCCCATACGAGGTCATTTGCGCGTTTCATCCCTTTTCTTTCCAATTTATTTATTCTGTACTGACATAAAATTAACTGTTATAGGCACATCATCTTAATATTAATAAGTCATGTTGGTTTAGATATTCTCATGTCGATTGATTGTTCGGGATCTTCCAGTGGCGTAGTGAATCCTTGGCTGGGTGAACTAACTTAAACAAATAGGGACAGATCACGTTTGAAATTAATTCTCTTCTTGTAATTGTTTTTGTTTCAAAATGTTATCTTGTTAAAATGACGATCATTATTGTGATATGGGTGAAATTCACTATGATGTTTATTAACTGCTCCTATGAGAAAATGATAATTAACTAGAGTTAGTGCCGTCCCTTTTATTTAGGCATTTTATGCTTTTGGAAAACTCTTTAATTGCTCTTGTTTAGACTCTTAGATTATTGTTTTCTTCATCAAGGGTGCTTTTTTCCTTGAAGCTTGAGTTAGATAACAACATATTGTCTTAATGTTATAGCTTTTATCATACTCAGTTCTTGCGAACTGACATGTGCTAACAAATGTGCAGGAGGATTTCCTGAGTAGAAAAGAAAAAAAAAGAGAGAAAAAGAAACACGTGTAGAAAGTGGATTCCAGCCTTCTTAGGAACTGCCATTGTACGAATGTTTTTTCTTTTGCTTAAAACATTGGTATGGAAATTGTGGAGACTATTTAGAAGGCATTGCATTATAATTTTGTATTGTTCTCATGTAGGTTGTTATCGTTTGAAAGTCAATTTGAGAAATATTATTGTCAATAAGATTAAATGAACTTGTTTTGATATGCGTATCCTTTGTTGAATTTTCACTTTTCAGAATAAGATTTATCCTTGAATTGTCAACCTAATTATAATTATCTAAACTTGAATCAACTTACATCACTTTGGTTACCTTTAGTCATGTGTCGTTTGGTAGAGGACTATGTTTTGAACCTAGCAAAAAAGATAAAAAAGAAAACAAGAGAAACAAATATACCTTGTGATCCCACGTAAACTAATCAACAATCTCTTATTGTGGTGAGTCCTTAGAACGGTCTTAAGGTGAAATCAATGATTAAATCTTGGAAGATAATAAAATTATAATAAATAGAAGGAACTTGACTAAGAAACTCTTCGATCTATCTTACCCGTTGAAAATGTAAACAGTATACTTATGTCTATCTCAAGTGAAGCCCGAGTCAACCTATAATATTTCTGGTTAGACTCTTGACCCCAATGTAATCCTTTTTGACCACTAATAAGATCTTAATGATGAATCCAAGTTCTAGACAGTCATGTACTGTAAAAATAAAATAAAATAAAAGTATGACCGCTTAAAAAGGGTAAAACATACATGTTTAAAAGCACAACGCTGAAAACAGTTTGATGAAGTTAAGAGCCTTGAGAAACTAAGTGCCTCCTAACCAATGAATAAGTTAATCAAGTAAATGAAGCAACCTCTTACCATCCAATAATTGGTTTACACTGTATATTAACTTTAACAAGGTAGGGGAAAATTCTTCAAAGGAGACATGAACTTCAGATTCTCCTATCATGATTCCTCTGGGAAAAGTAAAGAATGTAAAAGCACTTACAGCTAAAACATGATTCTAAAGAAACCTTCTGTGGGAAGACCTTGTTTGTAAAGTTGCATACTTTAGATGAACCAGTGTGTCCTTAGTGTGTGCCTCATGTTTATCTGTAACCAGTGTGGGTCCGTGTTGTGGAAAGCATGTCTTTAGTTGGTTGTATTCCCTAGAGAACTTGTGTAGTGTCGTATTATCTTCAAGCAAGTCAAAAAAAAAAAAATTATCCTGTCTTTTACTGTGTTGTTCTTGTGCGTGAATTTTTGGGTCGTTACACTTGGTATCAGAGCATAGGTTCATGCTCTCGAACCTATGGGCCGGATTGGTGTTATATGATGATATTACATGATGGTGGTGGTGTTACATGATGATACTGCATGATGATGATGATGTTGCATGATGGTGGTAGATATTGGAAGAGTAATGTGCTTTAAACGTGATGTGATTATTGTCGTAATTGTGATATTGTGAACACATGTGATGTGTATGTCACCTTGTGCGTGTTTGTGATCATGTTGATATGTTAGGGATGGGAGTATTCTCTCTCCTTCTTGTGGATTCTAGGAAGAGTTCACGTGTGAATTATTGTTTGTGATGTGTGAAAAGAATTCTAATGTGGATGACGTAGTGTTGGAGCATTGTGACATATTGTGATATGTAAGTGTATCAATGTGTTGTATGACTAGATTGATGTTAAAATAAATGAGTTGTATCATGATTTTTTATCATTTTTTGATGAGATGTGTATCACCTTGTTATATAGAAATGGATGTTATGTTGTGATGTACTATATTCATCGCATGTATGATTTGTGAAAATATGTAGTGCTTCATGTTGTGATTTTGGGTCATACGATGAGTTTTGAACCCTATCGTATAGTGATTGCACTTTGGGTGCGAGAATGTGGTAAAGTGATGTGTTACACTCGGTGAATGTATGATTGTGATCTACCTTGTATATGTACCATATGTAAGACGTTATGGTAGTTATGTGTGTGCCACCGTTATATTAGTGATGTTGTTGTATCTTATGTTGTGAACCTTACGCTAACCGATCCTGAGGGAAATCGGTAGAAGTGTATGTTGAGAGTGAGGAATGGTGAACCATGGGTCAATAACTTGAGTCGATACTTGGTTTAGTAGATTACATGTGATTATTTCCTCTCTCCATATGTGGTTGTATGTACACAACCTAAGTGCAACTATGACTATGTTTAGCCTTGTCGAAGTGGTGGCGGGATGATTCAGATGGAGGTGATGACAGTTGTATTATTGATATGTATTTACGAGCTAAGGCTCGATGTTCCGAAAGTGCAAGAACTCGTTGAGTACCCCTTTGGTGGTTAGATAAAGCCACACAGTTTATCGTAATGTGACATTATTATAAATTGATTTTATTCGTAAATTGAGCTTTTTACTTTATTTTGTAAGGACCAACAGACTTTTCTTGATTGCCATGTTTTACAATTTTGGGCATTTCCTTGGTTTGTGGCACTAACATGGGGATTTTGATACTAACTATGGCTATTTGGCCATTTATTTATCTTGATTTGGGGTCTTTTTTAAATTTGGAATTCTTACCGCATTGCCCAAGGCTTGTACTTTACGACTTGGCACTTTGGATTGGATTGTTGTGCTGGTTCTATTGTCGTGATGTGTGGAATAGGGTCATAGGATGCACCATGGAATGGTTGGACCTATGGACCCGCTTCATTGTATAGGTGTATGCCCCAAGGAGTACATATAACTAGCGGGTTGTTGAACCACGCGTTATTATGTCACTTAGGTTAGGAGTGTTCAAACTCTATGTGTCTTGGACCATAGGGTCAATCGCCTCCCGAGGGAGGCCTCCTTGAGGGAGGCATAAGAGCTTGAGGGAGGCATAAGAGACTTCGAGGGAGGCATAAGAGTTTGAGGGAGGCATAAGAGAGAGACTTGAGGGAGGCATAAGAGTTTGAGGGAGGCGTATGATATTTGTCCGTATGGTTGATGTTTGAAGATATATGTTGAGTTATTGTGATGTTTGGTAGTGGTCTTTTGATGTATGTGTTACTCATGTCAGATGGATATGTGTTGTGATGTTGTGGATATGTCAATGATTCCCTTGTGGACACTATGTACCTGTAGCATGGTTTGGTGTTATGTGAGTCTTTCATTGATGCAAATTGAGGAAATCTCTGGTGGATTGTAGTACTCTTTTGTTTGAGTATTTGGTATGTCAGTCATTGATGTGTGACGTGTACTATGTGGACTGTGCCTAATCCATTCCATATTTGAGTAACCTTTTGTGGTGTAATACAATCTTGAAGTATATACTTGTGTGCTTGTGAATCTGTAGTGTCTTTTGAACCTAATAGGGTGTTGTGTTAGCAGTTCATGTTGGGCACCCACAATAAGGAATGAACCAAAACGCTTCAATGATGAAATTTTAAAAGAAATTAAACTAAGAAATAATGATAATGGAAAGAGACTAATGAAATGATGAACAAGAAGGAACTGCCAATCTTCACAGAACATTGAAAGTTAAAATTTCTACCAAATGTTCCTAAGGCTACTTTGTGACCGTGCTGTAATCAACTAAAATTTTAAACCATAGGGTGTGTATGCTTCTTTATCTATTCCTTGTTGTGCCCCTTTTCTTTTCCGCTGTGTTATGTTGCATCGAGGATGATGCTTTCTTAAGGGGAGGAGAATGTAATGCCCCGTGGGCATCGGCCTCCACTGCCACCTTGGCCTCCTCCCAACCACTTGACCTCGCAGGCTGTAATGACCGCCGCGTTTCTTCTGTCCTTGCGTGAGGGAGACGGGAGTGGGTGGAGTCACGTTTTTCTTCGCCATGATCTCTTCTTGATTCTCTTTCAATGCGTGTAGGTGGAGTGATGGGTGATTTTTTCTTGGACTGCGTGTGGCGTGTGAGAGGCATTCTTCCTGGTCGCGTGGGTAGAGAGGCCAACAAAATCTCTGTCATGGCATTTTTCTTCTTCTCCTGGCTCCCCCCCTGCGCGCGTGGGTTTAGATGAAGCTCCAGTGAGTGAAGTAGGCGCGTTTCCTCCTTTCATTGGGTGTTGCGGGATGTGTTGCAGTGGGGATCCACAACACTGCCTGCACTAGAGTTTCTAGCCAGGCGGCAAGCAAGAGCGTTTGAAGAAGGTAGAAGCCGTTTTGAGTGCTTCCAACCAAGCAGAGTTGTCAACTACATTTTATCTATTCAAGTATCAACGCATCCTCAAATTCGGGATTCTCCCGCTTACTGATTGGAGGAGCCTTTCTCCTCGGAAGCTTTGTCATCTGTTTTGTATCTGGCCATTACCAGTCATTATTAGCTCGTTTTACTTCCACACAGACACAATGGATGGTTTTACAGAGAGTGGTTGTTCTGTATCTTCCACGGGAGTGAGTGGAATCATTAGGATTTCTGATGGGTGTATTGTTTTGACAGAAAAACTTCACCAACTTCCATATGTCATCAAATACAATGGCCAATGCCCTGTTTCTGATTACTTTCAGCCCAAGATAACAGGTGTGGTAGTGGACGAGCTTGAGTTGAAGGAAGCTTCTTTCAAAGGAAGGAAGTTAGCCGGAGCTACTCTGTCAATACCAGGAAGTTATTATGGATTTTTCCTGGAAAAGATGAAACGCGAGGACCATAATGGTATTTCTAAAGCTTCTAACTCAGAAGAAGGGGGAGTTGATTCTTGGAAAGCAACTGCATCTCTTGATAATATAACCTACTGGAATCACGACAACCTGCCTTCAAAAAGTGACACCTTTAATTGTTGTTTCCATTGGTTTTCCATTGCAAATGCTATTCACAAGCCCATTACAGCAGCTGAGATTGCCACTGAGACTCACAGAGATGGAAAAGGCGGTGGCAGATCACACCCACGGGCGCAGGAGATCTATGCAATGTGGGAGAAAATGTCTTGGGAGATGAAGGTAGCAGGATATATTTTCAGATCAGAACATGTCTTGAGTTTGTTTCTTAAAAATTGATTATGTGACAAAGTGAGGGTGTTTAAGCAGAGACCATGATGAAATTTATTTACAAAGATTCTCTATTGAGATCCTACTTGTTGTGTGATGTAACTCGTGGAAGAGAACCTCATAGAGGCCGATCTGTTTCATATTAGAATATTCATGAAACATAATTTACTTTCTATTATATGAGTTTCTTCAACGAGTCACCAAGTTCGCGAGGCATAAAGTTTTTTGTTGGAATTATCACACCTTACAAGCTACGGCTGAAATGTTTGCACCGAGAGTTTGATGTTGTCCTCAAATCGATGAAGGAAAAGGTTTATTTATCATTACGGTAGATGCCTTTAGAGCCGGGAGCATGATGTAATCATTATGTCTTGTGTCCGATCTTCAAATCATGGGGTTGGCTTTGTAGCGATATTCGCCGCATGAATGTGGCACTAGCACGAGCTCAGCAAAGCAGTGCATTGAAGCAATCTGACTTGGTAGTCGGCCTTAATTGAGGATGCTAAGTCTAGGGACTGTTTTATGGATATGGAGTCTGTACCAAGAGATTGCTTTTGGTTACAAAGCCATCTTCTTTTGCTTTGTCTCAGACTAGGGCTGCTCCTAATATGAGAGCACCAAGGTTATGCGGTGGCTATTATGATGGATACAGAGGGAAGTGAGATTCATATGGGAGATCTTGATGGTGGTGCTGTTTCAGTCAAAGCTGAGATATTTGAAGACCATGGCCGAGAGGAATATGCGACCCGACCGAACTATGGGCAGAGATGCACATTGCGGACTATACAATTGATTTTATGAAGACAAGAGCATGGCCGTTAACAGAGTTTGGACCTTCAGCAGGCTGAGGAGGAGGAGTTACGCTGGTTGGGTTGCTGTTGCAGGCCCTGTCCATCTTGTTATCGACTGCGGGAGCTTAATCAGGCACGATATTCTCTATACCATTGATTATTATGCTTGTTATTTAACTGATTCATTAAATAACTCTACTCTTCATATAAATGTCTCATGTGATGGTATGCTGTTTGGTTTCCACTTCCCTTGCTCATTTGTATTCTTTTGGCGTTAGAAATGATTGCGTTGGTTGAAGCCTTTATATTGTGTTCTGGGTTTTAATAAATATTAGTTGGGTGAACTTTGTTCTTAAGACTAATAAAACAAAAGAGGTGGGGTTCCTGTAATGGAAATTCCCGAGTTCTTTGTGTTGGTCTCACGATTTGAATGTTTTATCAAACATTGTCGTTGGACTCAACTTTATAGTTCCTGTTTTGTTCTTATTCTTGTTTCGGTTCGAGATCTGTAGTTCTGGTTTATGTAGGGTATTTGCGAATTGGTGATTGAGTATTGCGAGTGCATTGTGTATAGGTGAATGATGCTATTCCTATCTCTATCCTTTTCTTTTAGTTGTTTTAGGTTCTAGTAACCCTTCCCGGTTGGCTTGGTGTGTGCTTAGCTTGACTGATTTTTGAAATGAGCCAAGTTGATATTACTTTCAACTAGGTAAGTTGCTTTTTTTATTTGTTATGAATCGCTCGAAGAAATACTTTTATTCTTCGAGTGTCATGGTTGATCGTCATAATTTGATATCAATTCATGTTCACCGTTTGGACATTGTTGTCTTTGGAATCACCTTCTCTCCCTTGGTAACTGTTGTATGTTTTGAGGAACGTAGCTGATCCTATGGAATGTCTTCTTTTGACAATACTCACATTTCTTTTGGATAACTTAAAATGTCAGAGGAAATACTCTTTTCTTACCGTGATTTGGTTTCACACATGTTGGAGGATACGAGATCTACTCGATCATTAGTGAGGAAGTTTTCAAATCTTAAAATTGGGAGGTTGGTTTTATGCGTAAGAAATTACTCTACGTTTTGCTCGATAAAGATGTTTAAATTTCATTCTCCTGTGACTTAGAGGTTGGTGTGTTTGGAAACTCAATGGTTGACTGGTTTTTGTGATGATCATTGTGATACGACCTCCTTGTTGTCATTGTAGTAGAATGGTTATGTGTTGACCAGAAAGGTTTAAGTCAACTTGTTGTTGATGATAGATCCTTTGGAAGCTATGTATCTTGTGTTGTGTCCTTGTGAATGATTGAGTAACCCTCCTGTAAGATTTATAATGGTTATGTTTGGTCTTGCCAAGTTTGTCCTTTTTCTTAAGACATTCTCTTGATTAGAAGAAATTTTAATAGAAGGAATGTTAGGATAGGATGTGGCCCATACGAGGTCATTTGCGCGTTTCATCCCTTTTCTTTCCAATTTATTTATTTTGTACTGACATAAAATTAACTGTTATAGGCACATCATCTTAATATTAATAAGTCATGTTGGTTTATATATTCTCATGTCGATTGATTGTTTGGGATCTTCCAGTGGCATAGTGAATCCTTGGCTTGGTGAACTAACTTAAACAAATAGGGATGAGATCACGTTTGAAATTAATTCTCTTCTTGTAATTGTTTTTATTTGAAATGTTATCTTGTTAAAATGACGCTCATTATTGTGATATGGGTGAAATTCACTATGATGTTTAATAAGCTTGCCTAGGAGAAAATGATAATTAACTAGAGTTAGTGCCGTCCCTTTTATTTAGGAATTTTATGCTTTTGGACAACTCTTTAATTGCTCTTGTTTAGACTCTTAGATTATTGTTTTCTTCATCAACGGTGCTTTTCTTCCTTGAAACAGTTAGATAACAACATATTGTCTTAATGTTATAGCTTTTATCATACTCAGTTCTTGCGAACTGACATGTGCTAACAAATGTGCAGGAGGATTTCCTGAGTAGAAAAGAAAAAAAAAGAGAGAAAAAGAAACACGTGTAGAAAGTGGATTCCAACCTTCTTAGGAACTGCTGTTGTACGAATATTTTTTCTTTTGCTTAAAACATTGGTATGGAAATTGTGGAGACTATTTAGAAGGCATTGCATTATAATTTTGTATTGTTCTCATGTAGGTTGTTATCGTTTGAAAGTCAATTTGAGAAATATTATTGTCAATAAGATTAAATGAACTTGTTTTGATATGCGTATCCTTTGTTGAATTTTCACTTTTCAGAATAAGATTTATCCTTGAATTGTCAACCTAATTATAATTATCTAAACTTGAATCAACTTACATCACTTTGGTTACCTTTGGTCATGTGTCGTTTGGTAGAGGACTATGTTTTGAACCTAGCAAAAAGAAAACAAGAGAAACAAATATACCTTGTGATCCCACGTAAACTAATCAACAATCTCTTATTGTGGTGAGTCCTTAGAACGGTCTTAAGGTGAAATCAATGATTAAATCTTGGAAGATAATAAAATAATAATAAATAAAAGGAACTTGACTAAGAAACTCTTCGATCTATCTTACCCGTTGAAAATGTAAACAATATACTTATGTCTATCTCTTCAAGTGAAGCCCGAGTCAACCTATAATATTTTTGGTTAGACTCTTGACCCCAATGTAATCCTTTTTGACCACTAATAAGATCTTAATGATGAATCCAAGTTCTAGACAGTCATGTACTGTAAAAATAAAATAAAATAAAAGTATGACCGCTTAAAAAGGGTAAAACATACATGTTTAAAAGCACAACGCTGAAAACAGTTTGATGAAGTTAAGAGCCTTGAGAAACTAACTGCCTCCTAACCAATGAATAAGTTAATCAAGTAAATGAAGCAACCCCTTACCATCCGATAATTGGTTTACACTGTATATTAACTTTAACAAGGTAGGGAAAATTCTTCAAAGGTGACTACTTAAACTACAACATATAGGTTTTTCAAGCTTCGATAGATTCATTGGGTGACATTATCATCAAACAAGGAACTTGTCTATATTATTATATAACTTGAGTCGAGAGACTAAGATGAATAGTTGAGAGTATAAAGATGTGTTATATGTAAGAGTTTTTAGTTTTATAGTAACCATACTTATGAAAAATAAATAATGTAGCAGAATGAGTTTGTATAATTTAGTGGAATAAAAGTGTGGATATTGAGACTTAGGTGTAATGCCAAAAATTTGGACATGCAAATACAACGGTAAAAATACGAGGATAATATTTTTTACTTACGTTGTTCAATACACAACACCACAAGGGCTCCAAGTAGAGAAACTCAATAACACATAAGACACTTACATAAGTCATCGAATCACATTAACACATGACAACACTATATACATGTCGATGAAACACTTTCCCCAATGAGCAAATGATAGAAATAATCCAAACACAAGAAAGGGACTCAAGGATTGGTAAACCCACAACACATCATTACTATGATTACATATTCATTATGGTTATCATTCCAATAACATTATTGTGTAAGGATAATTTTCTCCTCTTTCCACCTACATATTCTTAAATTCATTTCAAATTCAACTTACAGTTTGAACATTTAGGTTGGCCCTTTATCCCTTACGAAAATCTCCATAACTTACATAATCATTTTCCATATTTCAAATTTCATACAAAGTTCCTAATTCTCTTGTTCTTATGTTAATGGTTTGTTTCTTAAAATATGTTTAGTTGATGTTTAATTTTACCCTCATTATACAAGAGGGGCCAACTAGAAGTTGTTGAGTGAAAAATAATATGATTCAAAGGAGGTGAAGATTCAAGTTTCCTTTCCTATAAACTTCCTTGCATCGAAGCACATTTGTTCTTGTACTAAGGTTATTTTAGCTCCAAATTTATTTTGAGGCAATTAAGCATGTACACATCATAATTTTATTTATTCTATTTTTAGTGGACTCTGTATTGGCTCAAATGCTTAGTCCCACCAAGAAAAATTTGTATCCATTCATAAGAAAAATCAATACTTAAATCAAGCTGTAAGGACTTCAAGTGGAAAAATTATTCCTAAACTATTACCACATATACTGTTGTTTCCCATCTCGCTTACATTATTTCTTAGGTATCTTATTGGCATCAAATTATAAAAAAAGAGTTACGAAATTACTTGTCTTACATATTTAAGATGTACATGATTGGAAGCATTATAAGTACACACAAACCAAAGTTAAACTCTTAATCAAGTACTTGAGGTTTGGTTTAATTCCAATTTGCACTCAAGGATGTACGCCCCATTATAGATCAAATTTAGGTGTAAAAACATATTTTCCCTCTAAAGCCTCCGTAAAAGACTACAACACTATATTTTCACTCACCAAGGTAACATATTTAGTTGAGAGGATCTAAGAAGACCATTAATAAGAGTTTAAGTCATAAAAAAACTATTTCACTAGCTCCCTTGTGTCATCTGTATCCCACAAAAAAATTATTTCAATCTTTGTAAGACTAGGTAGTCCACTAGGATCCTAAGGAAGTGTTAGTTATGCTTACACAACAATTTAGTTAGACCATGTCATTACTAGCTGTCGAGTTTATGACAATGTTGCTAAACATATCAACTATGACGATAACTCAAAATTGGGCTCTTATTTACTTAAACTATAAGGTTCCATCGAGAGTAAAGTTTAAGTTCATTTTTGGTTTCAATTTCTTCTACGGTAAGAAGGATAACACATAAAGACAATTTATGCACAAATCTTATATAAATAGGATTGATAGTTTCATTTAAATCTCTTTATTACATTTACAAGTAAAGAAAACAAAACACTAATTAATTAATCATCTATTGAACACTAGAAATGCACTACAATATTTTAAATTAAAATTAATTTAGAATACATTTATAAATTTTACAATACAAAATTTTTGGATCAAGATAACACCCATGTATAAAGGAACATTTCCTTTAAACTCTAACATCTAAAATTTTACAGAAATTCAGTTATAATCCTTTTCAAATTTCAAAAATTTTGAAATATCCTCTAAAGTTCCACTTAACGTATATATATCCAACCCCCTTTTTAGCATATGTAAATTTGGTTCAAAGAAACACCTATAGATAAATGCATGATTTCCAAGCACCCCTAACACTACCATCTCATGCATATTACCAAATTTCAGTAAGAAGGCTATATTGTAACATAGAAATGCATATATATATATATATATATATATATATATATATATATATATATATTTCATTACCATACATAAATTAAAATAATACACAATGAGTTACAACCACGTCGTTTCGCCATCCTATTTGCATCTTGTAAAACAATGTGAGCATAAAATCAGCGATAAATCATTGGGATGGAATCCACCTAGATCTAGCATAATTAATGTTTTTATTTTTTCATTTGCATAATAATAATAATTTACTTTCAAAAGGAGAGGGTTATAGAAGTGTATTTATTTCATTTCATTTCTTAACCAAGGAGAGAGAATGAGATAAGAACAGAGAGAGAAACACTATTTTGCCAAAAGTTTAATTTCACACAACATATCAAATGATAGAGCTGCAAATAGTTATTTACAAGTGTTACTAAGTTTCCTTGAAGGTTTTCTAAATTGACTAGGGTCCTACAACTTTCTTTTACGATTTCCTACTAGTTACAAAAATGTTCAATTTAGGCTCGGGGCTAAGATGGTGCGTTAAAAAAAACTGTCTTCAAAAAAAAATTCATGATGGGTGAATTCCTTCATGTCCGCCTATATACCAAGAATTCACAAGAACTGGCGGAATTTGAAACTAACGAATGGTTTACGATTGGTGGAAATTTTTTTGAGACCATCAGTCATAATTGACCGAGTTATAAATGATCAAATGTTAGCTGATGGATAAGAAAACCCCATCCAAAACTGAAGTTCCATTGAAAACGTGCAAAAAGAAACTTCCTAAAAGTTACCCTATATATGGAGAATTCACCAGATTGTGACAGAATGAGAACTAACTAATGGTTTTCAAATGACGATAGGTTTTCTAGAGCCACCTGGTCGTAATTGGACAAGTTTTACTTACTTAAAATGTGATCGAAGGCCTACAAAATGTTATTTCCAAAATATCAAGAATATTTTTCTCCCAAAATGAAGGTTCCTAGAAAATGTATAGTAAAATTATTAGAGGTTGGTGAAGGCAGATAAGCATTTTGTTATTCAATGTTCGAATGATGGTTCAAAAAGATAGTCAACTTTTAAGTTTTGGCATCTTCCTAAAAGTAAAAAATGAGCAACAGAGCTCCTAGAGGAGAAATGAAGAGAGTATAAAAGGTCAAATGAGGTCGAGCTAATGCTTTTTGTAACTCTATATTAAATACGAAACACTCATGACATTAGACATCTCCTTTACAGGGATGAGAGTGTTGTTTTGCAGGTCTATAGAAATTGTATTTTTCTAACTTTGCAAGGTAGATAGACAAAAATGGTGATTTTAGTGAAATCATCTAGTTTTCACTAAAACCAATGCACACGAGCACCAAGTTTTGACACAGTCAATTTTACAATGCATGAGTTTGTGTTTGTGACATGGTTAAGGGTCAAATAGTGAGTCGGTAGCAAAATCATGAGGTGATGTTTAATTGATTGCACTAGTCATCGGTTAAAAGTCCAATTGTTTGTATATGTAATAGTTTAATATTTTTACACCATTACAAATGAATAACCAAATTATACAAAAAAATATAAGAGATAAAGGTAAGGAGACCATGTCTATATTAAAAGAGATGATGAAAAATTGTGCAAGTGGTGCTCTAGGTGGGTTCACTAGCATTCCACAAAGCTCCAATTCTCTCTCTCTCTCTCTCTCTCTCTCTCTCTCTCTCTCTCTCTCTCTCTCTCTCTCCCACTTGCAAGAGATATTTCATGATAAAAATACAATGCATTGTACAAAATACACTTTGGTCTTGAGCTTAGGGTTAGGATGATTGCACTTAGTGGAGAAATTTTTTTTTCCTCCAACTAAAACAATAATCTTCCTTCGTCAACCAATATCCCTTCCCAAAATGAGTCTCGTTGCTCAAAATCAGTCTCTTTTCCACTCTCCACACATGTAACCTTACTCACTGGAGATTCTCAAATCCAACCTAAGGTGATCCAGAAGTAAGGTCGGGCTCTCCTTCCACAATAGATGCCGGTTTGAGTAAGCTATCAAATTCATCTGTTGTTCAATGTGCTCACTACAAAGAGGACACACAATAAAAGGCTGCAATAGTGGTTGAAATAAAGGCTCAAGTAATTCTGAAATCTCACTTCCTTCTCTACTAGTTAGAAATTTAAGACATAAATGCAAATTATTTCTATCCATAAATGTTGCATTTGGATTGAATAGCTATGCAGCAAGAAAATAAATAACTCCTTGGAAACTCTACCTATGGGGTTCACTATTTTCCTCATCCACATTATTCACAACTGTTAGAACTTGTATAAGTACTTTACTTGTCTCTTCTTTCTCCCATTTAGGTACAGACTATGAGGATGTATGCAACGCGTGAGGAATTTGGATCTACACCTACCAATTGCATTTGTTTGAAAGTTTCTAATCCTTTTCAACAGACCCATTTCATACATATCCTGTTATCATTGCATTCCATGAGGCATGAATAGTTCACATGCCAAGTGAATGCTTCCACATTTTGCATACATATTTACTAGAGCACTTACAACTACACCATATGACAAAATTTCTCTATCTTTTATGCTTTGGTAGATATCCATACCCTTTTCTAGCGATCCCATTTGGACCTAGGCTAGGAAGATGTTGAGAATGGAAAACAAAGGGCATCAAGGAGAGGGAGAGTTAAAGAGACAAATCTTGATCAAAAAAATGTAGGGCAACAGGTAAGGTAGATTTCAATGTCTTATCAATACAACTACTTAGACTTAAATATAAAGAAGAGGAATGTGTGGAATTCATTCAAGAATGGTGTTACCATGTTATAAAACACTTAGCATGATTTCTCAAAATAAAAGAAGAAAATACATACAAAAAAATACTACACCAACAAAAAAATATGTTATTCTCCTCAACTTATTCATCTCCTTTCTCATACATCAAATAAAACAACGAAACTCAATAGTTCCTTCCTCAAACTAACCTCACTACAACTATCCAAAAATGCTAATTTTACATTGTTAACTTGGGTTTCATGTGGTTGAATTTCTCTGGATCTCCAAATAAAGTGCATGTATTATTGTGCAAGGGAAAAGATAGGTATGCGGGCCTTCTTTGGGATGTTGTTCTCCGACCACTTCATGCCATATTTCCCTCCCCCACATGCCTTAACATGATTTCCATAACATCTCTAACCACCTCCTTAATTCCCGACTTTACTTCCATATCCCACTTTTTTTTTTATTATTTTTTTTTTGACATGCCACTACATTAGGTGTTGAGATTAAACATTTTAATGTGTCAATTGACAAAAAAGTGAAAATATGAGAAAAGAGGATCATGCTAGATAACATGAACATCAACTGAGTTGCACTCCGATAGTGTGAAAATTTCCATGAGTGAGAAAAATATCAACAAAAAAATGTGCATGCAAATAAAAGGAAAATCTCATTTCATTTCACTCATACATCTAAAATTAAAAATGGGTACAGATAGGGGTGTTTTGTAACCCCATATGTATGTACTCATACCTCAAGTGGAGAAGAGGATTTACATTCATAAAATGGAAAGTAACTTCAGTATGATACAATGATGCACACCTACACGTATGATAGAATGTAAGGAAAAAAAATTTTATAACCCCTTTGACACCTAAGACCTATGACCTCACCTATGTGAGACAACTCATCACGTGATGTGGAAAAATGCAAACACCAAAAACACCCCTCATTGTAATTAAGGATGATTCAGCAAAAAAGAAATGAGAAATGCATCGGGAAAATAAGGTTGATGAGGTACCCATAAATATGAAGGATATCAAGTAGTGGAGGAAAATCGAGTGGGAAAAACATCCACAACAATAGATGGAGAAATCCCCTAAAAATATATGAAATATACCTCAAATGATTCCTAACAAGTGAAGCCTAATAAGGTACCACATGTATAAAAAAAATCTTCTTGGAAGAATAAGAATAGTGGAGAGAAAGGAGACAAGAGGAACAAAAGATTCCATAGATGGATCTTAAATCTATATCTCTATAAAGTATCAAAGAAGAGTGTTGATGATGTGATCGTCATCCTATAGAATATAGAACAACCAACCACATTGAACAATGTGACTATCCTTAAGAAGGATGAAAATAGAGTACAAGAAGTCTTCCAATTCCATGAAGGAAACTAAAGGCATCCATAAAAATAACTCAATATGGTACCTTTGAAATGTGACATAGGTCTATAAAAAGTGTGCCCAACAACCAAAGGTAATGGCACAAGCGTATAACTATCGAGTATGAGAAAGGAACATCAGTTAAAAGGATTCTCGAGTGAATTTAAGGAAAACAAATAACCCCCACAATAATAGAAAGAGGACCCATAAGAAAGGGTGGATTAGTTATAGTATCCGAAAAATTTTAAGTGATAAGAGTTCTAAAATGGGCACTCCTAACTAAAGAGGATAATAAATCCTCTAGAAAACCATTAGAATGAATAAAAAATCACCATATTATATCACAAGTATGTACTACATCACAAGTAGGAACTACGAAGAAACGATGAATTTAAAAAGATAATCATCTCAAAGAGGGGGATCGATAAAAAAAAGTGTAATGTGGGACATGTGTGAATCATCAATGCATGGAGAAGGAGCAATGGAAAGTTCATCACACACTATAACTTGAAAGCATGATAATATAATGATGGTATGAGGCTGGGAATGAGACTTCGATGACCGATGAGAAGGGAGGTGTGTCAAAATTATATGGAAGTGACTAAGATAAGGAGGAGAGGAGTCATAAGTATTAATCTCATCACTATAACTAGAAGAACAATCCTTTTCCTCCGAGATGGAAATAAGAAAGTGAGTTTCACTAAAACTATCATCACATGAAAATGAAGTGGAGACAATTGTATCAATAGAAGTAGTAGCGGAAGTGTTTGAAGGGTATCCAAATATGAATTAAAGGATGCTCTAGATGGTGTGAGGAGGATCATTAGTATGTCACATGAAGGAGGAGAGGCTGAGAGACATGCAACATAAAGTGAGGTCAACAACATGGTTGCACGCATCGAGGTAGTCTTCAAGACGATAAGGATCATTATGTGTAGGAACTTAACCATACAATAAGGAGAAACTCCTCGTAAGTAAAGTAACATTCCATAGAATTACTCCTGATGTATAGTTACTTCTACCAAGAATAAGTGCTATAGGCTAAGAAGTAATCCTGTGAATCTCAAGTTTATAAAGAGAATCCTCCATAATACATCCGAAATAAGTGCATAATGCATGAGAAGAAGGGTAATATAATACACACAAGGTTAGAAGACTTTAGAATCAGCCAAGAATGTGTCTTCATGTAATACAATATCAATGAAAAATGATAACCATTTTGTTTTTGTACATTATAAGAAGTATGTTGATCACTCACATTAAGGTGTATTAAGAGGACGTAGTTTAGTTTACCACTCACCTTGTAGTAGGAAAAAATAATAGAAGAGTGGAGGCCACAATAAGTCTTAGTCGGAAGCAGATGAATAACATGTAAGTAATGACAAAAGAGGTCAAGAAACAAGGGTCCAACACTATTTGGTGTGAGAGAACGAATTTAACATGGAAAAAAATGGATATCTTTCCCCAAGGTTGTGATGGAAATTCTCACTATCCATAAGAAAAAAGGATCACTACAATGCATGACGAGCCAAAAAAGTGGCTCAAAAAATCCCAATGAACCTATAATGACACCCCGAAAAAAGGTACTCCCCCTTCATAATGAATATCTTAATTAATTTTCCCAAAAAAAGATAAAAATTATAAAAACATCAAAAAGTGGTGAAGGAAGTACCAATGGCTCAAGGGTGAGCCATCTCAACTCAACAAGTTGGTTGGAAATATGGTGAGAGAGCTGCAAAGGTGAGATGTAAGGTGACAATATGGAATTCCTAACAAACTTGTTGGCGAGGAGACGAGTTGTGCACCGAGCTATAGACAGGGTTAATTTTAATAATACCCCTCTGAAATATTATGTCAGAATCATTTCTGAATCTCAAAAATTGACTTTTGAGTCACTGGCGAATATTAAAAAAAAATGTTTCATGGAAAAGGCAATTTCAAAGAGATCATTTTTCCCTTCTTTCGTAAAGTTGGTCAAGTACGTTGGTCAGCAGTTAGGTGGTTGAGGGGATGGGTAGGTGAGGGTTGGATGACTAAGGGTTGGGCAGTTGGGTTGGATGGGTGAGAAGATGGACAACTATCGGGGCAAGTGGGGTTGAACAAGGGAGGGGTTGGATGAAGGAGGATTGGTAAGGAGGGATGAATAGATGAGGGGTCGGATGACTAAGTGTTGGGAAGGTAAGTTGGACAAGTTAGGGTTTGGATGGCTTAGGGTTGGATGGGTGGTTTAAATGGGTGAGGGGTTGGACAACTAAGGGTTTGACATGGAAAAGGGGTTGGATGGCTAAGGGTTGATGGTTGGGTGGTTTTCACGTGAGGGGTTGTATGATTAAGCCTTAAGGGGATGGATGGCTAGGGGTTGGACAAGTACATTGGATGGTTGAGGGGTTGAATGGGTAAGGGTTTGAAAGATGTATTAGAAAAGGTGGGGTTGGAAGGTTAAGGGTTAGGTGGATGGGATGGATAGAAAAAGGTTGGCTGGATAATTGTTTGATGGTATAGTTTTGGATGGCTAAGGGTTTGGTGGATAGGGGTTGGGCATTTGATAACAAAACCAATGATTTAGTCATCCATCCAACATGGGTTGAAACTTGACCTAGATCGGTTGCCATGACCAAAAAATAGTTTACTTTGGTGAATATGTGAATGATATGATTCAAAATGGTGGTGAATTACATTGATAAGCTCTTATATATGTGTAAAATCTAGGAAAAACTAATTCTATACAGGACATGGCATCAATTTTTTTGGTGAATAAGTCAGCTGCTAACCACAGAATATTCACCAATTCAAATTTACATTATCCTCGATTTTTGTAAGTTTAGAAAAATTCGCAACTAAAAATTTCCCTGCCGCTCAGAGGTGGAAAAGCTGAGTTGGGTTTACAAGATGGACTAGAGAGAAAGCACCAAGGTCGTGTCAAGATAATGGGTGATCTTGATGTCGAGTTGGGACAATACACAATCTTTTATTAGGTCACCTAGTTTTGGAGGGAGGACATGTTGCCCATTTAATTTCGAGTGAAATGGATGGGAAACAAACGAATGTAATGGGAACATTGACTAAGGCAACATGCAATTGAGCTAGTGGGATGTCAGGTGATTGGTCAGGTAACTATCATATCAGATGGTGTTGGAGGTGGGTTTAGTAGATTCTAGAGTGTGTTAAGTGAGTTGTTAGTGAAGGATGGGGACTGAGCTATAGAGTGATGGATGAGTCTAGCTAGATACTTGAATAGCAGCATATAGAGTAGGTTGAAAGTTATAGCCAAAAGAAAAATGAAAAGTTAACCAACAAGGAGATGATCAAGGAAAAAAATAAAATGGTGAACACAAAGCAAACCAAATATGTATGTAAATCAAGATTCTAAGATGAGGTTGAGGTTGAGGTTGCACGCGAGTAGGGAGAAATATACGGGAAGAAATATAGGGAAAGGAGCTAAGATGTATGTAGGTTGGTGATGATCATAGATCTCTAGATGTCTCGAAAGAAGGGATATATGACAACTCCACTGGATAAGCCAATGTTTAATGGGAGACATGGATGCATAGGATGCACATGATGATGGAAATACAACACAATGCATTACATAGGATCCATCGAAGAAGGAAAATGAAGGGAACAAGCTAGCGAAAAGTTGGAGGCATGGAGGGAAATCAGGGTTCTCATATTAGCAAGTTGAGGCTGAGTTGGGCCTAAAATTTTTTTTTCACCTTTTAAACACTATAAAATGACATTAAAACCTCAAACTCGTAACTTGAACCTGTAATAAACTCCAAAATATGGATGCAAACCGGGAAAAATTGTTCAAAAAAAACCAAGAAACCTTTGAAGAAGATATAAACTTGAATAAGACCAAATAAAGGCATATAATTCATAGATGGAATATCAATTACAAAGATTTCATAAAAACCATGTAAAATGTCAAACCGAGATTGGTAAGAAATGGAAAACAGAGAGTAGTGTGGATCCCAACAACATTTCTTTGATACTATGATGTTGAAATAAAAACATGAGAATGAGGATCATTAGGAATGTAACAAAAATAACCTAGTTGTACTCCAAAATCATGACAAAGTTACATGAGGAGAAAGTTATCAACCATGAAAGGTGCATGCAAAAAAGGAAATTTGCATCTCATTCCCTGTCATAATTATGAAAGAAAAAGGGTTACAAATTGAAAGAGGTTTAAAACCCAAGCGGCGATCACGAGGGATGACATGCACATCAACCAACATGTAAACGAAAACGTTTGAAGAGATATTGGAGGATCGAGAATGAACCGAATGTACATGTAAATATTTAAAACAAGGGCAGAACTTGGTTAAGCCATAAAACTCTCCTCTAACTCATAGATCAAGAAGGGGTGTACATATAGGAGGTGTTGAGTAACCCCCAGTGTTGCAATCATGACAATTTGAGTAGAGAGGGGGAGTTACATTCCCAGAATAGAAGTGTAACTCCCAATGATGCATATGACACACTCACACAAGAGAATCTCATAATGACCCCTAAATGACACATGGACCTACGATCTCACCTAAGTGAGATGACTCACCTAATGATGTGGAAAATACACACACCAACACCCCCCTTCATTGTAACTTAGGATGAGGTGGAAAGTTAGAAATGAGAAATGGGTCCCAACACAAAGCCTGATGAGGTACCCATGTACAAGAAAGAAGATCCCAAGTAGTGAAGGAAAATCCAGTGGGAAAACATCCACCATAAGAGAAAAAAACACTCTCTAATCTAAGAAAGATGCCAAATATGGGTCCTAACTCTAGATGATCCGGAAAAGGTACCCATGTAAAAAGAGGCAATATATCAAAAAGAAAAAGAAGAGAGAAGAAGAGGGAGACAAGAGGGATGCAAAAGATGCCATGGACGGATTTGAACTCTACAGCTCTAGGAGGTCTCCCAGAAGAATGTTGATGACGAGATCCTCTGCCTTTGGACTAAAGAAGAGCCACCCACAATGAACTATGTGCCTACCCTTAGGAAGGACAGAAATGACGTGTTAGAAGTCTACCCACTCCACAAAGGCTCAAGGCGGGAACACGAAGAACTCGAGTTTGGTGGATGAAGCGTGACATGGGTCTAGCGAGTGAGTGCCAAGGAACCAAAGGCAATGCCACATGCATAGAGCTGTCAAAGTGAAAAAGAAGAACACCCGCAGAAAGGATGTCCAAGTGATGTGAAGGGAACAAAACATCCTCCACAACAAAAAGGGGATCCATAGCTAAGGGTGGATCGATGAAGGTCTCTGGAAATGTGGAAGTGACATGATTCCCAGAAGGGGCACTCCCAACAACAGAGATGATGAACTCCTCCGAAATACCTGTAGATGGATGAGGGACCTATAGTGTATCACAAGTAGACTTTGTGAAAAGACGACTAAGGTCAGGCAGATACTCATCCCAATGAGGGGGCTCAACAAACAAAAGAGCGATGTTAGATAGGTATGAGTCATCCAATGAAGGTAGAAAAGTGGAAGGGGCCTCGCACACTGGAAGTGGAAAGGAGGAGGTGTAATCACTATATGAGACTAAGTAGGAGACTACTCGATATCTGATGAGATGTGGGATGTGGAAACACTTTCTAGAATAGTAAGAGAAAGAGTAGAAGAGTCCTTTTAGTAATCTCTGCATCGAACCGGTGTGCACAATCCTCATTATCACAAGTAAAACCAAGTGAGTCTATGTCAGTAGAACTGTCATCACATGAAGAAGAGGAGACAATTGAATCATCAGCAGCAACAATGGTGGTAGTATGTGAAGGGTCTCCATAGAAGGACTGAAGAATGCTCGAGACACGGTGAGGTGGATCTGAGTCTTCCACGTGAAACTAGAGAGATTGAGAGATATGCATCATCATGTGACCAAAGACATGGTCACAAGTGTTAAGAAAGTCCTCTAGATGACGATGATCAGTGGGTGTAGGAACCTGCCCAAGCAAGAAGGGTAAAAATCGTCATGGGCGAAGTAACGTTCCATGGAAGCACACTAAGTTGAATAGTTCCCTCTCTCGGTGAGAAGTGGAAAAGGTTGTAAAGTGATCATACGATTCTCAATTCTAGAAAAATAACTCTCCATGATGGAAAAAAAAAGCAAGACATCGGACTCGGCCGATAATGCGTCTACGTGTGAAAGCCCAAGAGTGCAGTCAGCCCCCAGAATGTGGAACTTTATAGAAGTAGTGTGTTTACAAAACTAACAATTTCATCACATAATGTGTGAGAAATCATGCAACTTTGGCTAAAGAAGTGCTAAAAAATGAGTTGCGAGTCAAAAGTTATGGCATTATTAAGATTCCCGCAACTGATGGAAAAAGTCAATAAATGTTGTAAACTGATTAAAAAGTGCCCGAAATGGGTGCAAAGGGTGTTGTGTGGGTACCCGTTGGAAATGGCATCAAATTTTAGGCATAGTTTGTTTTTCTTGTGAGGGGGATTAGCCTCCTGCCAACCCCGGACCTCGCCCTTCGTCTTCGATGCTCGTAGGAGGGTATTAAATACAAGCAAAATCAGCAGCCCAAAATCAATTACATGCCATGAATAATGTTTTTATCCTCAAAACATCAAAAAATGGATTGTTTTAATCTGCAAAGAATATCTGAAAGGGAGAGGGCCCGTTTTGTTTAAGTCATGTAGATGCATGGGATTGTTGTGTTGTTGACCGAGCTAAATGAAGGAACCACATGCCAAGTTGGAGGGTCCACGTGCTGTGTTGGCGTGGAACCCAGGCAGTGGAGATCCTTCACAGGTGGAAAGTAGCCAGAGCAGAGGACAATAGTGAGATTGGCGCTGAGTGTCCGGGAGGAGAGCTGTTGGAGGGCTGGCAGAGGCAAAGTCGACATGTCCACGTGTCAGGCGGTGGTGGTCGTTGAGTCCCACAGTGCTATGTGCAGGGTGAACAGCTGAAAGTGCAGGTGAAACTGTCATATGAGTTGATGCCTCGTAGGTCTGCATAGTAGTGAAACGATTGGAGAAACCGTTAGACAGAGATCACGGTAGAGTAAGAAACGGTAAACAAGACTGGCAGAGACCCTTAGAGTAGAATCAAGGAATCACACGAACACGCACCAGAAACAAGGATGGATGCAAACAATCCGAACTGGCTGAGTTGCACACGAGTCAACCAGAGACATGCAACGTGGATTCCTTTGAATGAAAGAGCCAAATGATGAAGGCTGGTTTGTAATGTTCATGGAACAGGGATCCAGACCAAGTTACACTGCCCAGACGGAGAACCAAGGAGTGCACAAACCAATGCAAGCAGTGTTTGAGTCGACCAGTTCAGATACGAGGATTAATGCAAACACAAGACCCAAGCTATGCAAACTGTATGTGGGCAGAGTGCAAAGGGCCATGGCCAGCTTATGCTTCCAACGAGTTGTCTAGGTAGAGGATGTTGATGCGAACCCAGTGAGCTACCAATGCAAATGCAAAAGTTCAATGAACAACATGGTGCATCAATAACGAGGGAGCAGGGATCAATGCATGCAGTGACGACCTAACCAAAAAATTCCAAGTTGAAGGAAAACAAGGGAAGATGAGTTCAATACGTGTAGATTCAATGAAACCAAGGTGAATGTCCGACCAGTTCAAATACGAGGATTAATGCAAGCACAAGACCAAGTTAAAATGCAAACTGTAGTGGGCAGAGTGCAAGGGCCATGGCCAGCTTATGCTTCCAACGAGTTGTCTAGGTAGAGGATGTTGATGCAAACTTCAGTGAGCTACCAAAACAAATGCAAAAGTTCAATGAACAACATGGTGCATCAATAACGACGGAGCAGGGATCAATGCATGCAGTGACGACCTAACCAAAATTCCAAGTTGAAGGAAAACAAGGGAAGATGAGTTCAATACGTGTAGATTCAATGAAACCAAGGTGAATGTCACGAGCAGTCGAAGATTAACTCAAAACACAATCCGATGCAAAGGTAAACTGGATACCACGCGGACTGAGTTAAAACTGCACAAGCTGAGTTGAGAAGAGCAAGCTGGTGGGGAGCTTGGTTGAGTTGGCCCTTTAAAAGCAGAAAACAACATCTGAAACTCTCAAAACTAGTACTAGTTTAAAACTCAAATCTACAACCTCAAACTGTAGTAGACCTCCATAACACGCACCAGAATGCATGAAAGATGCTAACCATTAAACCCCAAAAAATAAACCACGAACACTCAAAAACCGAATGATGCAATGAAGCCCGAAACATGGGCAAGTAGAGCATGATTAGCCATAAAATTTCCATTACAACGCATGCAATCCAGAATTGGATATCACACCGGAAGCTAGAAAACGTACGAGAAACATGGAGTGCTGAAGATCCACAAGATCCGCTCTAATACCATGAAAGAGGTTTTAAACCCGCAAGCAAGGATCATGAGGGACCCAATACACATCAACGGATATGCGAATGACAGCATGAAGAGATCTCGGGAGGAGAAGCATCATAATGTACCCCTAAATTTGACACATGCATAACCTATGATTCAGCCTAAAACTCTCCTCTATCTCATGTGGATCCAAGGGGTGTACAAATAGGGTGCTGAGTAACCCCAATGATGCATGAAATCATGACAACTCAAGTAGAGAGGGGAGTTACATTCCAAGAATGGAAAGTGTAACTCCCAATGATGCATATGACGTACACCGATGCATATGATGGAATCTAATGAGAATCTCATAATGACCCCTAAACGACACATGGACCTATGATCTCACCTAAGTGAGATTACTAACTAATGATGTGAAAAATACACACACCAACACAAATACCGAACATGCATGTAATCATTTAGATAAAAGAAAGTTACATTATTGAGATGGAAAGTGACCTGTGTGATGTAGTGACGTACATTTTATGCAATGATGGAATCTAGTTTGATAGAATTTTTCATAATTTTTATGGCACCTAAGACCTATGACCAAAACCTAAGTTTGAAATTACTAACACATGATGTGGACAAGTATTAAATACCAACATCTATATAATATTTTAGTTCAAATCTTTCTTTATATTTTTCTTTTAAAGGATTTATTGTTCAAGGATTTCAATTTTATATCCTATATGTTTTAGTTATTTGTACTCATGTTTTAGGTTTCATTTTTTGAAGGGTTTTGTTAATGAAAATGATCTTTCTTCTTCTTTTAGGGCTTCCACATTCGGTGCTTTTTTTTTAATTTCCAAGGTTTTGGGTTCACATATAGATTAAAAAAATGACTTTCATTTTATTGATCTTTTATTTAAAGTTAAATTTATATTTATAGGGTTTTATTATGTTTAATATTTTGGTTTGTGGTTCCATGGTTTTGAATTTTGGCATTTCTAGATTTATCTTATTTCTAGATTATAAAGGTTTCTTAAATTTTAAGGCTTTTAAATTTATATTTTCGAAGCTAATTATTTTCCCTCTTTTATGGTTTTTAGGTCCAAAACATTAAGTTTTTATTTAATGATTAAGGTGTCAAGTTTGATGACGTTTTACATAAACTTGCATGTTTTAAGTTTTAAAGTCTTAAAATATTCAAGATCATATTTTTTAAAATTGGATTGATTATTTATGGTTTCAATTTCTGGGGTTTCAAGTTTTATCCTTTTTTAAGAGTTTCAAGTTATCTTTCGAGCTTGGAGTATTAAGACATTATACATTTATGCTTTTAACTTGAGATTCACTTTCATATTTTTCATTTATTGAAAATTCAAAATTATGGGTTTTTAAATGTAGACTTTATATATTTATGCCCAACTATATTTTAACCTAGTTCTATTTTCAACAACATATATAGAGAGGTTACAAGCTTTTCATGTTCGAGGATTTAAGTTGGGTTTTCCTAAACTTTTTTTTTCTTTGAAGTTTTCTTCATTCACAACCTTAATGTTTAATTTTTTTGTGTTTATGATTTTCATCAATGTTTTATATAAAAATTTAGCTTCCATGTTTTTTGGTTTTCATCCTTGTTTAGGATTTAAGGTTTTATTTTTTTAGGAATTTGATTTTAGGTATATGAGAAATAGGTTTTAGGTGCACGTGGTTCACGCTTTTCATATTAGTTTTTTATTTTAGACTTTTAATTTTCAAGTTTTCTCTATTGAGGTACACATTTTTAGTTTAATATTTTCATGTTTTAATTTTTTTCTTTGTTTTTTTGACTTTTTATATTGATCTATTTTCCATGATTTGAAGATTTTTTAGATCCAAGTGATTTTGGTAGTTGCGTCACTTAAGTGTAGTTAACTTTCACCTATTGCTACACTCAAACATTTATAGGTTCAATGCTTTGAGCATGTTATTCATTTGCTACATTAACGTAATATGCATATTCACTAAAATTTCAAATTTGAAAATTTTGTCTCTAAAGTATTAAGATTCTATGTTTTGGGGTTTCAAATAAGATACACATCATCTCTATGAAATTACATTGTGCCTTAAAATTTTGACTTTGTTATTTATCAAAAAATTCAAATTTCATACTTTGAATTACATGTTTTCACTACAACTACAACACAATTATACAATTAGGTACTAAATTTTGAATTTCTACGACAATTATGACAATTTTTTAAAAATATTATATCTCCTTGTTATCTGATAATTAGCAGCCAATTAGGACAAAGAATCGAGATAGTTAGCGTAGGGGTTTATTCCATTATTTTATTTTATTTTAAATTATTCTCTTTGTTCATTGTATATAGGGGAGAGGACTTTATAACCGAGCATGCACCAAAACATGTACATCTCTTTTCACCATAGGTTGTTGACAAAAGCACCAATAGTTGTTCACTTTTTGGTTAGTGACAGTTTTTAAGAGTTAATGAGAATGTGATACATAGGGTGCTCGGTCATTGATCCCTCTTTCAAATGCTTTATATTGATTTTCTTCATATTGAATGAATTCAAAAATTATTTTTTCGTACAAATAAACACGCAAAATGAAAATATTGATATGGCATGATCTACGCTACACGATGATATAATTTTTTTACGCTACCAACATACCAACATATATCTGCGTGCCCCTAAAATTAGATACACCGTTATAAGGTCCTCTCCCCTATATCATTCTTGTTGATCATTAAATCATTAATCTCTACATGATTTTCCTCAATCTTGTATCAGAGCACGGAATTGCTTCCCTTGCTATGCGTGAGATATAGAGGAGAGCGAAGCGTTGTATTTTGAATGGCTATGCTTTCGAATAGATGTTTGGCGTCAACAGCGAGATGGCGTGGATTGCAGAATCCAGACTTCTGACTGGAATGACCTATGCACAACAACAATTGACCATGTTTGCAAGACCAACGTCATTAATCAACACTTTGGCGTGACCTAAAAAAACGGATCCTGCATAGAGATCACTAACTGCTCAAAGAATCCAAGTTTTTCTTGGCTGTTTGCTGCCAATTTTTGGATATTTGTTGTTGTTTTGGCATTGAATTGTCTTGAGACCCATTTTGGCGGTTTGGAGATGGTGTGGCATTTGCACTCTAAACATGCCACTTGTGCCTACATGGATCCTGTTTTTTGCGTGATAATCATATCGTGAAAATTCCCAACACATCTGCAGCACGATGGAGAGTGGCACAACATATGCAAGGAGCGTCCATGTGAAAAAATTGTATCTTGTGTGAGGTCTGAGACGTGGTAGTGGTGCCTGCGTGAAAGTATTGTGGCGTGAACTGCTGAGTGAGGCCACAAGGCAATATGAGCTACGTAGATAAGGTGCAAATCCTTCGTAAGAACTTTGGTCAACTATGTATGATCTAGCGTGACTTGTGTGCAAGCTTGCGTTGTGTGGGAAGCCCCGGACAAGACGCAACATGGTGAAGGTCTCTACCTATAACCCCCGCCGTGTATGTCAAACATGAAGGAAAGTTGTAGGACTGCTGAACGCAACGAAGGAGAGTTGCATGCCATGGAAAACTGTCGTGACACGCAAGAAATCTATGGTTTCTGCATTTCCTTCCTAGAAGTCCTCCGTGACAGTGGCGACCTTCAGTTCATCAAGTTCATCTACAAAGAACTGATGGAATATTTCTTGTTCGACGTACGATGTGAAACAAAAATAATACAACCAGAACCACGAATCTTGATAGATGTAGACTATGAAGATAAGGTTGATGACCCAACAAACGTCCCAATCTCTTGGCACTTGATTACTGAGCTCATCTCAAGCTTGATTCTCTCTCTAGTGAGTAAAAGTACTTGTAATTTTCTCTCATAAGAATTTTTTTTTACATTTTCTTCTAAGAAATTGCTTCTGTGTGACACCCAACTTCTCAAAGGGCCGAACTATGCCCATTGGAAAATGAAGATGCATATAATCTTTCCATTCAAGGGAATTTGGGGCATTGTCACAAGGTCTTTTCTGGTTCGTACTGACCTTGATGAGCTCATAAAGTATGAAAGCGCTGATGTCAAAGCCTTAACGTTTATTATGTTAAGTATCATTAATGACATGCAACCACATGTTTGGGATGCAAAGGAAACAAAGGAAGCGTGGGATAAATTAGCAAACATCTATAAGGAAAAAATAAGTCGAATATCCTCCATTTGTAGTCAAGGCTTCACACACTATCCATGGGGTATGACGAAAAGTTCAAGGAATTCTTACGGTAGGTAGTTGAACTAAAAACAAAACTATTAGCACTCAATGAGATAGTCAAGGAGAAACTCTTGGTCCCCATCACCTTGAGAGCTCACCCTTCCCAATCTAGAGTGTTCATTACATCATTCAACATCTCCGAGTGGAAAGTGTCATTTGGAGATGATGTAGTGACATCACTACAAGGGTCAATCGAGGAATTTTGAATTCTAATTTTAGATTTCAGGTTTTGAACTATGTTTAAAGAGTCATTAGATGGTCTATTTAGGCTATAGAGTTCAAGATATCAATTAAGGGCATTTCCCTCCATTTTACCTAGTTTAAAATTTTGAATTTTTGTAGAGCCATTCTTTTCTTCCTTAGCATGTGTAGGTTTAAGGGTCTAAATAGATTTTTAGATGTTTTTAGAATCTTTATAATTGTCATGAGAGCTCCATCATGGTTTGTGGGAAGAATATTGTAACCCCCTTTATTTTGTAACTTCCTTCTTAGCATGTAACTTACTCATAACATCTCATCAAGAGCATGAATATCATTTACTAACCAAGGATTCAAGAAAGGATGCATATATTCCATTTTTGTAATTGTTTATAAGCTATTGATCAATCAAGGATTAAATTTCGGAGCTCTAAAGATAATTTAGGATATTTTTGTTGTGCTTGTTGTATGCATACAGTTGTAAACTAAGAAGTTGTGAATGGTTATAAGAAGATCAACAGAATAAAGTACATTATTAGGCAAGTTGTTGGTAAGAATCTTTAATAAAACGTGTTCATTAATTTGGTTAAGATACTGTGTTAAATCTATGAGTAGATTAAGTAGAAGAATGCTAAAAAGCTACAGTCTAGTCAACCTCCCCAACTAAATTAAAATTGATAACCAAAAGGACTACCAAACTTAGAATATGGAGACCAAGAGTTCACGACGGTTCTAGGTCGTGAATACAATATAGAAGGTGAATATTTACAAGATATCTTGGTCCTATGTGTTCCATGTGTTCCTTTAACCTAGCTCATGTTTTGAAGGTGAATTTTAATCAATGGTAATTATAAGAGCTATCAAAGGTTTATATAGAACTTTGTTATAGCTATAGGAAGTTTTGAAACCAAACATTTGTCAATCAAGAAGATTTTATCCCTTCCCGAGATCTTTTTGAAACCATATAGGGTTTATTGAAAATTTGAAAATTTGTGGCTCGGTACTCAATCTCATGAGTTAAACTTCTCATGAAATTACAAGGAAATCCCTATCTACCTTATTCTCCAATTTTTAAGCATTAGGAGGTGACTAGAAGAGGGTAAAATTACAAGTTTAGAATAGATCATGTTTTTGTATTAAGAAGCCAAAAGTTAAGTCTAATACATAGACATTTGGAAAGATTATCTAAAGAAAATACCCCTACAAATTTGTTCACTCAGTTTTGGCTCAAATGATTTCTTGAAACATTGTTGATTTAGTGGAGAGAGCCTTGTAACAAAAATTTGTACTGATATTTGTGTTTGGCCAGGGCTGGACATAGAAGATAGGCTTATAAAGACGAACCAAATGGCTTAGGGATTGAATCAAACAACTTTTCCTACACCTTAAACTCTCAAGAGCATAATCAAAACTATTAAAATTTTCCTCACAACCCTATTAGATCATTCTAATTCCTACCATTACATTAACAATGTTCTCAAAAAGTCAAACTAGGATTTTTTTTAAAAATAAAGAGAGTTGATCAATTATTGGGGTTTTCAAGCATCTAAATGGTCAAGATATGTAGAATAAGAGGTAGAAAACATGCATGAAAGAATAAATGAATTGGTTTAAGCTCATTGGACACATTTACATGAATTTTCCATTTCCTAGCCTTGATGAAGAAGAACAATTGAAAAAGATATAGGTTTAATTAATGGAGTTAATTTGAGCCATATTGTTTGACATTGTGTGAAATTCCTAGATGCTTTGAATAATATTGATATCAGAGTGGTAGTTAGGTCATTTATGAGAAAAACTATATTTGAATATTCTAACCAATAAGTGTGTGGTGGCTTATGAAGTGTGCGTGAAAGAGATTGTTGAGAAGGAAAATAAGATGATGGATAAAGAGGATTTGATGAGAGAGTTGGTGGTGTTGTTGAGCCACAAGAATGAACTAGATTAAAAGGAAATAAATAAGAGAGAAAAATATAAGAGGAAAGAGGAAGATAGAAAATTTGATATGTGGTTTGAGAAAGAGCTAAGAGAGCTTAAGAAATATGTAGCCAAGGTTGAGGAATGGATATTGAGCATGGAATAAGAAGAGGATGCAGATGAAGAATACTCCATGGAAGTAGAGGATGAGTGGGAATATGAGGAAGAAGATGGACAAAGATCCAATGATGAAAAGGTAATCTTTGTTAATGAGAAGAAGGTTAATGTCTTGATGAAATGGATGAGTATGAAGGGGAAATTGAAGACAAGGAAGAAACACGTCAGTTTGTGCATTAGGTATGTGAATACAAGTATATGCAAAATGTTTTTTTTTCTTTAAATGTACACAAGAATAATAAGAATTCAAGTTTGTAAGTTCTAGCCATGATGAAGACAATGTGAAAATAGTGATTTAGTAATGGAAGAACTACAAGCTATAGAACTATTTTTCAATTTAAATGAAGAAATGAGGATAAATAGTTTGTATGAGATGGTTACATGCTAAAAGAAGAGGTTGCATTATAAACAAGTGGATGAAGAGGTGAGAGAAAATTGAGATGACCTCAAGACAAGAGAAGGTCAAGAATGAGAAATTTTAAATCATTAAACAAGAAAGAAATGAAAGAGAGAGAAAGAAAGCACATTCTAAATTTTTTTTCGACCAAGATGAAGGTATAGTGGATGAAGAACCAAATCATGAAGATTATAGAGATAATTAGGGATGAGAGATAAAGGAATTTATAGTGAAGTTGTGTGAAGAAGTCAAGAGAGAAGATGAGGAAAATAATGTTTGAAGAAGGAAGATGAGGCATGCAAGCCTCTTGTTTTATAATCTAATATATCCTTGAGTTTTGAGTGTGTAGGTACAAGGGTGAAGAATGAAGGTGTAGATTATCCAAATATATTCATGGAAAAGGTAGAAAAGACATGGAAAAATTAAGACAATTTTAAAAGGAAAAGAGAAAGGAATATGTTAAAGAATATGAATTTACAGATATCCAAGAAGGTGAAGAAAAAGAAGCTAGAAAGAGGCCAAAACAAAACAAAGACAAGTATGAACTAGTTTACCAAGTGAAAGGACAGTCAAGTGAGGGTGAGTTTTGTATGAAAAAGATACCAATTCATATTCTTCGGAAGGATATGAATCAAGGAAAGCTAAAGGAATAGGGAAAATTCAATTTTTTAGTCATGTGAGAATGGATAAGTGGAGAAAGAGAATACCAAAATAAATTGCAAATGAGATTGAATGTGCAAGATAAAAATAAATGTTTAGATCATGTTGAGAAGATGGGAAATGATGTAGCTAAGTAAGGATGTAATTCATATCATGGGAAACAAATACATCAATCGGACCTAGAAGGGAGTGAAAATAGTCTTGAAGTATGCCTTGAATCATTCCAAGAAGACCAAACAGTGCAAGAGCAAGAGGAGAATATGAATGAGAAGGATATTATGACTAATAAGAGAGAAGGAACTGTTGACATTTTTTTTGTGCAAAAATGGGCAACTCTAAACTTCGTTACGATGAATGGCATTGGTGAAGTGAACCTAATTAGGGAATACATTACAATATTATAATGTTTTTAGTTGCGGTAATTGATAATTACATGTAATTTACAGCTGTGTTCCGTTACAAAATGTAACAAATAACATATTATGTAATTACATGATTGTCTTTAGCAAGAAGAACACAAAATCTCGTCAGGAAAGATGTATCCACTTGATGAAGGAAATAATTACAGAGTAAGTTAAATGTTAATTTTTGGAATAGCAGAGAGAGTTGCAGATTACAGTAGTTGAAAGTTCATTACTAAAGTTGCGGGCATTTTAAGTATATTTTATTTTATTGTGTTGTTTAGTTTATTATACAATCCATAAATAAAACTTAAATGTAGAAGGAAGTACACAACTCGGTTCTAGAATTTAATTTTTTATTCATAATGAATTTAAATGTTCCCCACACAGGTTGTGGGATGTAAGTAAAAAGAAATTCATAACTACTAAAAAATAAGGTACATGTATAGGAAATGAAAAGTAAAAGAGTATGAAAAACCCATCATTGCCTTGAGTTTCTTTCATCTCTATTGCTCCATTTCTAACTCTAGCTTACTTCATCTTCATCCTCACTATCCACATTGGCATTGTACTTGAGAAATAGAAGAAGAAGACAATCATTCTTGAGCTCAAGGTTTTGATCCATATTCTGAACTATCTAATTTCGTGTAGATGGATCTCCTGACATCATGAGGCATGGGTTACATGCATAAGTTACATCAATGACATATACAAAATTAACAAGAACATTATTCTACATCATCTCATATGATTCCTTGAAATCATTTTGAGAAAAGAAAAGATAAAAGAAGAAAACTATGGAACATGAGAGAGGCCAAAAAGCATAAATATTTTCTAACTATTTATTTAAGTGTGTAGGTATAGGTAGCAGACTAGAGAGCAGAAAGTTTTGTAAAAAAATACTATGTAGAAATGAAATATTTTCTGAAAGAATCTACATGAATACAATTTATGAGTTGTCCTAGCAAAAGGAAGATGCATATAGAAGATGTCAAAATCATAGTTGAAAGCCATCAAGACATTGAAATCAGAAGTGAGGAAGCAAGATACAAGTACCGGTTTTTAATGAGAAAAATTCTTTATGAAAACACAGAAAATAAGCAAGGGTATCTTCCAGTTTCATTAACAAAACTCTACTAGAACCCGTGAAGATGATAGTTAAAGGAGATACCACAAGAAAGGAAATTTGAAGAAGCCATTATAAACGACAAGATGACATTTCCATCTCGAGAATCAAGTTAAAATATCAACATATAGCTACAAGGAATATTTTTAAAAAATCATAATTGAGCAAGTATAGAAACACTAGAATTGAAGAAAGTCAAACTAGAATCCATTAAGTGCACCTACAAACTTCAAGAATGATTCCAAATTTTAGATGCATGCTAGATGAAAAATACAAATTTCCACATCATAATCATGCATAGAAAAATAGAGGTGTATCAGTATATGCTTTCCTATAAGAAGGCATTGAGAAGCTAAATACAAATAATGATAAAGCTGCAGTATCAAGGTTTATTGGGAATCTAAAAATGAATCAATCAAATGTGAATCAATTTGTCTCAACACTAGTTTAAATAGAAGTAGAAAATATTGCAAAGACAATAACTTCCGGACATGGTGAAGAAAATAAGACTTTCAATCAATTACAATAGTTACAAACTCAAATAGAAAATTTCACACCATTTGGGAATTATGAATGAATCTAACAACATTGCAGTTTCCATTAGAAAATAAGTAGCACAGTAAAGCAAAGACCCATATCAGCCATGCAATCAAGACTCATTCAAATAAAGGTTCAAATGTAGTCATTTCCATACACTACAAGATTTCCAACTCAAATAGGAATAATCTTCCAAAAGAAATGTCATCTTAAGGATCGAGAAGTCATTTATCAAAGGCACAACCTTAAAACAAAAGTTTCTAGATCTTAAATACAAGTAGTGGAAATGTGATAAGTTTTGAGCCCCAACATTAATTACAACTAAAGAATATTTGTTTTTTAAGTTTCATGATACAATTAAAAGAAAAAACAATTACAACTTTGCATCGATGAAGAAGTCTATTTATAAAGTATAGTGTATAAAAGTCATCCATACAAGAAGTGCCAAGAAAGTAGAATCTATGACTTATCTCATCAATAGTTTGAATTAATTATCTGTAATCCTTCAAATTTATGTTTCAAGTAGAAGAAGAAAGATAATAATTGCACAAATGAATGACAAATCACAGATTACAATGAATGGATAACAAATTATAGTTACAAAAAATGGGTGACAAATTACAGTTACATCTAAAAAGAGTAACAAGATTCATGTTTCAGAACAAATCATTCAAGAACCAGCTAATGACATGAGTATGGAAGAAAAAGGAATACTTGTTACTATTCAACTCAATGTATATCAAAATGAAACAATTATCAATTTGCAATATTCATCAAACCATTCAAAACTTATATAAAGCATGTCAAAATTGGAGTTAAAAGGCATATATTTTATTGAAGATTAGTAAGCTATCGGTATGCAAAAAAATATATTTCAAAGTATGTTGTTACATGTTATATTTTGTAACGAACCGTTACACCAAAACCTCGAGGCGTTAGTGAAATCCACACATGAGGATCATAACATCCCACCACACTTCCATAGAGCCTGACTTGGGCTGGGTTTGTGCCCACACTCCCATACGTATGAGCCCCACTTCACCGATGTTTAGGCACCCCACGCGCCCGGCTACATGACATAACCAACCAAGTGGGATTTGAACATGGGTGGTTGCTCTGATACCAAATGTAATGAACCGTTACACCAAAACCTTGAGGCGTTAGTGAAATCCACACATGAGGATCATAACATATTTACGGGTGAGCTGCAATCAGTCAAAGGAGCCCTCAATATTCAACATAGCAATCAGGAAGAGCCAGGTCTCCATTTAAAGGAGAAATACAAAATTTCAAAATGCTCAAATAAACAAAAGTGGTGGCCGGCTCAGGAAAATAAAAATCAATGTAAGAAAGAAAAACCAAAGCTTCAGATAAGAAATCTAAGAGGACAAGTGAATTTCGATACCTTTTGAATAGAGGATGAGCTTGAGCCTAGGTAAAAACAGATTACCCATGGAGATGAATAATCACTTTGTTCACATAATCATCAAGTTCAAAATATTAGGTCATGAGCGAGTAGTTCGAGGTATTCTAGCAAGCTCATGAAACGAAAGTGCAAACAAAAAATTATCCAGTAACCGATACAAGCTTGGAAATAGTTATAAATGGCAGAGTACAAGCATACTGGAAAAAAAATAGAGCAGATAAATTAAAATGAAAATCACGACAGATGTTTCATAGTTTCAAACTCGTACTCATGCATAAAACGAAACGGCCATTACATAAGACCAAAATATATCAAGTATCATGCACAGAAAATCCTGCAAGTAAGCTTCGAACCAGATCTCTCATGGTGGCGAAAGTCATAGCTAAACAAGATTATGCACAGGAATATCATAAAGGATAGAAAACTCAAATTGCATGCACAGAAATGGAACCGCAGAGGCTCAAGAATCAAAACTAATAGAAGGAAAGTGATGTCGAAATAACAAAATTCCAAGTTTAGGATAATTGCAAAAGTTAAAATTCCAACAACAAGAATCGAGCCCAGCAGCAAGCTCGTTAAAACTACAAAAATCATCAAACACACTATCAGGTAATTAAAGTCAAAGCAACTCTATAGACATAGGCTAAAGGACTTGTTATTTAGAGATCAATGGCCATTTTTAACAAAGTCTTAGAAGTCTGCGAGCTTGCCAAAAATCTTAAGTGCAATGTTAAACGAAGAAAGGAGTTTCAGTTGAATATAGAAAGCATAGATAAGATTTCCACAATATTCACAATAGACGCAAGGAGGGTGAATAAACTTATTTTTCTTTGAAGAAAATATTCAAACCCTCAAAGCATTAAGGTAAAAGAAGAGGATCTCGGATACCCATAACTCACTTTGCTCTTAAATGTCCTTAGACGGTTTTACAGAGTGAAGAATCACAAAATCACAGAAGTTCAAAGTATTTTTTAGAATATTGTCAAGGAAAAGAAATCAATAAAGAAGTGACAGGTTAAAATCTCGAAAGAACAATAAACAAAGCTTGACACTTACCAAAGGATCAATTTCACAGTGAATTGAGTTCGGGAGACAAATTGGTAATGAGAACAGGGTGCCCACGAACACAATGAGCTATAAACAATGTAAATGTTGACGATAAGCTAGTTGTAAAAAAGTTGAAAATCAAAGCTCGTGTCACGTTATGCAGAACAAGAGAGTTTGAAACCATCTATGGCCACCTCTACCAGATTCTACTCAGAAGATCGAATCAAAGAAAAAATGATGGAAAATGATGACGTTCAGAGCCACATAGAACTGATTTATAGAGGAATACCAAGCTCGAGATCTCACAACAATGAAGGTTAGAATAGAAATGGCCAGGGGTTCACTACTCGGAATGAGCAACCACAATAGAAAAATTGATAAGATCGCCATGTTTTAATCAACCTAACTCACTAGAGTTATTACTCAATGGCCAAGATCAAATCGCATAAACTCAAATGACCCACATTGCTAACTCCACAGCTAGACATTGTCAATCAGAGATCTGATGGTACAAAGGATCAATGGCCATAATCAAATCACCAAGTTCGAAGAAAATGAAAACCCTAGCATAGAAATCTTAGATCAAGCTTTAATGATGGTTCAAAAATCAATGGCTGAAATCAAGCACGTACCAAGATGAACAACCAAGAAGCAATACCACTATCATTAAATGCCAACTTGACCTCCATTTCCACCATAACTCATCTAGAGTTATATCGAACGATGGAGATCACTCAAGTTCTAGAATCAACGACCACAAATCAATAACAAATTCAATGCAAACCTCATGTCTCTAACCACATCTTCACCACAGTTTAATCACGATTAAATAAAATACACTGACACAATGATGGGTCATATTATTGTGAGAAGGGGACCAAGCCCAAAATTAATAATTTGCATTGACCTTACAAAAGGTGGCTACATACCTTGCAATGATAAATTTAATTGAGGGGTCCTAAAACTATTTCATAATTATTGTAAAAAGGGTAAACCATAATATATCAAATTTCAAGTGAAAAAGACCAAATGATGTTCCTCCACTATTGTCTAAGTCATGTGTATTTTTGTAATCAAGGCTATTAATGCCTCGGTGTATTCACATGTTTATTTTATTTTTTATTTATTCATGATAAATGATAAAAAAATAAGATGCATGGGTGAGTATAATTTTTAGTCTATTTTTAGAATGGAATGAGTGAATAATTTTTTCTATATACTGTGTGTAATTACAAATCATAAGGAGGAGGAATTTTTGGAAACATGAATCTTTGAAGAAGTTTTTTCCGGTTTTTCCTTTGAATGAGAATTGATTTATTCCTTTTCAATTATTTGTAGTGTTGTGTATACCTTATTATTTGTTGTGAATGTCAAATTTCATGATTAATCATCTTACCTTGTTGAAAATTTAGTAATTTCTGCATAATATTAGTGTGCATTTTTGTCTTAGAAATATTGTAATGAATCATTCCTTCAATATATCAAGTGTTTTTCCTTATTATTCTATTGAAAACTATTAGTTTGTTTATCCACAATCCATTCTCAAATTATTTGTGCATGTACTCAGTCAAGGCCCTCAACAATTTTGGTGTATCACCTCGTTTTCAATTCATTTATAGTCATATTTTTAAACCAAAAACCCTTAAACATTAATTTAGGATACATCAAAAAAGAGTTGGCCTTTATACCGGAGACTTACCTCAAAAATAAGTATACCCACCGACCTAAGTTATTTCCATTGTATCTATGAAATAGAAAGATCTAGAGCAAGCTTAGAACCCATGTAATCATCTCTCTACAAGATGCATTTTCGAGAGATAACATCATTTGGTATGCCCTATGGGATGACAAATCAAATATGTAGGAAAATTTCAACTATTTACAGTAGTTTTGTAGCAAAAGAAAAGTCACTTTTCGAGTAACAGGTTGCAACAATTTATTTTGAAGATCAAAATATTTATTGCACCACTCTGTCAAGCAATTTCAGACCATTTTTGCAGTATGTTCCATGCCTAAAGTTAGTACAAGATCATCGGTAAGAGGAATTCCTTTTGATTTTATTTCTTTACCTTTGAATTCTAGAAGAAAAAGAATAGTTGGTAAAACCCTACCTTATAATAGGCCTGGTTTTAACAACCCTCTTGCTAATCTTCCTTCACAACGCATTAATCCATTTCTTCAAATTCTAGTTATTCCAATGGCTATTCAACCACCTAGGAATTTTGTAACCTCTACCAATGGTAGCCCTTTAGTAATTCTATTTTATCATGACATTTCCAATTCTGCCATAAACATTTTACCTACATTCACTAGTTAAAATCATATTGTTGGTATCAAAATTCATTCTCCTTGGAAAATGAAAAACATAAAAGATTTAGCAAGACACTGAGAGACAGACAGATCTTATTATGATTCATTTTGTATTTGGAGAGGGGATTTTTCGACTCTCTATTACTCGAGCATCGGAGAAATTAATCACACCTTCATTAAATATTTGATCTATCCTCACCGCTTTAGGCCATGCCTTTTAACCGGGGTTAGAGGACCCATTTTGTAACCTTTGTCGGTGTAGGAGAATGAAGATATACTTATTTCCACAAATCTAAAAGGGGACCCTGAGAAAATATGATCAATGGACCATAATTTAACTCTCAGGAGTTATCACTTCTAAAGAATGGTGATATTTCCTAGACAGGGTTAAGGTTACTAAAGACATTATGGAATCCTGTTTTCTTCTACATATTTTAGTATTAGAATTTATAGATTTTTCAACACATAGTAAAAATAGAGGTAGTTCAGGATGGATTCATTATTCTTGAGTAATTTTGGTGGGAGATCAAGTAGGATAAAACTTATTATACTAGATCTTTGAGATAATTCACAACAATTGGAAAGCTAAATGAGAGAAAGCTTTGAAATAGCTAAAATATTCCTTCAACAATAAGGTGTGCATCAATGGAGACCTAGATTTGCATGGTTTCACACAATCTCAAAGAATTTAACATGAAGGATCGAGCTAAAGACTCAATAAAACATCAAAGACCCCTAGTTCCTCACACCTAAGATACACTTGAAGGCTTACAGACAATCTTTATCAACAAATGATAGTGAAGTGATTTTAAATTTTTATCTCATTATAGGATGAAGGATCTTCTTGAAATGAAACTGCAAATGCCACTAAACTATCATAGGAAGAGATCATATGTGATTTTGATAGAATTTAACACAAGACTATAATAGGAATAAGAAAAACTACTTGCAGACATTCGAAATAAAGCGAGACACAAATTGCTCCAAGTGACATATATTAACTCAAAATTGATTAGATTCATCGGTAGGGGAAATTTTCTTTGAACAGTCTCAGAGCTTGTCAATGGTTGTACACTCAAAACCAACTTGACGTGATGGAAATCTAAAACATAGGAAATTAAGAGGTTTCTGAATTGGTCTCTAGGGAAGAAGGGATCTCTAAAATTTTCTCTTAGGAATTTAACCCCGACCTTTTGCAAGTGTATTCTCATTGCATTTATACATTTCACTTGCTCACTCATCCCAAAATTTCTTCCCCAAAAGAATAATATTAGAGGGACCTTTTCTTGTTACCAATTTTTCTCGAAAAGTGACGTTTAACAAATTTGCAACAAAAAGTTTCTAGTTGGACAAGTCATGAAATGATCACATTTCCCAAAACCTCAACTAATGACTAGGATGTCATGCCACAACCTTTTGATAGTCCTTCTCATCATTCTTTTATTTCATCATTTGATAAATCCTTATTTTAATCATTTTTCGGAGGCTATGTATAGCTAGATCGAAAGGTAATCCTTTTCACACTCGAGGTAACACCTTTTTCATCCTTTACACCTGTAACCTCTATCATTTCATCATTTTCCCTCTCTTTCCTCTACAACTCTGTCCCACATCCAACTTCCCTAGTAATTCATGTTTTTGCAAGAACCCAAGAATTTCCAACTTCAAAATATTAACCTTAAGAATACTTTGACATCACAAATTAAGTTCTAACCCCATTAAATGGAACTTTCTAGATAAAATGACAAGGAATTTCATCAAAAATGATGAAAAATAGTGCATATTAGCATCTTCAGGAGTCTTGGAGAAAAATTGGTAGAAAAAAAATGCAATACACAACAACCATTGATTCCTCCCCTTCTCAACTTTATATTAGAGTTGTCCATGTGTTTTCTTAGCATAACTACAAACATGAGGTACAGAGGCAAGTTTCCAAAAAAGCGCGGACCTTCCACGTGCCCTGGGCCCGAAAAAAATGCCTTTTCTTTGAAAAAAAAAAATTAGTAGAAAAAAATGAGCTAGCGGAAGCCTCCATGTGATGGCTTGGTGCACCTTTGGTATGGTCCTCAAAAGTAGAGACCCCAAACAAGCGTGGGCTCACCATGTGTCTTAGTCCGGCAGAGTTTTTGAAAAATTTGAAGGATCAGTGGAAGGTGCCATATGTTTAGGGTCCAAGACAGTTTTCCATGGCCGTTGAAAAGTCCAAGCAAGGGCATAGTGAGTGGAAGCCTCCAAGTGTCCTCCTGGCACTTCTTCAAAATAAAATTTAGGGGCTAGCCCCAAACAAGCACAATCCCTCCACATGTCCCAGGAGTTTATAAAGTTGTTTGAAAAATTTAAGTATAAGAGGAGCTAGTGAAATCCTCCACGTGTCTGTCTAGTGCAACTATTAAGGTGATACATTGAGGCAAATCCTCAAATGAGCACCAACCCTCCATGTATTCATGGTCTGATAGAGCTGCACCAGCCACATGAAATAAAAATGTCTAAGTCTGGGCAAGGCATCAGATACCTCCACGTGTCTCCCTAGTGTAACTCCAAGGTCAAACCAAAAGGAAAATTTTTAGATGAGCACTAGCCCTCCACCTGGACAAATTTTTAGTTGAAGTGGAACTTAGAGTTTCAATGTTCCTCGCCGAGCCACATCCAACCAAAAAGGCCACGTTTCCACAGATGCGGAGATATAAATTTGACAAGGAAAACACACCCGTCAAACCGTAAAATGTAGGAAAATCACCATTTATACCAAGAAATAAATATTTCTTTAAGGATTGAGGATTTGGAAATTATATAAGGCCCAAATGTGATCCACCGAGTTACATCCCATCAAAAAGGACCACTTGTCCATAGGTATAGGAAAAAAAATTGACAAGGAAAATAAAACGCGTACATTTGTCAAAAATGGAAGGAAGGGAAAAAAACTGATTTTATGTCCAAGTTACAAATTTTTCCACATGGCCAAAGGAACGAAAACAAATTCTGGACATAAAGTGATCCTCAACCAAATGAAGGGACTGATCATGGAAACCAAATGGAGAACAAAGTTTTCATTTGTCAATACGAGGAGATAGAAAAGACAACAAAGCCCGTAAACTGAATAATTTCAAGGACAAATGGTACGAGATCAAATTAAGCAACAACATCGACTCGACTCGGGAATGGACACTCCTGTGAGTACCACAAGATCAAATAGAAGACCAAGTGCCAAAAATAAACCATTGGGCAATGGTGTCAAAGAACAAGCTTGCAAAGAAGAACAATAATAACCAACTCCCCCAAGGACGAACCAAGAAACCAACAAAATGACCACCAAGGACTAGGACAAACAAAAAACAAAAAAACATGAAAGCAAAAAGAAACAAAAAGATTATACACTATAAAATGGAGTATACCTTGATTCTGAGAAATCAATCAAGGAAATATTTCAAATGACTGCCATTAACAGGCAATACAAGCAATTCCCCATGTAATTATTTTAAGAAGAAAGTATGTTCACCAATTCGAATGTCAATTGAAAAAGGGCCCATCCACAATGGATCAAACTTTCCATGTTTTCCCTTATCCTCGTGCGTGTTGTCCCATAATAACACAAGATATACCACAATGAAAGCTCTTACAGTCACTTTTTTATCAAACAAATTCTTGAATTTTTTTCTAAATTACACATGCCTCTCGATGGGATGCCCTTCTTTCTTCATCTAACTCAACAATCTGATTTATGCGAGCATCATAGGGACTAACCTCTTGATCTTCTAGTTGTTGAAGAAATTGAAAAGAAGAAAATTGCATATCCAGGGGTAGCATGGATTGAGTTCCATACACCAACTCAAATGGAATCTTTCTAGTATCTCATTTAATAGTTATTTGATCATCCCAAACAAAAACTTCAAATGCTCACCCCACTTTCTTTTTTTCAACTCCAAAGTTCTTCTAATTATTTTCAATTGATTTTTATTGCTGGAATCTACTTATCCATTTCCTTGGGGATTATAATTGGAAGCACATGTCAAATTGATCCCATATTTGTGTCACATAGTAACAAAAGGTTTAGCTTGAAAGCTCATAGTTTTATTAGAAACTATTTTGGTAGGTACACCAAATCTGTAGATCATATAATTCAGGATAAAATCCATGACAATTTGGTGAGTTACCTTCTTGGTGGGGATTGCTTCTACCCACTTAGTGAAGTAGTCTATGGCCACTAGTATCCACGTGTGGCTGCACTTGAAGGATTAGAAATTTCCCCGATGAGGTCAATTCCGCACTGCTTGAATGGGGCTTTAAATGATACAGACGCCAAGGAAGTGAGCCTGAAGCTTTTAGTATTCGAGAAAAGTGTTGGTAAATTTCACATCTTCTCACCTACGAGTTGTATCCTTAAAGAGAGTTTGCCACCAATAAATAGCCCTTAAGATCTTATGAGCTATGACTCTTCCAAAAATGCCTCGACAAAAATTCTCCATAGAGATCAACAATTATCTTAGGGGCTTCATCTTTGAGTAATGCATCTTAAGAGAAATCCCTCGAGTTCTTCCAAGCTAACCAAAAATAAGTAATGACATATTATTGGGAAGTTAACTTAAGTGCTCTTTTCGATTCTTACTCAAATATTAAGGGCACTTGTAGATGTTTGAAAAAAAAATTATGTCCTTGTACCATTAATAATTTATCACTTTTGATAGGACATTCAACCTTATATCTCCATTCTTCTTTCCGACAGTACCAAGTTTTCAACCCATCACTACTAGAAATAGGCTCATTTATCTACATTGTTATCCACAAAAATATCATCTTGTGGAATATTTGTGAATTATCAACATAAAATGGATATATTCTATAAAATACATTGTAGGTTCTCCACTATTTCATAAAAGTCAATTTTAAACTTTTAAATTATCCACATTTCTCAAATTGTATTGTGGAAAAATCACAATTCTAATTATTGAATAATATTTTCTAAAATTTTATTCAAGCCAAATTTAAAGTTGTGAAATATCCACATTTTTAAATTTTATTGTGGAAAAATCTCTTCTCCACATGTTTAGAAAAACATTAAGATTTAAAAAAAATTATAGATAGTCTAAACAACCCAAATATAAATCTCACAATTTATTTTTTCCACACCATTTCTAACACTTATATTATTAAATATTAAATAGAAGAATTACAACTTTAACACAATTATAGTGAAATTTTAATATTATATATTTTTCAAAAAAATTAAACCAATATTAAGAAAATCTTATAAATTTAGCCCAAGTGTGTTAAAGTTTTATATGAAGGAATTTGTCTCACAATAATTTTTGGATAATATTAAAAAATTGTGTTCTTAAATACCCATACGTGGCATTTGGATAACTTATCATTATAACAAATATTTAGTCTTTTCTTTTGCAATGGTTTTTTTAAACAACACATTCAGGTTTATAAATTAATCATTAATTAATTTTTGAAATCTTATCGGTTTTTCATCTCCTAAAGACACGGAGGTTATATGCATGAATCCTCCATATTCTAAGCGAAGTATTTAGGAAAATCAGATTTTATGCAATGCAATCCATGATCCGTGTGAATGAAATCTATTTTTAATGTATTCAATGATACTTGTCAATGCATAGGCATCCACGGTGGTGATCCGTGTTACAAAATCAAATATGTATCCATTCTAAATATCTGTGTGAAGGAGATGGCATCATACATGTGCACTGTAGTTATTAAGAATAAAAATTTAGAGGATTCTACGGGAAAGTACTATCTATAATAATAGACTTTATCTCCTCTATTTTTATTTTATTCTCTAGTTTTGAGCATTCACGCGAGGGGTTTTAGTTGGGGTTTTTACTCTCATCCTTAAAAAAATCTATGAAGAGTGGTTTGGATTGTAGCGTGGATTCTTTTATTGTGAAGCACAGAGGGTAGGTTTCTGAGTAGCCGAATTGCATCACTCACGGGATGAGGAGCTGAACTGCATCTCACACATATGATAATATTGATGAAGAGATTTTGGGTGTGTAATGGAAAATATATGTAGTTATATTATGAGGGCATGCATGTTGGATAAAAGAGACGTCTTTACATGAGTGATGTATTAAGTAAAATAGCAGTTTTTGATGTTAGAAGTAAATTAAGCCTAGGTTCAATTCATTTGTAGGACTAAGTTCACATACAAAATATTAAAGTCGGGTGTTTGGGGATGTATTCAAAATTTTGAGTGTGGTTAAAGATTTATAAAATAGTGTTAAAAGATGGTTTTTATTGTTTATTTTGTATTTAATATATTTTCTTTCAATAAATTATTATTCTATTTTTTTACAGATTTTTATTGTAATTTATAATTTGTTATGTTTTCTTGATAAATGAAATAATTGAATGAAAGTGAAATGATATAAATTAGGTAAAGGAAGAAAATTGAAGAAGATTACCTGGAGTAACCCAAATATAATTCTATAATAACCACTCATATACTCAAACAAGAGTTTAATAATCTAATCTTAACAATCCAAATAGAAAACATTTTCAACAATATCAATTTCAGCCAAAATAATTCTCTATAAATTTCATTTAATAAAAAAATTGTTGCAATTTATAAATCAACTATTCCATATAAGTTTTAAAACTAATTTGTTTTCCCAAAAATACAAGTATTATATATTTCAAACCTGATTTCATTTAATAAAACAAAATTTTCAAATGTTTATTTTAAAAAGTATTTATTTACAAACCTTTTAAAAATATTTAAATCTTTAATAAAGGAGTTCACTTAATATTTTCAATTATTGCATGCGATTCTTTAGAAAGATGGAAATATATATATATATAGTTTTAAAATATATGTTTTTAAACTATAATTTAATATTTTAAAAAAATAGATTTATTATTTTATTTGTTAAATATTTTGATTTAGAATGTAATAAATCTTGTATTTTTCTTAATTAAAACTTTATTTTGATATATATTAATATTTAAAATATAATCTAAATTTTATTATTGAAATATTTGAAATTATATAAAATTAATAAGAATAATATTATACATAATAATGATAATAAAGTATGATGATTTAGTCCATCAAAAACATTACTTTATCAAAAATTGTCACAATAATATCAATAGTGGACATATGACAATGTTTTAATTGTGACAAATTCTACAAAATAAAATTTGTGGAATTCTCACAATTATTCTATGTGGTTTTTTTCACATGTTTTGTCACATTTTATGTTTCCACAAAATTATTGTGGGTGGAGTCCACAAAATTGGATTCACAATTTCAACTAAAATATCCACAAAGAAAATGTAGAAAAATTGTGGATAAAATACCCTTTTTCTTGTAGTGCATGATGAGTACCTTGTGGGTTGTATGATTCCTCCATCCCTCAATTTTTCAATTCTTCTTGCTTCTTCAATGAAATGAGTGGATTGATTGGCCTTTGTTTCTACCTAAATGGATTTGACAAAAGATTCTAAGGGAATTTCGTGTTGGAAAAGATCCTCTTTGTATGCTTTTAGTTCATAATAAGACCATGCTAAGAATTCATGGTATTTCTTCAACAATTGGACATACGAATTCTTTTCCTTCTTACTCGATTACTACCTAGTCAGATCTTATGTGGTTTATCCTTCGTTCCCAGATCGTGCTCTTCAACATCCCTCGAGGCTGACATGTGTTTGTTGACAATGCAATCAACATTATCAAAGTTTGATTCAAGTGCCACCAAACCTTTGGGGATAGTATTAGTCTTCAACTGAATGATGTCTTTCCCAAATAGAGTCTCCTTTCCATCAGTCGTACAAACCATTGGCTCCAAATCTATACATTAATCAAAAAATTCTCCTTGGTTCTATAAAAACTTTACACCTAAGCATCATCTTCGAATACTTGTCACTGTTTAACATTGTAAAGAACAAATGGCCTAGTCAATACCTCAATATTATACTCACAATTGGGCGATGCAGTATAATTTTCAAATCTGGACCCCAATATGGCCAATTTATCTGCTAGAATATTGTACTTCCTATTATGATGTATTACATTGAAGGAGTCAAACATCTCAATGAAATCCTAGAATGCATGCTTATACTGCTTAGTTCTCTAATTTTTTGTTGGATATAGTTTTCTAACCTGGTTGACAATTACATCTAATCTCCTATAATAATGATGTCTCTAATACCATATTTACAAGCAATTCTTAGACCCAATAACAGTGTTTCATATTCTGCAATATTGTTGGTACACTCAAAGTTGAGTTTAAAAAAAAAACTCTTCATGGCCTGGACATATCATAACAATACCAGTACCATTTCCAAATTTAGAACAAGCCCCATCAAAAAAAAATTCTAAGGAGAACCTATTTAATTAAGAGTCTTGCATTGATCAATTTTTTCTCTTTACCATCAGCGAATCCAAAAAATATATTTTCATTAGTGTTAGTGTATAACACTTCATAGGAAGCATTATTGGGATCCTCAATGATATGTAGCATCTTCTTTTCACCATAAAACTTTACAAGGCTAACCTCAATAGGTATAGTGGCGCAAAAGAATTATCCATTTGAACACTACCACCCACACTCGAAACACACTTTCTTGATAAAAACATTACCCATTTCGTAGGGCAATCAACAATAACAACATCTAATTTTAATTTCTTTCTGGGTAAGCTACAAGTTGCACTATCAGACCCTTGACACATCCAACCACTAGCATCTCTCTGGAATCCATGGTAGTGCACATCCCATAAGCGGATGTCACTTTGATATCTAATTCATTGAGGACCTCAAGAGGCATAACATTACATGATGCTCCGTAATCAAACATAAAATTCTTTAACAACATGTCCTTAATAATCAGAGTGGTGAAAAATGGATCTACATTCAGCTGGGACTCAACTAAGGATGTTAACAAATATACTTTAGGTGGATCATCTAGTTCTTCCAACACTTGGTGTTTTTCAACTGTGAAATGGTAGGAGGAGTCTCAATACTTTTTACATTTCTTCCTTGGGTAATATTTTGTTCTTTTAATCCCAAATACTCTAAGGCCCTTTTCTTGTGCTTAGGAATCCTAAGCATCTCAAAATTGGAATAGAAATCTTGATCTGACTCAAGACTTGGAAAATTCATAAGGAATGTATTTGGGCAAGGAAAGATTTGAAGGAAGACTAATAAATTCATCTGACAACAAAGGATTTATCATGGTCTAAGCATGGGAAAGGATACCAGTTCCTCTTGGGGACACAAAGCTTTTTCTAAATGTATCTTTCTTAAGAGTTTATTTTAAAATATTGGTGAGAACTTGAGTTTTGGTTTGGCACGAGGCCCTACCACTTTGAAAACTTTACTCCTAGTGTTATATTCCTTTTCATGGACAACTACAACATTCATTAAAAACTACCTATCCTCCTCATAAGGGATTCCTCCATCATAATTTTTAATCATTAGTTCCCTTAAGTATTAAAAATCATTAATAGGAAATTCAAAATCTTGTACCATATCTATTTCAAAAGTATGAGAGGTAGGAAGGGGTAGTACCAAGTGGATGCAATCCCAAAAATCTACAGCGATTCGGCACTCATTAATTTAGTAAAATTTTTTCCTTCTTGTGAGCTTGTCGAGCATCCCACCATGAACACATCATCATCGGTGTCATCATCAACTTCCTAAACTTATTTGTCTTCATCACATGGGGCATGTGGCAAGAAACATCTGTCACAGAAATCAATTTCATTAGCTTCTTCCATTGCAACAACTCTAGTAGTCAAAGGATTAGGAACAATTCTATTCTCATAGACTTGGGGTTGTCTATTTATTGATCCACGAGTCATTTTCCTCTATCATCAGATCTCTCGATCACCTCGAGATGATTGGAAAATTTTTCTTGACCTTGTGTCATGTGCTTGACCACTGGAAACCTTGTCCAATCCCCTTTATCTTCTAGCTGGCTAGTTTATAAGAGATTTCCTTAATAGCTCCTACCAAATTTTTCACAACCTCTTCCAGATCTACAAGTTTACTTGATTGAGGCTTCTCTTGATTAATCAACTTAATACCTTCCCTCTTAGGAGACTTACCAACTTCTTTAATATTTTTTTCAATCTACAAAGCCATGGTGAAGTTCTACCTAAATATTGTTGGGTTCCTATCTCTTAATTAATAGGTAGCTTTCCTATCAAAAGCATCAGATTATTTTATCAAACAAGAAACAACTTGGCCTCAATATCACAGGTAGCCTATTTAGGGTCTTATTAAACCTTGTATTGAAGTCATGACTAGACTCATTAGCATTCTTGTTTATATTTTCAAATTCGATAAAACAAACGTAGGGTCTCATTGTATCTCCATAATGAAATCTAAAATAATTATTCATATCTGTCCATGAATCAATGGAATTATCTAGAAAATATTTATACTAGTCTTGTGCATCCTCCTCCAGAGTATGAATAAACAACTTTATGTACACTTCCTCAAATTCGATCTCAAATCCTTCCATCATATTGATAAAAAGCTTTAAGTACGATCCCCGAGTAATGGACTTATTTCCTTGAAATTTAGGCAATCTATTTCTAACATCTTAGGGCACAACATTTGGATATCTAGCCATACTGTGAAATCTATAGGACCAAAAGTGTTCAATACAAATTGAGGTGCAGGTGGGGACTAAGCCATATTATTTTCGGGAGGGGATGTTATCTTATAGGAGAAACAAAATGATGGGGAGTGAGGGGTCTGCAAGGGCACATGAATGCAATCGTCAAAATGAATATTCTCTAAAAACTCTGTTTCTTAGAAGATCCTATAGCTATGAGGAACAAAGGGACAAAATGAGATGCAAATTTTTAAACAAAAATAAGGACCCTCTCTTGTTGGAGAATTCAGATCTACAAAAATACTACATGATTGAAAATCACTTGAGAAAGTATGGCAATATTCAATGACAGGCTGATCAATTTCCATAATTGATAACTCTTTTCTTGATTCCTAATCTCCAACTATCTTCCATTTTATTCTTCCTTTAGAATTTGTCTTTCCCATTTCTAGCAAAAACTTTCTAGCAAGGTATTTCATGAAGAAAGATCTTCTTCCTTGAAATTTGTAAATATTAGTGATAAATTTCAATTAACCGAGGTCGAGACACTTAAATTTATCAAAAATTCATTCAACAGGAGTCACCACTAAAGATTTTCACCTTAGTTGTGCAAGTGCACTAAAATTTGTCTTTCAACACTAAATTCATACAAATATTCTTAGATCTAACCTTCCTTTACCCATATTTAACATTGATGATGTAAACTTAGTGCAAAAACCAACTGAAACTAGAAATATTGCACGCAGAACTTGTAACTTTTTCAATTCTTACAAATTGGGACACAGGATGACATTTCAAAAATGTATTTTCACTTTAAAATTTGTAAGAAGCATTACCAAGGTCAGTATGTGTACACCTTTGTTCAAATAGTCCCTGGTAATGGTGACATTCTGGTGTTTTTAATGGGACAAATGGATATGAAATAGAAAAAAAAAAAAATCATCCCGACAATGACACCATTCTTGTGTTGTTGACGGGTGAAATGGATATGAGCTGGCAAAAAATAAAAAAATCATCCCCGAAAGTGGTGCCATTATGGTGTTGTTGACGGGCCAAATGGATATGAACTAGAAAAAAATCAACAAATCACCCCCGATGGCAATGACACCATTCTAGTGTTGGTATCCAAATTGATTCTCCCTTGGAAACTTAGTAGCACAAAGATTTAGTAAGACACTGAGAGACAAACATATCTTATTATGAGACATTTTGTAGCTAGGGAGATGATTTTTATGATCTCTATTACTGGGCATCAAAGAAATGGATAACACCTTCATTAAGGATTTGATCTATCCTCACTACTTTAGGCCATGCCTTTCGACCAGGATGAGAGGACCCATTTTATAACCTCTTTTGGTGAAGGAGAATGAAGATATCCTTCTTTGCACAAATATGAAAGGGGACCTTGAGAAAATATGATCAATGCACAACAATTTAACTCGACGAGTTGTCACTTCTAAAGAATGGTGATATTTGCTAGATAACGCTAATGTTACTAAAGACATTATGGAATCTTGATTGCTTCTACATATTTTAGTAATAGAATTTATACATTAATGGACACATAGGGAAAACAAGGGTAGTTCAGGATGGATTCATTATTTTTGAGTAATTTTAGTGGGAGACATGAAGCAGGATAAAATTGATTATACGAGATCTTTGAGAGACTTCATAACAATTGGAAAGATAAATGACATAAAGCTTTGGAATAGCTAAAATATTCCTTCAACCGGAAGGTGTGCATCAATGGAGGCCCATATTTTCATGGTTTCACACAATTTTCAAGAATTTAAAATGAAGTCTCAAGATAAAGACTCAATAAAACATAAATGACCCCGGTACCTCACCGCTAAGATACACTCAAAGGCTTACGAGAAAATATTTATCAAAAATGACAGTGAATTGATTTTAAATTATTTATCTCATTACAAGATGAAGGATCTTCTTGAAATGAAATTACAAATGCCACTAAATCATCACAGAGATAAGATCTGTGTGATGCAGAGGGACTTTAACACAAGATTGTAGTAGGAATAAGAAAAACTAATTATAGACATTCTAAAATAAAGTAGACAAAAATTTCTCCAAGATTAACACATATTAACTCAAAATTTATTAGATTCATCAGTAAGGAAAGTTTCTTTGAACAGTCTCAGATCTTGTCAATGGCTATACACTCCCAAACAACTTGATGTGATTTAAATCTAAAACATAGGAAATTAACAGGTCTCTTGGATTGTTCTCTCAAGAAGACGAGGTCTCTCAAATTTTCTCTTAGGAATTAAACCCCCAACCTTCTACAAGAGTATTTTCATTGAATTTATACATTTCACTTGCTCACTCATTCAAAAATTCCCCCCCTAAAATAAGAATATTCGAGGGACCTTTACTTGTTATCAATTTGTCTCAAAAAGAGATGTTTAACAAATTTGCAAAACAAATTTTCCTAATTGGATAAATCATAAACTAATCACGTTTCCTAGACCCTCGACTAATGAATAGGATGCTATGCCACAACTATTTGATAGTCCTTCTAATAATTCTCCTTATTCTAGCATACAATAAATTCCCATTTTAATCCTTTTCCAGAGGCTTTATATAGCTAGATTGACAAGTAATCCTTTTTTCCCTCGAGGCAACACCTTTTTCATCCTTTGTGATGATAACCTCCATCATTTCATCCTTTTCCCTCTCTTTCCTATGAAACTCTATCCTGCATCCAACTTCTTTGGCAATTCACGTTTTTGCAAGCGCTTGAGAATTTCCAACTTCAAAATATAAACCTTAACAATCCTTTGAATTTAAAAATTAAGTTCTAAATCCATTCAATGGCACTTTACAGATAAAAATGACAAGGAATTTCATCAAAAAATGATGAAAAATAGTGTGTATTCATATCTCTAGGAATCTTGGAGGAAAAATAGTAAAAAAATAGATATGTAATGCACAAAAACTGTTAATTCTACCCCTTCTCAACTTTAGATTAGAGTTGTCCACATGTTTTCTTAGAGTGACTGCTAAGGTGAGGTACAAAGGCAAGTTTCCAAACAAGCGCAAGCCTTCCATGTGCCTCTGGGCCCAAGAAAAAGGCCTTTTGGCCTTTGAAAAACAAATCTTAGTAAAAAAAAAGGAACCAGCGGAAGCCTCCATGTGTCACCTTGGCGCACCTTTGGTATGGTCCTCAAAGGTGGAGACCCCAAACAAGCTCGGGATCAACATGTGTCTCAGTCCGATAGAGTTGTTGAAAATGTTGAAGGATTAGTAGAAGACAACATGTGTCTAGGTTCTGAGATAGGTTTCCTTGGCCATTGAAAAGTCCAACGAAGGGTGGAGTGAGTGGAAACCTCTAAGTGTCTTCATGGTGCTTCTTCAAAATAAAATTTAGGGGCCGGTCCCCAAAGAGGCTAAGTCCCTCCACGTGGCCCAAGCCTTTAGAAAGTTTCTTGAAAATTTTAAGTATAAAGAGGATTCGGCGGAAACCTCCACATGTCTCCCCGGTGCAACTGTTAAGGTGGGACCCTGAGGTAGATCCTCAAATGAGTGCCGACCCTCCATGTGTCCATGGTCCGATAGAGTTGCATCGGCCACATGAAAAAACCAAAAGGATACTTTTCATAAAACCGTCGGCATTCCATGTGGATAATTTTTTTTGAAGTGGGCCTTAGAGTTTAAAATTGCCCCACCGAGCCGCATCCAACCAGAAATGCCCATGTTTCCACAGATACTGTTAAGATATAAATTTGATGGGGGAAACCCACTTGTCAAACCGTAAAATGCCAAAAATCACCATTTGCACCTGAAAATGAATCTTTCTTTAAGGAAAAATAATTTGGAAATGATATAAGGCCCCAATGTGATCCGCCGAGCTGAATCCAATTAGAAAGGACCACTTTTCCATAGGTATTGAGATAAAAATTGACAGTGAAAACAAAACATGACTATGGAAAAATGGAAGGAAGGGAAACACCCGATTTTACCCCCAAGTTAAAAATTCTTCCACATGGATAGAGGAATGGAAAAAAATTCTAGAATTAAAGTGATCCTTAACTAAAGGAAGGGACTGATCATGGAAACCAAATGGAAGACAAAGTTTTCATGCATCAATATGAGTAGATAGAAAAGACAACAGAGCCCACAAACTGAAGAATTTAAAGGATGAATAGGGTGAGATAAAATTGAGCACTAACACATATTACTCCCACAGATCACATCAAAGATGTTGCATCCCTTTCTATTTTTCATAACATAACTCATGAGGATGTAGCTTTAAGACTTCTAGCTGCATATTTTAAAAGGAAATCCTTGGAATGGAATAAAACCTTAGAAATTAATAGCACAAGGACTTGGGATGAGGTGGGAGAGATATTACTTAAGAAATTTCAAGATCATTATGATAATTTATCACTCATAGAGAATTCATCCAAAATTAAAAGAGACCCTCATGAATTTATGGCTAGTTTTAGTATTCGTTTTGCTAGAAATTGGGAACCTATTCCAACAAGTGTCAAGCCTCAAGCTGAACATGCTTTTATTTATTATCTTAGAACCTTAAATAGTGATATTTCAAATATGATTCAGTCTATGGAGGAGATACTATTATATTTGAATCACAACATTCTTTGGTTTGCACAAGTGGGTGTCCTTGAGCCAATGGTGTGATTGGATTACATGGGAACTTTCTCCAAGTTACTAGACTTGCTACTTGAGATATACCTTAAAAGAAAGATGGTTCTTGCACCTAAACTACCTGCAACAATATACTCTAATGCAGGAAAGACTATCTAATCCTAATCTAAATTTCCAAGGGACTAGGGAGAGAGAGAGTGCATGAAAACAAATCCTATAATAAATTAGTGATACACCAGAAAAGGAGGGAATGAGGATATCTTTCCAATGTGTGAAAATAAGAGAAAATTGCATACTAGAAGGGGTGATAATAGTTCTCCATAGTATAGAAAATGCATTCACAACAATATTCCATACATGCACAATGATAATGAATCCCTACAAGAGTATAAATAGACACAATATATTTGCAATGAATTTGAAAGGGAAGAAGAATGCAAACAAAAACAACAGGGGAAGATACATCCACAAACTTGCATATATTGCTTCATAGGTATGCACAATTCAATCTATTACAAGATAAGGGCCTTGATCACCATACAAGGATTCCACTACAAGGGCCCGCATCACATTTTCTTCGTAAAAAAATTTGACGTAATTTTTTTACTCAAAACTTTCTCTCTTACAATGAACCCAACACTCAATTTATAGAAATCGAGAAGAGAGAGATAGAGGAAAAATAGAAAAATTGAAATATTTCCTTTAACAACTTGTAAGATGTCATAAATGGATTTAAATTATGGTATGTTTGTTGCAAAATCCCCCCCATACTATCCCATAACTTACAATAGTGAGAAATGTTAGCCCATGCTTCATTGAATGCATCCTAACTACCAAATAAAACTATTATTCTAAATTGGGCGTGTTCTCGGAAAAATATCTATCAGTTTATCATCAAATTATGGATTTATTTAATTCTTTGTATCAGGATCAAAACCCATGATTCCAAGGTACCAATTTTTTTAATTTTAATGTGAAATGCAAAAGTTATGGCCTTCTGAGTGCGGGAATCTATTTTGGGTATGTCTAGGCATTTCTCTCATTTAATAGGAATGAGCATCTAAATTTATTAGAGATAGGGATGTTTCTTTTATTTTCACATAGCTACCCTCATAAAAATTAAGAAATCCAATTTTTGTAGTGTAGAGGACATTGTGCTCATTCCAAAAATTCAAATTTCATGAAAATCAGAGCTCGGAGTCAAAAATTATGGCCATTTGAAGTTGGGAGGGTTAGGTATTGAATTTTCCCTTGCATGTGGACATTTCAGCTATTTCGGGTCCTTGTGTCCCGATTGTCCCAAATGAAAATCTGCACTCCACCCTCAAGCCTCCTTCCTTTTTGGCTACTTCAACTTTTGGTGCCCGCTTATCTCGATGTTGACTGGGTCATGAGGGCGATTGACCTCGCATCACCCGCACTACTTTGTGATCGACTCTTTTGCCTTTGTGGGTTCTATGTGTACCTATGTCCCAATTGTCCACGGAACACATAGGACAAAAATTCTGATTTTTCGATTCCTTCTACCTATGGCAATTTCAGCAATGTGGTTCCCGTGCATCCTAGTGTCCTGTGTGTAGCTTGGGACATTTGAACTTGACTTAACCGATTTTCACTATTTTTGGGCAATTCAGAAAATCGGGTTTTCTAGTCTAGACTAAACCTATGTGGCCAGGGATAAAAATAGCTGATTTTCCACATTTCACTATCTCCATAGCATTTCAGGCCTAAATTTGTTATGATGAACCATGGTATAATCTTCCTTGGTTCCATCCGTAGCTCTCAGACCCAATTTGCATTAAAATAGGCCCACTACCTCATTTATTTACATTTTTACAACTTTTACTAATTCCTTGGATTTTTATTGGATAGGAGAGTTAGAGAAAAGTGGAGAGGTGCCTAGAAAAATCCAAATTTTGGCCCTCGAACAATTTCAACCTACTTGAACTGAAGAATTTGCATAAGTTACCAAAATTTACCTTGAGGATGAAAATCGATAACATATAGTATCCCAATAGCTTAGATATTGCTATTCAAGCTTGTAAATTTTTACCAAGGTTATTAATGCCTCTTATAGAATATTTGTCACCTATTTCGTAGCCTATTACCATCATAGAGCCTATTTTTTTAGCTCCTTTAGATGATGTATATAAACCGTTGTAGACTATGGGTGATAAATTAACGTCAATTGAAAACAAATTAGCCCATTTTAGTAGGCCATATTAAGCTCCTTATTAGAAAAATCAATAGAATAGGAAACTTTATCAAAAAATCATAATTATAGACAATAATATCAGCCAAGGAAATTTGACCCAAAAGGTCCTAGTTCATCTAGCACTCTTGCTCACATTAACATAGTTTCTAAGAAATGGTTTCAACCTTATAATAAACCTCATTTAGCTGTCAACTTCCCAAATACATTCCTGAATATAAGCCTTGTTACACAGCCTCAATCTAAAGTATTGTACATGCCTCAAATGGAGGGTGGGTAGCAAGATGATCATAATTAGAAACCACCGAATAATATTTTATCAGCTTAAAGAGAGGAAGACTTTATTGCAGTCACACCTAGATCCCAAAAAAAGGCTTGGGAAAGAGAAGACAAAATAAGCTTGTTCTACCCCACCTTTGAAAAAACAAAAACTAAAGGTCAGAAAATAGCTTCCAATTCTATTGTTCCTCATAAAATAGCTAGTAGTTCTACTCAAAATGACCAACAAAGACAATTACAGCCTAATCCTAGAAGACTCTTCATACCTTAGATTTCAAAAGTTCTGAAGTAGAGTCAATTTTTGTTAAAGCTTATGCTAAAATGGTAGAAGTTGTTTCAAAAATAGTAGCCTCTTTTAACATTGTTGATGTAATGAAAAAGCATAATTTTAATATTTCAATGTGGGATGCTTTATGTATTCTAGGACAACATGAGATGCTTTCTCATGAAACTTGCTAAGCTACAATTTCTTCAAAAACCGATAAAAAAGGAAGTCTAGAGAGAAGACATGGTTCTTCGAACAATAAAGGAGGGCTACATTAAAGAGTTTAAATGTATGGTTCAAAATGTCTTAAATGCTCAAGACATCAAGAAGCCACCACCATTTTATTTATCTCTGATTACTGGAGACCATTTAGTTCATAATTGCATGGTTGACATTGGTGCAAGTAGCATAATTATGCCAAAAGCAATTGCAGAAAAATTGGGCCTATAGTATGAGCCTACAGAGAAAATCATGTTACAACTAGAAGGGAAAACAACAAATACAGTTGGTATTATCATAAATCTAGAGGTAACCCTACATGTTTGTCCCAATGTTACTATTTTACAAGATGTAACTGTTGTAGATTTACCTCCCTATTTTGCCTTATGTTTATCACGAGATTTTATAGAAAAAATAAGAGGTTATCTCTCTTCATATTGGTCATTTTTTTCTTTACTACAAGATATGGAACAAAGGTTACCATAAATTTAGATCCTTTAGCTAGATTTCATATTGAGCCACATGCTTCAAATGTTGCAACGAATTATGTAGCTTTAGATTAGTCTGATTTTGATGTTACAACACATGTTTCTGCATTAGATGGTGTTTCTAATCTGTTCATGGATGAAAAAACTCAATAAGAACAAGCTTATGACCCTTTCAAAGAAGTAGAAGAAGATTTTTTGGTGTTAATTGCTTACATGAAGGAAATGCACCAATACCCTTGCTATCCTAAACAAAAAAAATAGTAGAAGGACTATGGACGCATCATTTCAATGGAGCTAAAACTAAGAAATGACAAGGTTCAGATTTAATGCTTACTTCCCCGCAAATGAAAGGTACTTTTCATATTTAAGTTTGTAGTTTTCTTGTACTTGTAATGTAGCTGAATATGAAGCATTAATTCATGGCTTGCAATGGGCTAGAAAGAGAGGTATCAGTACTTTACAAGTTTTCAGAGATTTAGAATTATTTATTAATCAAGTGAAAAAATTTAGTGTGTTTAAGAATTCATTTCTTAAGTCTTAAAAACATAGAGTTTCAGACTTAATGGATGATTTTTATGTTATTAACATTCAATCTACACCAAGAGTTGAAAATAAGCATATAGAAAGACTTGCAGTAGTTGGAACCAACTTTTATGTACTAGAACATATCATAAACAACAAGTTACAACCACATATTAAATTAATTATCAAACCTTTAGTGCTTGATAATGAAGAGAATTGGAAGGTTTTGAAGATGCTAAAAATAGATTTGTAGATTTTTGTAGCAAGAAGCTGAATTTTTTGTAATAAATCAGGAAAAACTATAACACTTCTATGGTGACCAGATTGTTCAATTGAAGAAAAATAAGTTACCTCAAGGATTGGTCACTCTAGAAGACATTTTCAGTTCTGATGATTAGTTAAGAAAGGAAAAAGGCAAGATTTCAACTCACGCAGATAACTACGAAGAAATCTTGGTGGATGACGAAAAGAAACTACTTATTCGAACGATACGTTCTTCAGCTGAAAAAAAATCATTTATCAAATTATGTAAATAATTGGGAGATGTTTTTTCCTGGAAGTACCAAGACGTAAGAGAGTTTGATCAAATTTTAGCGCAACATACAATAGAGTTACAACCAAATTCCAAGCCAGTTAGGCAGAAGCAATGGCCTGTAAATCAAAAATGAGCCACTAATGAGAAAAAACTTATCCAAGTTAATTGAATAAGGTATTATTTTTCTAGTTAACCAATCAAGTTTGGTAGCTAATATTTTTCATGTTTGGAAAAATAATGGAGAAATTAGGCTATATGTGGATTTCAGGGATCTTAATAAAGCTTCATTAAAACACCATTATCCTTTGCCAAATATGGATCAGATTTTGACAAAAATTTCTAGTTCAGACAAATTATCTCTTTGATATGGATAAAATGTATACAATCATATCCTTTTGCATGAGGAAGACAACTAAAAAATAACCTTTACACTAAATGGAGCACTTATGGTTATAAAATCATGCCTTCCAATCTTTGAAATTATGGTGCAACGTTTCAACATACAATGGACATTTATTTTCACAGTTTATTAAATAAATGCATATTGGTTTACTTAGATGATGTCACCATTTTTTCAGAAGAATTCTGATGAACATATAATGCATTTAAGGTATACTTTTCATCTTTGTAGATAGTTGGAATATCCTTGAATCCCAAAAAGTTCATTTTTAGTACATCAAGGTAATTTTTAGGTCATATTGTCTCTAAACAAGGTTTAGCTATTGATCCTTTCAAAATCGAAGCTATTTCACAGTTATCCTTACCTCATCATAAAAAAGCACTGCAGAGTTTTCCTTGAAAGATCAACTTTGTTAGAAGATTTGTTCCAGACTTTTCAAGCACTTGTTAAGCCTTTAACAACTATGTTAAAGAAAGATAAAACTTTCACTTGGACCAATGAAGGGAGAAAAGGATTTGAAGAAATTAAAACAGCCATTTCGCAAGCTCCTACTCTTGCAAATCAAAATTTTGATAAAGATTTTACAATGTATGCACTTGTTGGAGCTGAGACCATTTCAGCTATTTTAACTCAGGTTAATGATGAAAACACTAAGCCAATTTCTTTCTTTGGACAAAGTTTGCATGACTATGAGACAAGGTACACCTTTCTTGAAAAATAGGTACTTTCAGTAGTTAGAGGATTGAAATTTTCAAGTACATGCTTTCCAATAATAAGATACATGTTTTAGTTTCTCATCCAAGTGTGAAAGTGTTCTTGTTGAACAAAGAGTTGAATGAGAAGAGAGCAGGCTGGATTACAAAATTTATGGAATATGATGTTGATATCCGTGTCACAAAAATAGTTCGAGGTAAAGGTTTGTGTGAGCATCTAATTGTTGATATGGAAAAACAACAAGCAAATAGAATCAAATGATCTAGAAACATGTTGAAGTTACATATCAATAGTCAAATACCTTGGTACATCCAGAAAATTAGCAACTCGAACTCAGTCAAGAAGTTCAGGAATTAAGATGGATGACTTATTTGGTTAACTACTTACAACATGGTACTTATCCAAAAGGTATCTAAATACATAATACATATATATATATATATATATATATATATATATATATATATATACTAGGTTACAAGATGTACCTTATGTTTTCATTGATGGAATTTTATTTAAAAGAGATATAAATGAAATTTTGCTACGATGTATTGATTATGATAGAATTCAACAATTATTATCCGAATTCCATGAAGGACCTGCAAGAGGAAATTTTCTACACATACTACAACCTTAAAATTTATGAAAGATGGTTACTATTGGCCCAAAATATTAAAATACTACTTTGAATGGATCAAAAAGTGTAATAAATGTGTTTTCTTTGTGGGGAAAGAAATTTCAGCTTCGCTGCCCCTGTAGCCAATTTCAGTGGATCAACCAATCATGCAGTGGGGTCTTGACTTTATTGGCATGATAAATCCACCTTTGTCATAAGGACACAAGTGGATTCTGACAACTATAGATTACTTTACACACTAGACTGAAACAATAGTTTTTAAATAGGCTAATGAGAATTCAATCCTTTCATTTTAAGAGGGAATAGTTTTCCGATTTGGTGTGCTAGTGACTATCATTTTAGATAATTCTTTAGCATTTCTTGGTGCAAAAGTAAGAGATTGGGTATCAAGCACAAAATTTATTTAATTACATCATCTAATTATTACCCACAAGGTAATGGATTAGCCAAAAGTACTAATAAAAATATTTTAAGGATCATCAAAAGAACACTCAAAGACAACCAAAGAGCTTGGCATCTCATGTTGAATTCAGCACTATGGGCTGACAGAGTGACTCCTAAAAGATCAGTTCACAATTCATTGAACAACCTTGTTTATGGAAGAGAGACAAGAATACCCATATATGTTGAGTTTCATGTACTAGATTTTTTGCATCATATGAAATTACTTGAGAATTAACCACTGCAGGTTCGTTATGCAGAGTTAATGGAGTTATAGGAGCTAAGAGATCTAGCTCATCTGAACATGGAATAAAATCAAAAATAGATAAAGAAAAATTTTGATAAGAAAATAAAGGAGACACTATGTTAAAATGGGATGTTGATAGTGAAAAGTAACGAAAGAAAAAAAGTTTGACACAACTGAGTGGCCTTACATGATTTCAACTTGCAAATAACACAATACATTTTAGCTTTCAAGGCTGGATGGAGAAGGACTTCCCATTCCTGTGAATGGTATGTTTCTTAAACAATATTATTGAAAATCCTATAGTTTATGTTTAGAGTAGGATTTCCCTTTCAATAAGTGCTTTTATGCACATTGCAATGTTTTTCAATTCAATAAGTGCATTCATGCACGTAATCTAGTTTACTAGATCCTTTCCAAATTTTAGTTTTTTTTAAAGGTTTGCACCTTCAGAAAGGTAAATTTTGGTTATATGATTTGACTCCATTCCCAATGGAAAGAACAAGGAATTGGTCTATAAGTTAGCAGGAAAATTTCCCCCAAGGATCACTAGAAATTTTGACAATTTTCACACTTGTGCAAAAATGGGAAACTCGAAAGTTCATTATGATGGATGGCATTGGTGAAGTGAACCTAACTAGGGGAATACATTATAGTATTATTATGTTTTTAGTTGTATCAAATGATGGTTATACATAATTTATAGTTATGTGTGTTGTTACAAATGTAACAAATCACATATTCAATAATTACATGCTTGTCTTTAGTAAGAAGAACATAAAAATCCCGTAAGGACAAATGTATCACTTAATGAAGGCCAAAATTACAAAGTAAGTGAAATGTTAATTTTTGGAACAATAGACAATGTTACTGATTATAGTAGTTGAAAGTTTATTACTAAATTTGCAGGTATTTTAAGGTTCTTTCCTTCATGATTAAATACATCTGATTATGTTATTGATTGTTTAGTTTATTATAAAATCCATACATAAAAATAAAATTCAGAAAGAAGTACACAACTCAGTTCTAGAATTTAATGTTTTATTCATTATGAATTTCAATGTTCCCACACAAGATGTGGGATGTAACTAAAAAGTAGTTCATACTACTGAAGTAGAAGTTACATGTGCATGAAAAGGAAAGTAAAGGAGTATGAAAAACCCATCATTTCCTTGATTTTCTTTCATCTCCATTGCTCCACTTCTAGCTCCATATTTACATCATCTTCATCCTTGCTATTCACATAGGCATTGTACCTGAGAAACAAAAGAAGAAGACTGTTAGTCATTAGCTCAAGATTTTGATCCATATTCATTTACTATCTAATTTTTTCCAGATGGATATCTTGACATTAGAAGGTCTGAGTTGCAGTCATAAGATACATCATAGACTAATACAAAATCAATAAGAGCAGTATTCTACATCAGCTCATATGATTCACATAAATCATTTCAGAAAAGAAAAGATAAAGAAGAAAATTATGGAACATGAGAGAGGCCAAAAATCATAAATATTTTCTAACTATTTCTTTAAGTGTGTAGGTACAAGTAGTAGACTAGAGAGCAAAATGTTTTGCAAAATAATTGTGTGAAATGGAATACTTATTGATGATACAAATTTATGAGTTGTCCCAGAAAAAGGAAGATACACATAGAAGATGTCAAAATCAGATTTTAAAGACATCAAGACACTAAAATCATAAGTGAGGAAGTAAGATACAAGTACCATTTTTTAATGAGAAGAAGTCTTTATTAAAACAAAGAAAATGAAAAGGTATATTCTAGTTTCATAAAAACCTCTACTAGAACCCATGAAGAGGATAGTTATATGAGATACCACAAGCAAGGAAACTTTAAGGAATCCATTATAAAGGACAAGATGACATTTCCATCTCAAAATCAAGCTAAAAGATCGACATATAGCTACAAGTAAGTTTTTAAAATATTTCATAACCGAGAAAGTATAGAAACACAATAATTGAAGAAAGTCAAACTAGAATTCATAAAGTGCATCTAAAAACTTCAAGAAGGATTCCAAATTTTGGATGCATGTTGAATGAAAAATACAAATTGCCACATCATAATCATGCATAGGAAAAGCAAAGGTGTAATAATATATTCTTTCCTATAAGGATCCATTGGGAAGCTAAATACAAATAATGATAAAGTTGTAGTATCAAGGTTTATTGGGAATCTAAAAATAAATCAATCAAATGTGAATCAAGTTGTGTCAACACTAGTTTGAATAGAAGTATAAAATATTACAATATACTTACTTCCAGACATGGTGAAGAAAAGCATACTTTCAGTCAATTACAATAGTTACAAACTCAAACAAAAAATTTCACATCATGTGGGAATTATGAATGAATCTAACAACATTCTAGTTTCCATTACAAAATAAGCAACATAGTAAAGAAAAGAGCCATAAAAACTATGCAATAAAGACTTGTTCAAATAAAGGTTCTACTATAGTCATTTCCATACATGCCAAGACTTCCAACTCAAACAGGAAAAATATTCCACGAGCTTAAGAAATGTCATCTTCAAGATCAAGAAGTAATTTATCAAAGACACAACCTTAAAATATAAGTTTCTGGATCTTACGAACAATTAATGGCAACTGTGATAAGTTTTGAGCCCCAACATTAATTACAACTGAAGAACAATTGTTTTTGAAGTTTCAAGTGACAATTGAAATAAAGAAAAATTATAAATTTGCATTGATGAAGCACACTATTCAGAAAGTATAGTTGATAAAAGGCATCCATACAAGTAGTGCAAAGAAAGTAGAATCTGTGACTTATCTCATCAATAGATTGAATTAATTATCTATAAGCCTTCAACTACAATACAAATTTATGTTTTTAGCAGAAAAAGAAATATAATAATTGCATGAATGAATGATAAATTATAGTTACAATGAATGAATGTAAAATTACAACTACAACGAATGAATGACAAATTACAGTTACATCTACGTGGAGTAACAAGATTCATGTTTCAAAACAAATCATGCAAGAATTAGCCAATGGCATGAGTATGAAAGAAAACAAAATACTCATTACCGTTCAACTCACTCTATATCAAAATGAAACAATTATCAATTGCAATATTCATCAGACCATCCAAAAATTATATAAAGGATTTCAAAATATTAGTTGAAAGGCATATATTTTGTTGAAGATTAGTAAGCTACATGTTTGCAAGAAAATATATTTCAAAGCATGTTGTTAGAAGTTATATTTATAGGTGAGCTACAATCAGTCAAAGAAGGAGCCCTCAATATTCAACATAGCAGTCAGGCAGAGCTAGGTCTCCATGAAAAAGAGAAATAAAAATTCTCAAAATTCTCAAAATATTAAAAAAAAAGGTGGTGGCTGCTCACAAAAATACAAATCAATGCAAGAAAGTAAAACCATAGCTTTACATAAGAAATCTAGGATGACAAGTGGATTTCCATACCTTTGAATGGAGGAAGAGCTCGAGCCCAGTTAAAAAAAAAAAATTATCCATGGCCATGAATAATCACTTTGGTCAAATATTCATCAAGCTCAAAATATCAGTTCAAGATCTTCTAGCGAGCTCAAGAAACAAATGTGAAAACAAAAAATTATCCAGTGACCGATACAAGCTTTGAAATAATTAACAATGGCAGAGTAAAACACACTAGAAACAAAATAGAGCACAAAAGTGAAAATGAAAAGATTGATAGATGTTTTAGAAGACTGAAGGAAATGGCCACGCCTAAAAGACCAAAAGATATCAAGTATCATGTATAGAAAAGCTTATAAGTAAGCTTTGAACCAAATCTCTCATGGAAGCTAAAGACACAAACTAAACAAGATTATGCACATCAAGCTCACAGAGGATAGAAAAATAAAACTACATGCATAGAAACAGAACCATGGAGGATCAAGCATCAAAACTAACGAAATAAAGTGACTTGAAAATAAAAAAATTCTAAGTTCAGGATAACTACAAAAGTTAAAATTCCAACAAGAAGAACCAAGCCCAAGAGAAACATAACATCAACAAGCTCATTAAAACTCAAAAATTCATTAAACACACTATCATGTAATTAAATTCAAATAAACTCTACACACATAAGTTACGGGACTTTTTTTTTAGAGATTAATGGCCATTTTTACCAAAGTGTTAGAAGTCTGTGAGCTCTCCAAAAATCTTAAGTACAATGTTAAATAAAGAAAGGAGTTTCACTAATATAGAAAGCATAGTTAAGATTTTCAAAATATTTAGAATAGACGTAAGGAAGGTGAATAAATTTAGTGTTCTTTGAAGAAAATATTCAAACCCTTAAAGCATGAAGATAAAAGAAGAAGATCTTGAATACCCAGAACTCACTTTTCTCTAAAATTCTCTCACAAGGTTTCACAGAGTCAAGAATCACAAAATAACAGAAGTTCAAAGGATTTTTAGAATATTATCAAGGAAAAGATAGAAATAAATAAGTGACAAGTCAAAATCTCAAAATAACCAAAAACAGAGCTTGAAACATACGCCACAACATGAATTTTTGAAGCGAATCAAGTTTGGGAGAAAAATTGATAATGAGAACGGGGTGCCCACAAATATAATGAGCTATAAACAGTGTAAATTTTGAGGATACGATAGCACTAAAAATGTCAAAAATCAAAGCTCGTATCACATTACAAGAACCAAAGAGTATGAAACCAACTACGGCCACTTCTACTAGATTCTTCTTAAAAGCTCGAAATAGAGAAAAATGACGGAAAATGACTACGTTCATAGCCACATAGAACCGATTTATAGAGGAATACCTAGCTCTGAGACAAAAAAATAAAGTAGGTGAAAAAAATGGCTAGGAATTCGTTACTCAGAAAGAGCAACTAGAATGGAAAAAGTGATAAGCTCGCCAAGTTTTTAATCAACCTAACTCACCAGAGTTATTACGCAATGACCAAGATCAAATCCTATAAAATCAAATGGTCCACAATGCTAACTCCACAATTAGAGATTGATGATCAGAGATCTGATGGTACAAAGGATCAATGGCCATAATCGAATCATGAAATTGAAAGCAAATGAAAACCTAACCATAAAAAGATCATATCAAACTTCGACGATGGTTCAAAAATCAATGGCCGAGATCAAGCACGTACCACGATGAACAACCAAGAAGCAATACAACTATCATTAAATTCCAACCTGACCACCATTTCCAACATAAATCATCTAGATTTATATCGAATGGTGGATATCAGTCACGTACTAGAATCAATGGTCATAGATCAACACGAAATTCAATGCAAACCTTAGGTCTCTAACTACATCTTCACTATAGTTTAATCACAACTAAATAAAATACACCGACACAATGATGGGTCGATATTATCATGAGAAGGGGACCAATCCCAAAATTAATCATTTGCATTGACCTTATAGAAGGTGGCCACATACCTTGCAATGATAAATTTAATTAAGGGGTCTTGAAACTATGTCATAATTATTGTAAAAAGGGTAAACAATAATATATAACATTTTCAAGTCAAAAAGAACCAAATGATGTGCCTCCACTATGGTCTAAGCCATGCATATTTTCAAAAGGGTGCTAATGATGCCGAAGAATTCCTTACCTTAAAAAAGAAAAATATACCTTAATCTGGACAAATAATATCATACAATGAGGAGAGGATAGTTTTCTACATGTAATCACAAAGGTGATAAGATAAGTGGAGAAGAATGAAGGTGTTCCCCATAGTGGGGTGGCATTATTTTATACACTAATATGTTTTGCATGCCATCCTCAAGAAGAAAAAATCCACAAGAAGAAAAAAGTCGAGCATTTACACAGATGTCAACATCAGATCCTGCAAGTGGTCCCCACACATTGGGTTAATATTTTGCAAATTACCAAAGATAAAGGAATTATTTTTTCTCACACAGGGAGATTAATTTTTGCATGTGCATAAAATGTGGTAGAATTAAAGAATGCCAAAATGATCATTACAATGGATTAAATTATATGTGTTGCATCAAACACTAGAAGATAGAGATTGGATGCACATTGGAGGAGACTTACACAATAAGCAACGGATATTATTAGCCAAATTATTCATTTTACTTTGTTAAAAATAGATCAGTCAACTGTAGTTTTCTGGGATGTACTTTTGTAATCAAGGCTATTAATCCCTCATTGTATTAGCATGTTTATTTTTATTCCTTTATTTATTCATGATAAATGATAAAAAAATAAGATGCATGAGAGAGTACATTTTTAGCCTATTTTTAGGATGGGATGGGTGAATAATTTTTATATATATTGTGTACAATCACAAAGCATAAGGAGGAGGACCTTTTGGACACAGGAGTGTTGAAGCAGATTTTACCAGTTTTGCCCTTTGAATGAGAATTGATTTATATGTTTCTAATTATCTGTAGTGTTGTGTATACCTCATTATTTCTTTTAATGTCAAATTTCCTGATTAATCATTTTACCTTGCTAAAAATTTATTATTTTCTACATAATATTAGTGTGCATGTTTATCTTAACAGTATTTTTGTGAATCATTCCCTCAATACATTAAGTGTTTTGCCTTAATATTCAGCTGATTTTTTTTTTTGTGCATCCAAAATCCATTCTCAAATTATTTTTACATGTACTTAGTCAAATCCCTCAACAAGTTTGGTGTATCACCTCACTTTTCAATTTATTTACAGTCATCTTTTTACTCCCAAAACCCGTAAAAAATAGTTTAGGATACATAAAAAAAGGAACTGGCCTTGATAAAAGTGACTCATCTCAATAATAGGTATACTCACATACCTAAGGTGTTTCTATTGTGTCTACGAAAGAGAGAGATCAAGAGTAATATTTGAACCTTTGCAATCATCTCTCTACAAGTTGCACTTTCAAGTGATAACAGGAACTACAAACTTTCAAGATAATTTTGCTTCTAATGTTGTTTATATAGGTGTGGTAGCTAGAGAGGAGGTAGAACAATCGTATGCAGATGCATACTACACGAAAAATCCTATATTTCCCATTTTTGGAGATGAAGAACACTATGAAGACTCAAAGGAATGTGTCAAGGATAGTGTGGTAGTCAAGTACCATGAACGAAAAACACCAGAAAAGATCCATTAGATGCATAATCCCAACCAAGAAATAATAAGGATTCTTCTAACACCTGCAAACTTCTTCTTGAGCAAGAGTGTGGAATTTCCAAAGGAAAAGGATCTTGACAAGAGTAAATAACAACTAGGGAAGGTGAAACTAGTCAATATTTCCATCAAGGAACATCTTCAAAGGAATTTATAATATTGGAAATGAAGAAACGAAAAAAGATCAATTTGTAAGCAAAACCTAACTCCATGGAAGCTTCCCTTTTTTTTCCTTTGGTAGTATGATGTAGGGGCATCACTACAAACGGTCAATCCAAGCATATTGAACTCTATTTTTTTATTTCTAGGTCGCTTAGTGTGTTTTAAGAGTCATTAAATGGTACATTTAGGAAATAGAAGTAAACACTTCGATTAAGGAGGTATTCCTCAATTTTACCCAGTTTAAAATTTTCATTTTTTTTAAATCCATTCTTGGATTTCTTAGCATGTGTAGGTGTCTTGATGGTCTGAATAGGTTTCAAGAGGTTTTTAAATTCTTAAAATTTATCATGAGAGCATCATCATGGTCTGTCGGAAGAATATTGTAACTCCCTTCCTTTTGTAACTTTCATTTTATCATGTAATTCATTCATTAGATATCATCATGAGCATGAAGAGTGGTTACTAAGGAATAATTTGAGAAAGGTTGTATATATTCAAAAAAATTAACTATTTTTAAGCTATTAATGAATAAAGGATTCCATTTTGGAGCTCCATAAAGAACTTAGGAAGTTCTTGTTGTTCTTGTTGTATGCATACAGTTGTAAATTGTGATGTTCTGAATGGTTATGAAAAGATCAGGGGAAAAAAGTACATTACTAGGAAATATGTTGGTAAGAATAATTTAATAAAATATGTTCATCTAGTTGGTTAAGAGAGACTAATTTAAATATGCGATTAGCTCAAGTAGAAGAAACCTAAGAAACTATAGTCAAGTGAACCCCGTAATCGAGTTCAAATTTATAATGTGAAGGACACCAAATACTTTAATGTGGAAACTAAGAACCTACAATGGTCCTAGCTCATGAATACAAGCTAAAAGATATCCCTTAGACCTGTTGGTGAATATTTTCACAAATTCTTAATCGAGGACTCATAAAAGTTAGTGTTATCTATGTTCTAATGAAAGAGAAGGACATCCCTTGATCTTAGCTCATGTTTTGAAGGTGCATTTAACTCACTAGTAATTCTAAGAGCTATAAAATGTTTAGAAATACCATGTTATAGTTTTATGAAGTTTTGAAACTGAGATTTTTTTTAATGGGGAATAATCTATTCCTTCTTGGGCTCGTTTTGAATACCTCTAGGGTTTATTGAAAAGTTGTAAATTTATGGCTCAAGTACTCAATCTCACGAGTTGAACTTCATAATAAATTAAAAATACATCCCTATCTACCTTATTCAACAAATTTTAAGCATTGGGAGGTGACAGGTGACGGTAAATATTACCAGTTTAGAACAGATCGTGTATCTTGCATTAAGAATCCTAAAGTGAAGTATGATATTGAGACATTGGGAAAAATTATCTAAAGAAAATATCCCTAAAACTTTGTTCACTCAATATTGGCTCAAATGGGTTTTAGAAACACTTTTTAAGTTTGGAGAGATCCTTGAAATAAAAATTTATACTTATCTTTGTGTTTGGCCATGGCTTAAAAGAGGAGACAGGAGGCTTATAAGGGAGGCTAGTAAAGGAAGACTTAAATGGTTTAGTGATTTAATAAAAATAAATTCCCATACCTCAAACTCTCAAAAGCGTACTCAAAACTTTATACAATTTCCTCACAAGCCTAGTGGATCATTGTAACTCCTTTCATTCCATTAACAATGCTATAAAGAAGTCAAACTAGGTAAGTTTTACAAAAGAGAGCAAAATGAACAATTTTTGAGGTTTATCAAGGACCAAGATGGTTAGGATATGTGGAATAAGATGCATAAAACATGCATAAAACACCGAATGAATTGGTTTGATCTCATTGGACAAATTTAAATGACTTTTCCATTTCCTAGCCTTGATGAAGAAGTAAATTTTGTAAGATATAGGCTGAATCAAAGTAGATCATATAACCATCTTGTTTGAGAGTTTGTGAAAGTCCTAGATGTTTTGCATCGAAGAACTCATGAACGATACAATAATAAGAAACCATCAACACAATCTAGGAAGAGTTATAACACAAAGCCCTTATCTCGAAGTAATACCATGGTAAGACTTTCCCAAGGAACCCTCGAGAGAATAAAAAACATAAAAAACACCAACACCATTCTTCAAAAAAAAAAAAATCAAAATTCGAAGAGGTGGTGTCACATTTTTCGAAAATATACCCATGAACCGTAAAACTGTTAGTATAATGGCTTCGAAAAAGGGTTTTCTAGTCAAAAAAGCACATCTGGGCGCAACGATTCTCAATAATAAAAAAATACCTGCTAGAGGAAGTGGAAGGCAAATATTGTAGCTCATAAGATGATGAATCTAATGAGGAAACATCTGAAGAATCCAATTTTGGTGCACATACAAACTTAGTGATCGTCTCCCAAACCTTGCATCCTAAAAGGAATGTCTTGTTGATAGACTCAGGTTCCAGTAAAAACATGTCAGGTGATAGAAATCTATTTGATTCGTTGATAAACCAACCCACTGGAGATTGGGTTAGGATCATTGATGATAAAGAGTATGTTGAAGAAGGAATCGGCCAAGTCACCATTCCTCTTAGAACACACAAATATAAACTCACAAAGGTATTATATGTTCCTAGATTAACATCTAACATATTATCAGTTAGCTAAATTTTGAATCATCATCTGAAGGTGGAGTTTCTTGTTGATAATGGCATCAAATTCACTTGATCGATGACAAGGTACAATTTTTGCTAGAATGTTTTGAAAGATAAATTATTTTCTTTAGATTTTTTTCATCTTCGTAGTATATATATGTACCTCTATGGTACAATCTAATTCCCTATGACCCTACCGTTATGGTCATCTCTCTATTTTATCTTTGTACCAACTCAATTTAGAGGAGATAGTAGATGGACTTCCCAAGTTGTCAAGTTCCTTAATAATTTTCCCTGTATGTCTTATAGGAAAACACAGGGATCCATTCAAGACAAGAACCTTTCATGCCAAGAAAATATTGTAGGTTATTCATATAGTTCTGCTCGGAACATTACCTACTTCATTTTCATGATACAAGTACTTCCATATGTTCATGGATGAATTATCTCAGAGGACATGGGTGTTTTTATTGAAGAAAAAGAATGAGTTCTTTAATCATTTCTAGATCTTTTGTCACTATATTATGAAGGATACCAGCCAACATCTTCTTCTACTATGCTTAGATTGAGGGGGAATTCAGGTCAAATAATTTTGTGGCATTATTTAACAAAAATACATCAAATAAAATTTTATTTCTCCCTACATGCCATAAAGAGTGGAATTATGAGTGATGTAATCACATAATAACATATATCACTCATTGTATGTTATTAAAAAAATCTTTTGAATGATATTGGGTAGAATAAGTACCAAAAAAATTTATCTTCTTAATAGGACACAAATGAATATTATAGAGGAATAAACACCTGAAGAGGTATGGAGTGGTAAAAATCCATATATTTCTCATCTATGAGAATGCAATTTCACAAAATATATGCATGTCTCATCTTAAAAGAGGAAGAAGATCAAGCCAAAAACAATCACGTACATCCTATTAGGATATGATACTAACTCAAAATCATACTGTCTCATGGATCCCGAGATGAATAAAATATATGAAAATCAAGATGTGGTTTATGATATTTCATCCATTAACTCATTAATAAAGAATGAAGAATATAATCCAATCATCTCTCACCAATTTCTCTTTGATTCAGATGATGAGCAAGAGGATACTTAACATAGAAAAGGTGACTTGCAAGGGGATTTGTATCTTTATCATGAAAAATTACAAAGTGTTACCATACATCCATTAAATAGTTATACACATCAGCACAAGAGTTCTTGTCTAATGTGGTTATGAAGCACCATCAAAGACTCCCATGTGAAAACACTCTTGAGTACTTCCTCCGGAATCGTAATGACATGTCGGGTAATAAACGAGGTGAATTTTACACTCATGAGTACAATATTTTATAGCTTTGAATCTAATAATGTCCAAGAATCACTATTTCAAGTTCAATGTAAGAAATTTATGGATACGATTATGAATCACTCATGCAAAATTAGACTTGGGAAACTTTTTATCTTCCTACTTGAAATAAACCCATAGGCTGCAAATGGGTTTTCAAAACTAAATATAAGGCATACCTTGATCCTACAATAAACATAAAGCATAAATTTTAGCAAAGCTATATGCCCAAAATGAAGGAACTTACTATGAATAAAAAATTTCATTGACTGCAAATATAAAAATAATCTGGTTTGTAGGCCCTCTTATATCACAAAATGGATGGAAACTTCAGCGAGATGGATGTCAAAAGTTCGTTTCTAAATGGTGATCTCAAGAAAGAAGTTTGTATGGCCCTAATGAAGGATTTTTGATGAAAATCATCCTAAAAAGGTGTGTAATCACTCTATATAATGAAACAAGCTCCTAGGAATGGTACATCGATATATATGATCACCTTTTTTAGCATGATGTCACTTATATACCCTTATATTCTAGCATATACATGATGAAGGTGGTAACAAAATTTTTAGTTCTTGTTTTAGATGTGGATGATATTGTGATCATTGGATGTTATAAATATCAGTTTGATATTGTGTAGAATGACTTCAAACATTGTTTGAAATGAATGACTTGGGGCAAAACCATTAATGTCTTGGTTTGGAGATATGTAAAAATAGAATATTTTTTTGTCTCCCTGATAAGATATGCCAAGACACTCCTCAAAAAAATTAAGATGCTAGATTGTGAACCTCTTTCAACACCAATGGAGAAAGGTTTACAACTCTCTCGATTCCAAAACTCACCTCAATTGGATGCAACTCTCTATAGACAACTCATTGGGAGTCTCATCTACTCGATTTACACAGACAAACATATGTTTTTCTACGATCCATTTGTTGAAATTCTTAGAGGAGAAAAAGAAGTGTCACTAGATCACAACAAATCATGTTTTGAGATATGTCCAAGGTACACTGGAATATGGTTTTGAACACAAGACTACTACTTAGTTCTTCTTACATGCATACACCAAGTTTGACTTTGCGAGATCGATTGTTGATAAAAATTCAACACGAGGATACATATTTCATCTCAAATAAGGATCGATCTTGTGGATCAATAAGAACCAAACTGTTATTGATATCTCATCCATTGAGGAAAAGTATCATGCCACATGAGGAACTATGTGCAAGGTAATACATGGTTACGTCACATTATGTCTTATCCGAACATTCATGAAGAAAATTCACCTATCCTTCATTGTGACGATCAAGGTGTGTTAAATCTTTTGACCAATCCTTTTCTTCATTAAAGTACCAATCATTTTAAGGTCAAATATTACCACATTCGAGAGAAAGTATTAAAACACCACATTAAACTCCAATACCGCCACCCAATACACAAATAGCTAATATACTTAGTGAAATTTCAATTGTTTAGGGAGTATATTTGTAAAAATAATTTAATAATGGGGAATGATATAATATTAGATCTCCTTATTAGCTGATAATTATCAAGAAATAAACACGGATAATCGGGTAGTTAGCGGAGGTGATTATTCCATTATTTTTAACAACTTTGTTTTTCTTCTCTCCGTCCATTATATAGATTCCACTCTGGTTGATAAATAAATCTTTAATCTATGCATGATGTGCCTCAAATTTTATACTTAATGAACTATCCAATTGTAATATATCTTTTCACATATATTACAATTGATAGTTAAATTATGTTATATTGTAAAAAGTTGAGGTAAAAGTATGCCATTAAACTACAAATACGAAATAATGCAATGCTAAAGATAATGCAAATAGAAAATAATTATAAACAATTACAACATGGTGGTTTTATATTAACCGAAAGATAACAAAAACAACAAACCCCTTCTCGGGCCCATTTTGTGTTTAGAGTAAAATTAATGGGGTTAAAGAGTATAATTGAGAACTGGAATGGTCAATGGGGTTAAAGAGGATAGTTGATTGGGTATAAATATCTATTAAAATAACTTGAGGAATGTTTTTATTATCTATTGAAAAACTATAAGTAAAAAATTACAAGGAACCCTATGTAAAACAAATTGATGAAGCCTCAAGAAATTATAACAAAACTCATTTACTTAATATAAAGAAGAAATCAAGAAAGTTACATTCATCCATTCACGATCTAACAAAATGGACTTTTAAAAATACATTAGGGGAAATATTAAAAGCATAATAATTTTCATTTCACAATAAAAGGCACCTATTAAATGCTTAATACATTTGTATGCTACAAATAATTTGAAAAAGTGCATAATAAGAAATATGTTACAAATTATATTTTTTTTTGGGATAAAATGTAAATACGGTGTGTTTTGGATGAGATCATATCCGATAAAAAAATATTCAAAGATCATATGAAACCATAAAAACAATGAGAAACAAAAGAGGAATAATTTCCTTATAGCACAAAGAAACAACTAGAGTGGAGAAGTTTATATCTTGGAATAGTTTTTTTCTTGTTGTATACCACTTTGCAAGCATTAGAGACATCCTCAACATGAAGAATAAATTTAGAGTTTCAATATGCAAATATGCATTTTAATTTAAAGGAAAAATATGAGTGAAATTTTCCTTAGCTACTTCACTACAATATTGATCGTGAATACTATTATTCAACTATATTTTAACATTTGCATTTCTATAGGAAGTAAATAGATTAGAATAATGTGGAGTGAATAACTCTCAACACATTGTTTTATTATGAAGAATCATGTACATTTTATAGGAGAAATGGTAAACAAAAGGAGGAAGATATGGATGTAGGTGAGAGAATAATGGAATACAACAAGGAAGAGAGAAATAAGGGATAATATAAAACAAACACACCTAAAATATAAGCTATGCTACATATGCTAACATTCCCCCCTTATTACATTATTATTACAAATGTGACCCCGAAAAAGTTCAAATTTCACTTTTACAAGAGATTTTGTGAGAATTTCGGCAACTTGTGCTTCAGAGGACAATAATGGAGCTAAATGTGATGGTTTAAGATGTGATCTCAAATGAAAAGAAAATCAATCTCAATATTCTCTTTTCGTTCATGAAAAATAGGATTTTGCACGAGCTTCAACACACTTTGATTGTCGTAATAGAGAATAGGTGAATGTTTTTTAGGAATTCCCATATCATCTAAAATATGATGTAACCATATCACTTCGCACATAGCTCCTCATGTGGTGCAATATTCTACCTCTGTGGATGAGATAGAAACAACATTCTGCTTCTTTCTTATCCATGAGATAGGTCCAGATCCGAGATGAAATATGTATCCTGTAGTTGACTTCCTGTCATCAACAGATCCGGCATGGTCCGAGTCAACGTATCCCTGTAAGAAGAATTGATCATTCTTCTTATATTCCAAACCATAATCAAATGTTCCTTGGACATATCTCAATACATGCTTTGTTGTTATCTAGTGACATTGCTTTGGCTCCTGCATGAACCTGGAAAGATAGCTGATGGCAAAGCATAGATCTGGTCTGGTATATGTCAAGTAGATGAGCCCTCCAATAAGTTTCTGTAGAGTGTAGCATCTACTTGAGGTGAGTCCTAGAATCTTGAAAGTTGCAAGCCTTTTTCCATGGGAGTGGATATAGGTTTATAATCAGACATTCTATACTTTTCCAAGAGTTTCTTGGCATAATTTATCTGGGAGACAAATATGTGATGCTCCTTTTGCCATATTTCCAAGCCAAGACAGTAATGTAGTAGCCCCAAATCTGTCATGTCGAAGGTTCTTTTGAGATCATTCTTCACGATATCAACCTGATCTTCTAAACTGCCAGTGATCACAAGATCATCTACATACACAACAAAAAATGAAAATTTATTTTCCTATCCTATTTATATACAAATTGGAATATGAGGGGCTACGTGTGAAACCATGCTGCAAAAGGTGATCATCGATCTTGATATACCATGCCCTTGGAGCTTGTTTCAGTCCATAAAGAGATTTAATGAGACAAAATAAATTATTAGGATGATATTTATCAACAAATGCTTTAGGTTGGGTCATGTAGACTTTTTCTTTCGATAACCATTTAGGAAAGAAATCTTGACATCCATTTGCTGAAGTATCCATCCTTTCGTGCTATTAGTGCACAAACAACTCGATGGTATTGATCTTCGCAGTGGGTACAAATTATTCTCAATAGTCGATGCCCTCTTTTGAACATATCCTTTTACTATAAGACCTGCTTTATAATTATCGATGGATCCATTTGCCTTATATTTGGTGTTGAAAACCCATTTTCGCCTATGGGATACTTACATGTTGGTAGATTGACAAATTCCCATGTCTGATTTTTCTTGAGTGAGTCGATTTCTGTATCCATGGATTTCTTCCATTGAGGTTGACTGAGTGATTCATGAACATTATCAAGCTCAGAGCTATCAACCAGTGAACTCATGAGTGCAAAGTTTACCTCATTTCTTGTTTGACTCCTTGTTTTGACTCTGGATGATGTATCTGGGAGTTGTTGCAAATGTGAGTCTTTGATGGTGCTTTATACCCACTTCAGACAAGAACTTAGCTTCTTTTGAGGAGAATTGTGGTGTTGCTGTGTGGATTGATGTGGAGCTATATTATCCAGTTCTCCAAGGTCAAAAAATAGCTCTCCTTTCAGCATTTCTTTTCCTTGAGTATTCTCCTCAGGCTCATTATCTTATTCGGAGACTAATCGGTGAGAGGTGGTTGGAAGTAGATCTTTTGTCAATACTGTTGAGTCAAAGGATGACTCATGAAAAACCACATCAAAAATCTTGTATATTTTATTTGTCTCAGAACCATGAGACGCTATGCCTTTGAGGTAGTATTGTAGCCAAGTAAAATAAACGGGAGTGTCTTTGGCTCAACCTTCTTTCTCTTCCGAGCTCGAGACATGCATGTATGTTATACAACCAAATACTCACAAATGAGAAATTCATGGCTTTCTAACACTCCATACCTATTCGACATTTTTTCTATAGAATCTTTGTTGGTGCAGTATTGAGAAGATATACAATTGTCTTTATAGATTCATCCCAATAACGTTCATCCATATTTATAGTTGATAGCATGCAGGAATCATATCCATCACCGTATGATTGCGACAATCAACAATGCCATTTCGTTGGGGTATGTAGGGAGTAGTCAGTGTCTTGCTTTATGTCATGTTGGTTTTAAAATTCTATGAAATTGTTTGATATGAATTCTCTCCCTCGATCCGAGTGAAGTATAAGAAGTGGTTGTCCGTCTCTTTCATAACGCGATGATACAAGTTCGAAAGTGTTGAAGAGCCTCACTTTTCTTCTTCAGAAAAAACACCCACATCTTGCAGGAGTGGTCATCCATGAATAGTTGAAAGTACTTGTATCCTAAAAACAAAGCAAGTAGAGGGCCATTTAGATCGGTATGAACTACTTCCAGATGCTTCTTGGCATGAAAGGTTCTTGACTCAAACGGATCCTCGTGTTATTTTTCTACAAGAAAGCCGGGAAAATAGGCAAATACCCGAACAATTTGGGTAGTCCATGAACCATTGCTTTTGAACTCATATGATGTAATGAACTAGCTGACAAGTGTCCATATCTAAAATGCCAGAGTGTAGTAGATTGAACTGTTGATGCAGATAAAGCAATTACAGAAGATGAAACAATATCTAAAGCAAATAACTTATCTTTTAGAAATGCTCTAGCAATAATTGTACCTTGTTGCGAGATCAAACATGATTTGATGCCATTTTGGACAAGAAATTCTACCTTCAGGTGATGATTTGAGTTACTGATAGAAGGTTTCTAGTCAAGCCAGGAACATATAGTACCTTTGTAAGTGTACATTTTCGTGGTCCTAGAGGAATGGTGACATCTCCAATTCCTTCTGCAATGTACTCTTTGTCATCAGCTATCCGAACCTGATCTCCAGTGGGTTCTTCATTGAGTGAATCAAACAGCTCCTTATCACCTAACATGTGCTTACTGGCACCTGAGTCTATCAGCCAGACTCTCTTCATTGGATATGAAGTCTAAGAGACAAGTAAAATATTCTTACCAAAATGTGCTCCTTCTGATGTGTCTTCATCAGATTCATTATCTTGTTGGACTGTGAGATGTCCCTTGTGCTTTCTCCAGTGAGGATGTCATTTGGAATTCTAAAATTCTTCACGCCTTGTTTATCTGACTTGAAGACCCTTGTTTCAAGTTATTGTACCAACAGTGATTAGTTTTGTGAGTGTTGGTTCTGCAAATGTGACACCACCTCTTTGACTTTTGATCTTTCTATTTTTGTTTTGGTTGTGCTTGATTTGGCTTCTCTAGGGGCCATTCCAATTCTTTTGAACACGATATGGCTTAGAAAATAGGGCTTTATCCTGAGACTCTTCTTGGGATGAATTGATGGCCTCTTCCGCTGCTGAAAAATTTAGAATCTCTTCGAATTCCACTGTTTGTTTAGATACATTCAGTGTCATAACGAACACTTGGAATTAAGAAGGGAGTGCTCTCAAGGTGATCAAGATGGGGATTTTTTTATCAACCGTTTCACCAAGCGCTAATAACTCTGATTGCAGCTCAGCCACACGACATAAGAATTCCTCAAATTTCTCATCTAAACCCATAGAGAGGGTGTGCAGCTTGGACTGAAGATGGAGAATCTTAGTCTAATTTTTGGCCTCATAAATGGTTTCCAACTTGTCCCAGGATTCCTTTGGTTTCTTTGCATTCGAACATGTGGTTGCACATCGTCACTGATACTGAGCATTATCAACATTAGTGCTTTGGCACTAGCCATTTCATACTTCATCAATTCGTTAGGAGCAGTTGGAATAGGCACATATCCAGTCACTATGCCCCATAATCCTTCAAACTGAAGGATTGTCCGCATCTTGGTTTTCCAAGCCGCAAAATTGGGCCCCTTAAGCAACTGAGCATCGGAGAGGAGCAGCTTTAGAGCAGACATCTCTTTTATATATATATTTATATATATATATATATATATATATACATATATATATACATATCAAATAATAAATAAATAAATAAATTATTATTTTTTTAATTTATTTATTTCAAGAGATATTACAATATATATATATATATATATATTTAACTCACTGATGTGAAGTACGAGCTTGTATATTCTTGCGATACTCATGTGAGAGAGATAACAAAATTTGGTGGGGCATTCTTCTTCATCTTCAGAGTTGGCGTTGTACTTGGCTTCTAGTTCTTCCCAAAATCTCTTTACTTGGTAGCCGACGTTGAAAAGAAAATATTCAAGCAATCCTTATCGAACTATCTTTTCAAAGCCTAAATTTTCAAAGTGTTCCAAAGCTCGCTCAGAAAATAAAATTAGAACCCAGAGCTCTCAGGAGCTTCTTCACGGTGTTCTCTAGTTGGCGAGTTGATGTTCTAGCTTTCGGTAGTGTTTATCATGTTGTTCATGCTCTCAATCGAGTTGTCTATACTCGACATTCAGCGTAGTGTTGTAGAAACTCCATTTTGCCTTGGTAGAGTATCTCTTCATGCAGTCCACCACGCACCAATAGCTTCCAATATCTAGGAGGAGAGTGAATCTATCAAACCAACTCCAATTCTCTACTGAAGACCCCTTGTATTTCTTCTATTCCTCATGCAAAGGTTTCTTCTACGTTGAAATTTCAGGTGACACAATAGTCAGTAGAAGGATGTGTATTTGCTACATAAAAACAATTGAATCTCCCATGTAGATAGTAGTTTTAGATATTTACGTAGCTTCTCCATGCTTCTTTGTCTCTTACTGCAGGTTACTCTTCATGCATAGCTCTTCATGTAGAGAGGAGCTTCATTTGCATCAACAAAAAAATGTTTCTGCACTTTCTCTTCCTCTACGTAGCTCCCCTTGTATTTCACGTAGGCTCAGCTTGACATCTCCATGCAGGTGATTAGAAATTCTAAAGGAAATAAGACAAAATTGCAGACAAGACAAATGAATAATGCCACACTTCACCTCCTTGAACTTCCACGCAGCACATCTGGTTCTCTCTCCCATGCACTTTCCACACACTTTTATCTTGTTGTACATATAAGAAAGTATTCACGCATCAATTTATCTCTCCACACAGGTATTTTCCAGAATCCACGTAGAAATCTCCACACAACATTCAGATGAGTAGTGAATCCTCCATGAAGTAGGAAGATGAATAGTGAAGAATCCTCCACGCAACATAGACTTCACGCAAACTTCCACATAGCTAATTCCATGCTGAGTTCTCCTTCAAACATACACATAGGTCAGAGTCTTAAGTGATCTGATACCAAAATGTAGGAAGCAAATAGATGAGAAGAATGTGGAGTGAATAACTCTCAACACCTTGTTTTATTATGAAGAAGCACATACATTTTATAGGAGAAACGATAAACAATATTCCCCTAAACTGAAGGAGGAAGATATGGATGTAGGTGAGAGAATAATGGAATACAACAAGGAAGAGAGAAATAAGGGATAATATAAAACAAACACACCTAAAATATAAGCTATGCTACGTATGCTAACATTTTCCTTGTCCACATCATCATATACTTATCTTAGTGAGGTTTCAAGAACCATTTCCACCAAATCCCCCAAATTTGCATCTTAATGTAAATCTCTCTTTGTATTACAATTATGAAAAAATGATCCCGGAGAGAATTTTTCCACTAAGTGACTATCTCAGTCTTACACTTCCCCATCATATAACATACAACGACATGTACAAATGAGAAGTATATTCTTCATCGAAAGGACATTCCTTCATAATCAAGGGGATGGGTCAAATCTATTTCTTGTATTTTAAGTTCAAAGTTTGCATTAAGGTTCTTTTAGGTGTCAAGCGCAAAAATGATTTGAGCATTAGTTGTATGTGTAAAGTCCCTGGTGTGAGACTCAACAATCAAAACAATTCCAATAGTGTTAACAATTGCAGCAAGATAAGGAGTGTCCCAAAATATTAGCAGTAAGTGCAACATTCTGATTCAAATCAGTTACATTCTAAATGTTTTAGTAAGTGGATTAAATGAGGGAAACTAGGGTTTCAAGACAATATAATGAGATTAACAAAGTTGAATATTTTTAATATATGGTATCCTTATCACTTATCATACAAAAGACAATAAAAATATCCCCTTCCATAAGGGTAGATGTATAACCTTCCTTAAAGAAGAGGAAGCTAATGATTTATGATCCATTCGTGGAGGGATAGAATGTTGGGCCAAATTCCACCGAACTTGCAAATCAAGTCATGCTCCCGATAAAGATATAATATTCAATCACACCATCCCTAAATGTGACACAAGGTTTATTAGATGTAGGCACCATGGGTTTGATTGGCATGCATCCAATAACCCCTAAACCACCTCTTTGAAGGATCGATTAGCATGGTGGTCTACGTTTTCAACCATTGTCTACCTTGCCGAGGAGCCACCCTTCATCTCGAGTGAAAATGCTACCAAATTTAAACAAACATGGGAAGCACCATATCCATCCTATGTCTCCAAACTAGCACCATTGACTCCAAAAGAAATTTCTCCACTTTGGTTTATCCCCCGTAAATTTTCTCTTCCATTCTTCTTAAAAACTACAGCTTCATTAGTTTACACTTTATTTTTATTGTTGTAATTTCCAATCTTTAATCCACCCTCCTTTCCATCACCATGGCTCAATATCCTCCCTCATTTTCATCACCATAGCTCAATATCTACCCTCTTTTCCATTAGGCATTTACATAAGCAGACCAAGGGTGTTCTCCTTAACACATGTAAGAATATTAGAAACCAAAATTATTACAAATTACAATTGTAATAGTTAACACAAAAAAGTGTAGTGCCCACTCCTCTTCGATTAATGTTTCATCTCTATATTGATACTATTGGACTGATATTCAAACATTTTGATTATTATACATTAATCAAGTACATCATAGATTTCAATGATATTTGGATTATTAGCAATATTATGTTTTATGTTTTATTATGATACACTAGATAGTTATGTTAGACAATTTGATATATGTTGATTTTCATGATGTGGATTTTATACTGACACATTATGTTTTAGGATGTTATGAGTAGAATTTTAATCTCATAGATGTTAGGGTTAGATTTTGATATATTGATGGATTATAGAATTGATAATGTCAAATGATAATTGCTGATTTTACATATATATTGTCTCGATGTTGTTAATATGGCCGAAAGGCCAGAGAGGTATTTTGTTGTGTGTAGGACTTTTATCACATACGTAGAAGGGGGTAGGGAACCAACCACGAAGGATGTCGGTGTTGAGCAACAAGGAAAAAATTGACAACTTCGTAATGTTTTGCATGTCTTGTTTGGAGGTGTCCCATGGGGGCTGACTTCACATGTGTGGCCATGGGGTGAAATTTTTCCCATTCTTTAATTTTGCATGTGCTTTATTCATGTTTATGTATTTAAAATTTAAACAAATTTTCATTTTATTAGCATGTGTAAATATGTCCTAATTAAGATAAACTTCTTCTTGGGTTAACCAAATTACGGATGTGACATATAGTTATGATGAGGTTTGGTGGTCCTTGTTGTAAGTAAAATTTATGTTAATTTGTAATTTTTTACCCCACCGCAACTTCAAAATTCGGATTTTGACTTTAGGGGCAGTTTTGAAGGCTTGTACGACAAGCAAGGCTGGTCCCAAGCCTCTAAATTTACCCAAAAGCCTACCTATGGGTTGGGAATCTTTTGGTTGAATTTTTAATCCATTTTTTAGTGTAAAAGAAAGAAACTTATTGCACTTTCTTTCTATCCCAATGTATTATGTCCTTTAAAAGCATGGTGTGAAATTTTGTGAGCCATGTGGGTTGTCATAGTCCTTGCAAGTGCATTGATTTTATTGGTATTGGTGTGTTGACTTAAGTGTGGGGATGGAGGAGTGATGAAGTGTCATCCTATATGGAGCCACCTCATCATCCTCACATTCCATTTATATTAATTGGTGATTTTTGGTTGGAATAGGGGTTAGTTGTTCTTTTCTATTCTTGTGCACTTTTGCAATTGGAGCTTGTTGGATTTCTTTGGAAATTTCTTGTCTTGGGATTGAAGAGACTTGTGGAATTTTCTTGGAGCTTGATGGAGAGGTAGGCTCTCCACCTTTGTATTATGTTATTTTTTTGTTTGTATCCAATATTGTGCTTTTAAAATTGTTTGTCTTAAAAAGGTCTTTGTGTGTTGGAGAAGGGATTATGGGACCATTTCGGAGGGAAAAGGGAGTTTTGTGAGGAATAGATTTTGGTCGGAGATTTAATGGGAGTCTTACCTATGGGGAGTGATAAGGAAATCATGGTTTTTTGGCATGATTGCAAGGGAGAGATAAGGAATTTGTGTTGATCATTTTTTGCACTTAGAGGCTTAGGGTAAGACTCCCACTTCACTTGGAAAGCATAAGGAGTTGGTTTCCGATAGACCTTGCTTTATTGGGTTTGAACCCCAAACATTTTTATTGGTGTGAATGTGTAAACTAGTTGGATATGTTATCTTGGTTGAGTTGAATTTCTTGTATGTTTGTTTCTTGTGAAGACACTTTGTTGAAAGTTGTCAATGTTTCTTAATAACCCTCATGATACTCTGGTTGGGGATCGGGGACCATTAAGGGTATGAATTCTCCTCTTAATGAATTTAAGGTTTTGTGGAGAGCATTTCCTACTCCCCTTCCTTATTTCTTGATACCATTGTGAAGTTTGACAAAAGCAAGAGTTGGAGTAACCATTTTGATTAAGACATGCATATTGAAAGCTTGTCAATTGGCCTTATGGCGAGCCTTTTTGTTTTATATTATCAAATTTATACTTCCCACTTGAGTGGATGATTGTAATTAGTAAGATTGGGAGATTTTTTTGTAACACTTGGAAACCCTTTTTATATTTTGAACTCTGTTTAAGAGTGCTTGTTTAAGAGACTTATATTTTCAAATGTAATGGTTTTATGAATAGGATCTACAAAATTTATTGCATTAGTTAAACGAAATAGACAACTTGAAAATGGGTAAAATAATAATAAATCTCTTCCTATAAAGTTTGTTTCACTCCCTCCAACATGTATTTCTTGTTAGTTTACAATCCTTGATAAGCCTTGTGAAATTCCACTTGTTGAATGGAATGGTTGAAAATTAGTTATAGTGAATGAAAGTAGATAGTTACTTATTTTATTGAAAAGAAATAATATTTGAAAAGAGTAGGATTCATAGATTTATTCTTTGCATTAGTTGTAGTAAGGTTTTTCACTTACAAACTTTATTATAATTGATAAGAAAGTTTTCTTTTTGACAATTTTGTCCAAATTGCTTTTGAAATAATATATAAAAGACCCAAAATTCTTGATTTGCAAAATTACTTATATAAATTTAATTAGCTGCTATTCTAATTTAACACATAAAGAAAAGAACAAAATTTAAATAAGTTAGATTATCTCAATATTTGTAATATATTAATATTATGATAATTAAATAATAATTATGGATTTTAAATATTAATATATAAATATATATTTATTATTATTATTATTTATTATTAATATTATTAGTTATTATTATTATCATTCATGATAAATATTATTATTAATCATAATAAACATGAAAGTTATTAGTAAAAAAATTATTAAATAATTTTTTTAAAAGATGGAATCGACCAACATAGGTTTGAAGTTATAAATTAAAATAGCCATTTAGGATTTGTTTTTTTATGTAGGAAAGTGGGTTGGGGGAGGGGGCACCGCCCCACCCCAACCCATATTAATATGGATTGGGGTGGGGGGGGGTTGCCTCCTCCCCAACCCATCAAATATTAATAAACAAACACTTGGGTGGGGACCGAGCTCCCACAAAACTAATTAATTTACTTTGCATTTATAAAACTTTCAGTTGAGGGAATTTTAAAAAGTATACAATTTTTATAAACCAAAACATCATTTTTGGATGCATATACATACTTTGTTATGTGTGTGTGTATACAAAGGAAATGTTGACAATTTTTGCACTTGTGCAAAAATGGGCAACTCGAAAATTCTTCATTACGATGAAAGGCATTGGTGAAGTATACCTAAGCTAAGGGAGTTTTAATATTATTGGTTACTGCTGAATTAGTTAATGATTAAATGAAATCTGCAACTATGTGTGCTGTTACAAAATGTAACAGATCACATAGTCTACAATTTCATGATATCTTTAGCAAAAGAACACAAGGGCCCCGAAGGACAACTGTGTTGTCTTGATGAAGACACCAAATTACATAATAGGTGAAATGTTGAGTTTTGGGACAACAAACATAAGTGCAGATTGTAGAAATCAGAGTTCATTATTGAATGTTATAGGTTCTCATTAATGTTCTTTCCTTCATGATTAAGACATTCAATTATATGACTGAGTTGTTTAGTTCATCATACAATCCATACAAAAATCTGAAATGCAAAAAGAAATATTCAACTCATGTAAAAAATTAAATGTATTATTCATAAGGAAATTTCAAAGTTTCCCATACAAGCCATGGTATGTAACTGGAAAGTAAAGTAAAGCTACTGAAATAAGAGGTACACATGCATGAAAAATAAAGCAAGGAGTATGAGTGAACCCATTCATTTCCTTAGGGGTTTTCCTTGTTTTTTTAGAATAGCTCCATTCCATCTTTTGTTCCTTCTTCATCTTCATTGTAGAATTCATTGTACCTAAAAAGAAGAAAAGATGAACTATCAGTTATGAGCTCAGAGATCAATTCATATTCCTTACTATCCTAGTTTGTGCATATGAATCTCTTCAAAACAGGAGATATAATTTACTTGAAGATCAGACTACATAAATGCTCTACTCACTGAGAAAGAAGAAAGGGAAAAGAAAATAAGAAAACATGGATACAAGAGAGGCACAAAATCTTAAGTATTTTCTAACTATTTTCTTAAGTGTGAAGGTAGAGGTTGCGAGCCGGAGGAAATAGAAGAGTCATAAGTACATGCTGGAAAAAGGACTAATGTAACTCAAACTCAATATTTTCTACAAATGGAAGAAGTTATAATATAAAAGACGGACTGGAAAATAGAAGTTCATGTTTCAGTTTGTAACTAAAGATGAAGGATCATATTTTAAGAAGTTGAAGTTAGTTGGAAAGAAAGGGTTACAACTGAACAAGAATGAAAAGAAGGTTCTATAAAAAATTTGACAAGGCTTCGTCATGTAAAATAGACATTTACGACATTCTCATCATGTTGTTTTATCTACTACATGCTTTAAAAGAATTATTTAAATCAAGTAAGTGATACAAAAAGGCAGAAAAGCATGCCATGATCAAGATAAACAATTATAATGTTTCAATTTCAAACTACTAAATTAGCTTCAACAGGAAGTGTTATATTCTATATTTGAATCAGAAAATACAACTACTATAGCTACAAATGGAAGGAAGAAAGAATTCTGGAAAAAAATTCTAGGACTTTGCCATGAAAAATAAACATTTCAGATTTTCCTACATGCCAGAAATATTACCATCAAGGAAATAAAGCATCTAAGTAAAAGAAATGAGCTACTATTTTTCAACAAAGCATTTAAATCAAGGCTTATGCCTGAAAATAGTATCAGAAATAGATGAAAAACTACTTGTAATTTCCAGAAAGCCACTTGCAAGCTACAGGTTATAGGAATGTTTTCAAGACAGAATCCATTTTGACAAAGAAATAATTAAAATACAGTTGTGCCATTTGAAGCCCTCAAGTAAGAAGCATGTACAACACCATCACCTACTCCAGGAAAAGATCAAATTCAAAGTAGAAAGGATAAATTGTGCTTCAGATAATCATCTTAAAGAATACAAATCAAGAGACCAAGTGAAAGAAAATATTTCAGATATTTTAGAAATTTGTGATTGCCATTGAGTTTAGATTCAAGTTGCAGTATCAAAGTAAAACAAGATACAGTTACAAAATTTACAAGGGAAAGATTTACAATCTATAATGGATTTGAATCATAGCCACCAAAGGTCTATACAAAACTCAAGATCGGTAACCATGACATCTAAATTAGTAGAGTTTTGAACAAATTTGTACAATTAACCGTCTGGGGTTCAAATCGGCCAAATTAGAAGCATTTTTATAAAGATATACTAGGGATGGGACATAAAATGAAGAAAGAAATCATATGTATTGATGAATAATATAATCTCAAGCTACATAACTAATTATAGATGGTGAAACGAAATGACCAAGTTTAATGGATTGAAATAAAACTTGCTTATAATGTAAAAAGATAAATTCAAACACCGAAGAAATTTAGAGTGCAACAATGAGTTATATTATGTGAAATCATCAAGTCTAGGTCGAATGGAAGAACAACAAGAGTAGTAATATCAAAAGAAAGAAAATGGTGGACAGTTATAATTATCGAAAGTTACAGAGTTCAAAAGAATGATCTTCTCAAAGGATCTCAAAACCCTCATGACAACTCAATATCAAATGCATGATAACAAGTGTAATATGAACCACAAAAACTAGAGTAAGATACAAAGCTTTAACTACTCAAATTTGAGAAAATCAACAAAATCGGGCTCTCATATAAAAAAATTGCAAGTGAATTATCTTTATTCACTCAAAGTGATTAAGAAATAGGTCCAAGAAGCTCAAGATCTTCAAGATCAAATCCTAGGAGGAGATCCATGATAAGAAATAGGAAAATGGGTTAAGATAGGAAATAAAAGATCAAGATAAAGCTTTGAAATCCCAGTAGTGTGAGAGCAAATTAAAATTTTGAGGTTAAGTGTCTTTTCTGTTGTCTGATAATGTGAAAAGTCAAGAAATTGGGAAAATCTACGTTTTTGGGTCATTTTGTGTGTTTTTCGGGCTTGTCGGACATTTTTGTCCCGCGTGTCCCAAGTTCATTTGGGCTCTCTGTTCCCGATCGGCGGTTTACCCGAAGTCTGTTCTTTTCGGGCCCGTCGGAACTTTTTGTCCCAAATGTCCCAAGTTCGCCCGGACCCGTTGTTCCATTTTCACCCGATTCAAGAAAGTCGCGTATTCACGTACTTTTGTCCCAAATGTCCCAAGTTCACCGGACCCGTTGTTCCCTTTTCCGCGATTCGCATTATTCCGCGTACTTTCGTCGCATGTCCCAAAAGCATTTGTGCGTCTTTTCCCCGCATCGCCCGAATCGGTGAACCGCGTACTTCGCGCTTTCGCGTCCCTCGTGTCCCAAATGAACCAAGTGCCATTCGTGCTAATTTTCCCGCTCTACTACGAATATCTTGCTTTTGATTTGGTAGATATGTATTTAATGCGCATTTATTGCCTTTCTCTCTCTAGCGGCTATATAATGAACGCCCCCTATGCGTTTTTGCACACTTTGCTTTCATCTTATCTATTGCTCGAACCCTTACTGACCAAAATTTCTGCGCGTATCCATTCCCCTGTGATTCCATCCCAAGTCTAGCTTGAGCTTTGCTCTCGAGTTACTATCAACATGAAGATCAAATTCAGGGCGGGAACAAATTTCACCACTCGAGTCGCCGTTCCCGATATCGGGGGACAGTGAAGTTCGCCACCTTGACTTTGGGGATTTTGGACAAGGATGACAGAGCGTGAACCCTTCACCGATGGCACAGATGATTCATGATAGTGGTGGTCGGCTTTTATTTGGTGGTTTCCCTATCTCGGTGCAATATGAGACACGAGTGCTCTCATGCGGGGCTCATTTCAACCCTGATTCGAGTGAGTTGACAAACGTGCATGGGAGCTCATCGCCAAACTTGATGCTGCCGCCATTGGCACTGCACTAAGGATTCCAGAAATGGACAATGCTATAGTTATCTCTCAGAATCAAGCACAGGCCCTTTTAATCAAGACAGTGATAATTATAAGGCGCGGGTGGCGAAGTCCTGGCTGAAAAACCCTAAGAAGGGGGCATCTCGTCTATCCAAGGTTCTGTTCCGTGCCGATTTCAATGAAGAACTATCAGATTTCATAATCCTACTGGCTCGGGTTATGGGCTTACCCTCTACTAATGAGTTCCATTTTTGGATGTGCCCACTTATCAATATGGTGTGCGGGAACTCAGAATATCAACTGGGTAGAGATCATTAGTATGAACCTAGCGGAGCAGCTGTCTAATGTACAACAAACAAAGAAATTCTATATGACTTCATACCTGATGTATACTCTAGCAGCATCGAGGCAATGGTTTGGTTTTTCATACATCGATGCTCACAAGGATGACCCCGTGTATGCCTACTGCCCGCAGTTCACCCTAGAAACCAGCAATCACAATTTCCGAAGGGTGAATGATGCTTTCACCATGTACATTGTCTGGCTTCTTGAGAGTGACACAGCGAGAAGATTTTCTGATGAAGCCATGAGTCTGATATCGCACTACGGTGCTTATTTTATCCAATTCAGAAAATTTTCCTATATCAGGCTTGCTGGCTATGAGAGCACTCCTCTCAAGCTTCCTATGTTCTGCAATGACAAAATGGCCTTGATAGAAGTGTGCAGGCAATTGGACAAATTGCATAGAACTGCAGAGACAAGAAAATTACTGGTTTGCACTTCCCCATCTCTTTGGGAAATTACACTGTAAAAAACACCCTGGATGCACAAAATATAGAAAGGGCCTAGCTCCCATTCTTGTCCATTTCTTGAGGCCAAGAACTTGCTTTGACTTGAAAAAGTTTATTGAGCAGAACATCAAGATCACCTATCATCATAGTAAGCGGAGACACGAGAGGACTATTGGGCTGACTGTGCTGATGATTTTGAAGCCAGAAGGAGGCATTATGGCAGGTTTTCCCTCTGATTAATTCAAGACTCAATTTGTACCAAGTTCTGAAGGGCTCGAGATGATGAACAATTCTGACCTGTACTCATATGAGTATGACAATGTGGTCAAACACACTCCCTTGGAGGACTTGGATTGGTTCAAAAAGGAGAAGGATGATTTGGCTGAAATCCTGGCTCCGGTCTTAGTCAGGACCAAGATCTGGTTTGATAGGAAAGTTCGTGAGCTTAGGAGGCACTCAGGGGAATCCTCCTCCAAGGATGCTTCAACACCAGGAGGAAGCATCGACACCCAGATCAGAAGCACCTGTGCAAACCCCTCCTGCCTCGTCAACTCAAGGACCTGCAGTCTCTACTCCTTCCTCATCCACCCAGGTGTATCAGAAGAAATTCAAAGAAGTTAAGAAGGAGCCTGTGGAAAAGACCCCCTGAGGAAGCATGCAGAATTGCCTTCGGGACCAGAGAACATTATTGTTCTCAGTGAAAGTGAAGAAAGTGAAGTGCCAACTCTGCAAGTGCCCTGAAGCCTGATGGATAAGGATAAAGAAGTCCAGAGCACTGAACTTCCAAGCACTGTTGATTCCTCTGCACCAGGAGCCCCAAGCGCTCCACTCATATCTCAACTCGAGGCAACAGCAGTGCAAACCTTGGGCGCCATGAGTTCTCTGTCTCTTGGTCCTCTTGCCCCACCTTCTTCTCCTCCTCCTCTTTTGCATGGGTGCAACCTCTTGTTGATCAGTAGGAAGAGAAAGTCTTCCTCCCGGATCTCAGGACCAAATTTTGATGTTGTGGCGGCCTTGTTAGGCACTACTCCTCCTTCTCGCGCCAAAAAAGCTAGAATTACCTCCAGGATAGTGTCTGACGCTCAAGGCCAACAATTCCTAGAGATAGCCAAGCCTAAGACAGATAAGCCAGAGCAAGATTTGCAAGCGTCGATCTTGAACTCTCAAGAATTCCCATGGGAGAGTCTACCCCTGAAGGTGAGATCCACAATCTTCAGGAAACAGTCACCAGAGTCATTGGGAGGGTAGAGAAAGGGCAGCAAACCATTGAACAGTTGGAGGAACAAGCCCAGATTCTTACAAGTTTCATCAAGTCCCTGCTGTCCAAAGATAAAGTTTTGGATCCTACCCCATTGACTACTCTTCCACCACCTGTAATTCTGAGCCAGGATGAAGTACAGAGTATTAAAGATATGCACAAGTATTCCGTATATGGAAGAGCTATGGAGGCCATGGTGGATGATATGCTGGTTGCAGGATTAAACTTCATTGATGAAGCCTTCAAACTCCACGGGAAGGTGAGTAATTTGCAACAGAAGCTCTCCTCCACTATTGGGAGCATTGATAAAGAACTTAAACTTTGGAGCAGTTGCATAGTAGACCTCGCCTCATGGGACAAACAGATGAAAATATTTTGATGGAAAGCAAAGTCTTCGAGGATACAAAGGATAATTTGTCAAAGTCCTGGGTCTACAGTGTGGAATGGAAGATCAAGGTCCTGGAGGAGGCTTTGGGAGAATTAAGGAATAGCTGGCAGAAGGGTGAGGCCTTCAAAACACTAGTTATATCTGCCTTTCAAAGATATACATTGCCATCTTCATGATGAGACTTCCGGTGTGCCTCTCTCTTACAAGAAATCAAAGCTCAATTGAGCTTTTGTCAAAGGTGATCTATTCAAGGAAAGCTCCATTTCCAAGGAAAAAATGAAGGAGATCTGCTCTCTTCAATCTGCCATTGAAGAAGCAAATAAAGATTATCATACTCATGTCGAGTTCGATAAGGAAATGGAGAAGTGCCTCGGATTTTGGACTCGTCTCTACCACCTTGACACATCGGTCCCACGTGGAGAGACATAGCGAGGCGTTGAAGAGATTCAGACAGCGGATCTTAAAGTCGGTGGGTCCCTCCCAGTCATAAGCACCTGTCTTCTTCTCCTAATTCTTCTCTTCTCTTCCCCTTCTTTCTCTCGGATTTGTTGTAATTAGTTGGGGTATTGCGATTTGCAACCCTTTAACTAATCATTAGTTAAAAGAAGTAGTTACCGGGAGTAACTAATTTGTAAACTATATAATGGCCTCTCCTCGCCATTTTGAAGGAGGAAGAACTTGGCTTATTTTTGAAAGTGTAAATAAATCTTAAAGAAATCAATACAGAAGGACTTTTCATTCTTTGTCTATCTGGTTTCCTTTATTCCTAAGCTATTCATTTAATCTTGTTAGATCATTTTTATACGTATTATCTTTGAGAAGCTTTGTATTCTTGTAGATGTTATTTCTGAGAACTTTGTGTCTTTTCAAATTTCATCTTATTAATATGATACAAATGATCTTGTTCTATTTTTGTACCCTCGCATGCATAAGGAATTACTCTGTCATCTATAATTCTGAATGGTGCCTTTCTGCTCGTTCTCGCATTTTCATTCCTCAGTCCTTTTGTGATTGATGATCCTTATAGAAAACACTTTCATAATATCCAAGTTCCACAAGAAAATCATGCTTTGTATATGTGTAAATAGGTTCGTTTCTGAATAAGGGAACCTCTCCCATTAAAGAGGAGGGACTTCTTGTCCCCTGACTATTGCTCTTCTTGAAGTCCTTTTTGATGACCAATAGTTTTTGGTGACTCATTGGGGAATCATATTCCAGTTCTATAATCATTTATTGATCATCTTTTGATCTGGCGACTCCACGTTTTACTCGAGGGAGAAGGGCCCTTGGTATTGAAGATTCTCAGTTTCAGCTTTTGGAACAGCAGGGTTTTCCTTTCCCTTCAACAAGAAGAAATAGAAAGGCTCGTTCAACAAGCACTCCACCTGTCAAGATAGAATCCCTACGGGTGGTATTCCTTCAGAGCAAATCAGTCCTAATCTTTGAGCTTTGATTCTTGCTGGTGTTTCAGTTCCTCTTCAAGCCATTTTTCCAAGAATGGCGGTACCATTGCCTTGGGGTCATCGTGTTGGGCCTCTTGCCCTTCCTCAGCCTTTGCATGAGTTACCCAGAGGTAACCAGGAAGAACTTTCCTAAATTCAAAGGTGATGGTAAAGTACATCCTGATGAACACATCGCAGCCTTCATAGTTGCATGGAGTTCTGGGAGTTGAACATGAAGACGTCTCGTAAGGCTTTTTGTTGAGACTTTACAAGATAATGTTGCTGATTGGTTCTATCACCTTCCGGCGGAGCTATCACTAGTTGGGACACAATGAGAACTAGGTTTGAAAACCGTTTCAAACCGGTGGAAGACGTGCATGCTTTGCTAGCCCAAATTTCTCAAATAAAGAAGGAATCACAAGAGCCCATGAGAGAATTTGTGGCTCGATTCAACAGGTTGATTAACAAAATTCCACCAAATACTCAACTTGTAGATCAAATTCAAAAATGCTTCTTCTAAATGCCCGATTGCACTGAAGTTAGTTATGCATTTGAGAAGGGCTAATCTGCATGACATTGGTGAGGATCAAACTCTTGCTGTTAGTGTTGAAGATGATTTAATCATGTCAGGGAAGTTGAGGAGAGACCCTTCTAAATCTAAGTCTGCTTCTTCCTCCTCTTCCACTCCTTAATATTGATCCATTGGTACAAAAACTTGCAAATGATCTCATCGCCATTAAGAAACAATTGGCTCAGCATACTCCCTATGCAAACGTTCCAAGGAGGAATTTTCAGCCCAGAAATCATTTGCCTGCTTCTCAAACAAGGCTAGCGCTTGAAGGACCTCTATTAAAGTTCTGTCAATGCAACTTTGTGAAGTTGAGGAACCGAGAGGATGAGGAGGTTAATGAAGATTGTGAGGAATTTGTTGAAGAGGTTGATGATGAAGCAGATGAACTTGAGGGATCTCGAGTTAATTTCTTCACCCTTGAAGGCATTGATGAAGGGGATGATTATGATGAAGTAGTAGTGAGAGACATGAATAGCGAATCATACTTTGTCATGACTCGAGAGCGAGACAAATCGGAGGAGAAAGTGATGCAGCCCCAAGAAATCTAAGGAGCAGTGACAACTATCCTGTAATTGCAAAAAGAGGATCTCGATCCCCATTTCATCTACACCAAAAAGAGTGAGTCTGTCAATTCTGCTACTAAAGTTACTTCTTTTTCCCCTAAAATTGATAAACCTAGGATCTCAAGTGATGATAACCCATCCCATTAGGTCTTTTGATATTATTGATCACACTAAAAAGACTAAGGTTCAAATCTCGGAGAGGTGAATATTATCAAACCCATCCCAAGGCTTTTGCTAAAATGATTCACTTTGTCAATTCCCATTCTAAAACTACCTCTAAAGGCCTTTTACCCCCTTCTTCACACACCTGACCTAATCGGTAGCTTTGTCACCTCACCCAATGAAAAAATCAAACCATTTATGTAACACTCCTTATAGCTGGCCATAGGCTCAGTAATTGCGTCATAGACTCGGGAGCATCAGACAATGTAATGCTGCTAAAGTAGCTCATGCCTTAGGCTTGACTCTCACACGCACTTACGGATCTTGTTATTCCATGGAGAGTAAGGAAGTGCCCTTGGTCGGAAGAATTAAGGATGCCAAGTGGCTTTTGCTTTACTTTGCACGAGAGAGAAGAAAGTTTTGGCTACTATCTTAGTAGCGAGATATTCCTCCTTCATACGGGATGTTGCTAGCGAGAAATTACTGTAAGGATGTGGGTGGAGAAATTCAAATGGATTGGTCACATGCCCTCATACTGTTAATGGGAAAATGAAGAAGTTGCTTTGCTGAGAAGCGATCTGAGTATATTGTACAAAAAAAAGGATGATCCCAAAGCACAAATACTCTATGAGGATATGGGGCATGGCAACTACATGATTATGTCTCCTGAAGAAATCCAACTCCCCAAAGTCTCACCTAAAGATCCTAATGGTGTTTGGATATTAGAGTTTGATGGAAGTTGTTCTCAGCTAGTTTTGGAGCTGGTGTCATATTGGTGTCGCCTGAAGGAAGCATTCATCCTTTCTCATTCAAGTTGCAATTTGAAAATACCAATAATACAGTAGAGTATGAAGCTCTCATTCTTGGACTCCAGGTGGAAAAAGAACAAGGTGTGAAGAATCTTCTAGCTCGTGGGGATGCGGAATTGATTGTCAAGCAAGTTAGAAACCTCTTCCAGGTAAAGAATGGAAGGTTGAAACATTACCGGAATCAGGTTTGGGACTCCATTGAATTTCTTGATGCTTTCTCCATCGAAGCAATACCTAGGAAGAAGAATACCAGGGCTGATTCACTAGCAGTCTCAGGGTCACTGCTCATACCTCATCCTGACTTTTCTCAAGATAAGTTCACCATTGAGATGATCCATCGACCTAGTGTACCTGATAATACAAGTAACTGGCAAGTTTTCAATGATGATCAACACTTGCTTTCTTTCTTAGAACTCAAGGATAATTTTGAACAGTTGTACTTTGAAGGAAGCGATAATTTGCCTCGTGAAAGTGTGCCCTTTGACAAAGAAGCCACCCAAGAAGAAGAAGCGGATCAGGATGGATGTATCAAACTCAAAGGAAACAAGATTCCAAAAGGATTGGTGAGTTTAGAAAAACTGTTTGACAAACACGATAGGTATGTAAAGTTTAAAGCTTCTACTGGACCTCAACAATCAGCTGAATATGAAAAAATTAATATTGGGAGTTCTACTGATCCTAAACTCGTGAACATTGGAAAATGTTGCACCCCAGAAGAAAAGAAGAAGGTAATTGATCTTTTAAAAAAGTATAAGGATGTTCTTGCTTATTCCTATGAAGATTTAAAAGCTTTCCAACCAAAGGAGATGCAGACATTTTATCCCTCTCAAACCTAGGATTAAGCCTTTTAAACAGAAGCAGAGGCAATACAATCCTAAAATAGCTGACACCATCTTTCAGGAGATACAAGAAGTTATTGAAGGCTAAAATCATTTTTCCTATCCATCATTCAACATGGATTGCCAATATTGTGCCTGTTAGAAAGAAAAATGGTGAGATTCGTATCTGTGTTGACTTCAGGAATCTAAATCAAGCTTCCTTGAAAGATAATTATCCCTTACCTATGATGGATCAGGTCTTGCAAGCGATACGGGATCTGAAATGTTGTCTATGCTTGATGGATTCTCGAGGATATAACCGAGGTAGAAGTTAATACACGAGATCAACACAAAGCGGCTTTCACTACCCCTTGGGGTACCTTTGCTTACAAAAGGATGCCTTTTGGGCTCATTAATGCGGTGCTACTTTTTAGAGAGCTATGGACTTAGCCTTTGGAAGTTTGAAAGGGAAGTGTATTGTTGTATACCTTGATGACTTATTGTGTATTTTCTAAAACAAGGGCGGATCATTTTCAGCATCTAGAAGCAGTTCTTTTAAGATGTAGAGAACATGGGATCTCTTTGAATCCTAAGAAATCTATTTTTGTGTCACGGAGGAAATTATTGGGGCACGTTGTCTCCAAAGATGGTATAAAAATCGATCCTGAGCGAGTTCAAGCTATTCAGCAAATTCCTCTTCCAACCAGCAAAAAGGGAGTGCACTCTTTCTTTGGTAAGATCAACTTTTTGAGAAGGTTCATCCCTGATTTTGTAGAGCTAACTTTGAATATCTCCCAAATGATGAAAGGAAAACAAACGTTTGGTTGGTCTCCTGAAGGGAAAGAAGCCTTTGAAGGTATTAAAAGGGCCATTGCTAAAACTCCTGTTTTAGCATGTCCAGATTTCAGCAAAGATTTCATTATCTATTGCTACGCCACGGATAACACCTTGGCTGCTGTTTTGACTCAGGAAGATTCTAATGAGCACGAACTCCCAATTGCATTTATGAGCTATATTCTAAAAAATCATGAGTTAAAATACACCATAATGGAAAAACATGCTTTTGCAGTGGTTAAAGTTATCAGCGAGTTTCGTTTTACATTCTTAACTCTCACTCCACGGTGTTGGTACGGATCTGACTATCAAGTCAATTCTCACACAGCGAGAATTTGGATCAAGAGAGAGGCTGGGTGGCCAAGGTTCAAGAATATGATATTGACATCAAACCAACCAAGCTCATCCGTGGAAAAGGCTGTGTGAACTCATCATTTGAAGGAGCTAGACATGAGTTCTTGGAGGATAAAGTTGGTCTTCCTACCATTCTTTTTCTTAGCTCGGTTGATGAATGGTATCTTTGATATCGCTCATTTTCTCACCTATGGAGAATGCCCTCTCATTTTCTACCAAAGAAAAGAGATTTGTTAAACTAAGGTCAACCCAATATGTGTTGTGGGAAAACGCCTTGTTTAAACGTGGGTTAGATGGAAGGTTTTTGAAATGTGTGGACAAGGAACAACAGAAAAAGCTACTCTCAGCTTTTCATGATCAGGCATGTGGAGGGCATTACTCATCAACTATCACTGCTCATAAAATACTTCGTGGAGGATATTACTGGCCTACCTTGTTCAAGGATGCATCAAAATGGGTTGATAAATGTGAGGCTTGTCAGACTTTCGTGGGTAGACCCAAGTTGGCCTCCTTGCCCCTTAAACCAGTTGTGATCGAAGAACCTTTTCAGCAATGGGGTTTGGATTTCATTGGAACACTTAATCCCTCTTCTAGTGCTGGTCATACCCGTGTATTAGCGCCATGATTATTTCACCAAATGGGTAGAAGCCATTCGGTAAAAAGTACTACTTGAAGTAGTATGCGGTTTTATCAAAGAAAACATCTTGGTAAGGTATGGTGTGCCAAACAAGATTGTGATGAGATAATGCTTCAAATTTTTCTTCAATTTGAGATGATGGATTTTTGCTATGGATATGGCATCTCTCTGGCTCACTCCTCGATTACTATCCTCGGGAAATGGACAAGCAGAATCAACAAATAAAAATCTGGTGGCCATAATAAGGAAATTAGTCGATGAATCCCCAGGAGGAGCGGCACAAGAAACTCTATGATGCTCTTTGGGCAGATAGGATCACACCTAAGAGAGCCATTGGGATGTCTCCCTTTCAGGTAGTATATGGAGTAGAAGCTCAATTGCCAGTAACAGTGGAGCTACCAACCTTGCATCTAATGAAGGCCATTGAAGATACCAGTTTCAATGATTCTTTGGATAAGAGAATCATGTATCTTCACAAATTGAATGAGGACAGATTGGAAGTTGCTGATAGGATATCTGCTCACCAATAGAAAGTAAAGGTCTGTTTGATAAGAAAGCCAGGTTCAGAGATTTCCAAGTTGGAGACATTGTTTTGTTGTGGGATAAAAGGCATGAACCTCGTGGCAGCCATGGCAAGTTTGATTCCCTTTGGCTCGGACCTTTCAAGATCAGGCACTTCGCTGGTAAGAATTCTTTTTACCTTGATTATATGGATGGTTCTTCTCTCCCACTTCCTTATAGTGGGCAGTACCTGAAATTGTTTAAGTCATAGGTGATTAGGAAGTCCTTTTGTATATTTTTTGTATAGCGTTTTGTTTTTTCTTTCCCTTTTTTTGTGTGTGTTGTCCTCTGTATTGGTTTGATTTTTGACTCAGTGGCCCGATGGATAAGTCTTGGTCTACTTCCCCGAGTTTGTCTAAATTCTTGCCTTGTCTCATTCTTTGAATTTATGCCAAGTCATCCCCAGAAGGAGCCAGTTGTTGTCCACTCAAAATTCCCCTGCTTTTAAGAAGTTGAAAATTAAAATTTTGAGGTTAAGTGTCTTTTCTGTTGTCCTGATAATGTGAAAAGTCAAGAAATTGGGAAAATCTACACGTTTTTGGGTCATTTTGTGTGTTTTTCGGGCTGTCGGACATTTTTGTCCCGCGTGTCCCAAGTTCATTTGGGCTCTCTGTTCCCCGATCGGCCGGTTTACCCGAAGTCTGTTCTTTTCGGGCCCGTCGGAACTTTTTGTCCCAAATGTCCCAAGTTCGCTCGGACCAGTTGTTCCATTTTCCGATTCGGCCGAGTCAGTCGCGTATTCCCGTTTTGTCCCAAATGTCCCAAGTTCGGACCCGTTGTTCCCTTTTCCCGTTGTTTCGTATTCATGTCCCGTATTCGATTCGCGTATTTTCGTACGTCGCATGTCCCAAAAGCATTTGTCGTCTTTCCCCGCATCATGAATCGGCCGAACCGCGTACTTCGCGCTTTCGCGTCCCTCGTGTCCCAAATGAACCAAGTGCCATTCGTGCTAATTTTTCCCGCTCTACCCGAATATCTTGCTTTTCAATTTGGTAGATATGTATTTAATGCGCATTTATTGCCTTTCTCTCTCTAAATGGCTATATAATGAAAGCTACCCCCTATGCGTTTTTACACACTTTGCTTTCATCTTTATCTATTGCTCGAACCCTTACTGACCAAAATTTCTGCGCGTATCCATTCCCCTGTGATTCCATCCCAAGTCTAGCTTTGAGCTTTGCTCTCTCGAGTTACTATCAACATGAAGATCAAATTCGAGGGCGGGAACAAATTTCACCACTCGAGTCGCCGTTCCCGATATCGGGGACAGTGAAGTTCGCCACCTTGACTTTGGGGATTTTGGACAAGGATGACAGAGATGTGAACCCTTCACCGATGGCACAGATGATTCATGCGGTGGTGGTTTGGCTTTCATTTGGTGGTTTCCCTATCTCGGTGCAATGCGCAGACACAGTGCTCTCATGCGGGGCTCATTTCAACCCTGATTCGAGTGAGTTGACAAACGTGCACGGGGAGCTCATCACCAAACTTGATGCTGCCACCATTGGCACTGCACTAAGGATTCCAGAAATGGACAATGCTATAGTTATCTCCCAGAATCAAGCACAGGCCCTTTTCAATCAAGACAGTGATAATTATAAGGCGCGGGTGGCGAAGTCCTGGCTGAAAAACCCTAAGAAGGGGGCATCTCATCTATCCAAGACTCTTTTCCATGTGCGATTTCAATGAAGAACTATCAGATTTCATAATCCTACTGGCTCGGGTTATGGGCTTACCCTCTACTAATGAGTTCCATTTCTGGATGTGCCCGCTTATCAATATGGTGTGCGAGGGAACTCAGAATATCAACTGGGCAGAGATCATCAGTATGAACCTAGCGGAGTAGCTGTCTAATGTACAACAAACAAAGAAATTCTATATGACTTCATACCTGATGTATACTCTAGCAGCATCGAGGCAATGGTTTGGTTTTTCATACATCGATGCTCTGAGGATGACCCGTGTGTATGCCTCTTGCCCATGATTCACCTAGAAACCAGCAATCACAATTTCGAAGGGTGAATGATGCTTTCACCATGTACATTGTCCAGGCTTCTTGAGAGTGACACAGTGAGAAGATTTTCTGATGAAGCCATGAGTCTGATATCGCACTACGGTGCTTATTTTATCCAATTCAGAAAATTTTCCTATATCAGGCTTGCTGGCTATGAGAGCACTCCTCTCAAGCTTCCTATGTTCTACAATGACAAAATGGCCTTGATAGAAGTGTGTAGGCAATTGGAAAAATTGCATAGAACTGAGAGGATAAGAAAATTCTTGGTTTGCACTTCCCCATCTCTTTGGGAAATTACACTGCAAAACTTGACCACTGGATGCACAAAATATAGAAAGAGCCCTAGCTCCCATTCATTGTCCATTTCTTCAGGCCAAGAACTTGCTTTGACTTGAAAAAGTTTATTGAGCAGAACATCAAGATCACCTATCATCATAGGGCGAGACAGACACGAGAGGACTATTGGGCTGGTTTGACTCTGATGATTTTGAAGCCAGAAGGAGGCATTATGGCAGGTTTTCCCTCTGATTAATTCAAGAACTTAAGCAATTTGTACCAAGTTCTGAAGGGCTCGAGATGATAATTCTGACTGACTGTACTCATATGAGTATGACAATGTGGTCAAACACACTCCCTTGGAGGACTTGGATTGGTTTAAAAAGGAGAAGGATGATTTGGCTGAAATCCTGGCTCCGGTCTTAGAGGAAGGAGGATCTGGCTCCAGTCTTAGTCGGGACCAAGATGGTTTGATAGGAAAGTTCGTGAGCTTAGGAGGCACTCGGGGAATCCTCCTCGAGGATGCTTCAACACCGAGGAGGAAGCATCGACACCCGGATCGAAGCACTGTGCTGCGAGCCCCTCTGCCTCGTCGGCTCAAGGACTGCAGTCTCTACTCCTTCCTCATCCCCCGGGTGTATCGGAAGAAATTCAAAGAAGTTAAGAAGGAGCCTGTGGAAAAAGACCCCCTGAGGAAGCATGCAAGAATTGCCTTAGGACCAGAGAACATTATTGTTCTCAGTGAAAGTGAAGAAAGTGAAGTGCCAACTCCTGCAAGTGCCCCTGAAGCCCCAATGGATAAGGATAAAGAAGTCCAGAGCACTGAACTTCCAAGCACTGTTGATTCCTCTGCACCAGGAGCCCCAAGCGCTCCACTCATATCTCAACTCGAGGCAACAGCAGTAGTGCAAACCTTGGGTGCCATGAGTTCTCTGTCTCTTGGTCCTCTTGCCCCACCTGCTTCTTCCTCCTCCTCTTTTGCATGGGTGTAGACCTCTTGTTGACAGTAGGAAGAGAAAGTCTTCCTCCCGGATCTCAGGACCAAATTTTGATGCGTTGTGGCGGCCTTGTTAGGCACTACTCCTCCTTCTCGCGCCAAAAAATCCAGAATTACCTCCAGGATAGTGTCTGATGCTCAAGGCCAACAATTCCTAGAGATAGCCAAGCCTAAGGTAGATAAGCCAGAGCAAGATTTGCAAGCGTCTGATCTTGAGCTCTCAAGGATTCCCATGGGAGAATCTACCCCTGAAGGTGAGATCCACAATCTTCAGGAAATAATCACCAGAGTCATTGGGAGGGTAGAGAAAGGGCAGCAAACCATTGAACAGTTGGAAGAACAAGCCCAGATTCTTACAAGTTTCATCAAGTCCCTGTTGTCCAAAGATAAAGTTTTGGATCCTACCCCATTGACTACTCTTCCACCACCTGTAATTCTGAGCCAGGATGAAGTACAGAGTATTAAAGACATGCACAAGTATTCGTATATGGAAGAGCTATGGAGGCCATGGTGGATGATATGCTAGTGGCAGGATTAAACTTCATTGATGAAGCCTTCAAACTCCACGGGAAGGTGAGTAATTTGCAACAGAAGCTCTCCTCCACTATTGGGAGCATTGATAAAGAACTTAAACTTTGGAGCAGTTGCATAGTAGACCTCGCCTCATGGGACAAACAGATGAAAATATTTTGATGGCAAGCAAAAAGTCTTGAGGATACAAAGGATAATTTGTCAAATTCTGGGTCTACAGTGTGGAATGGAAGATCAAGGTGCTGGAGGAGGCTTTGGGAGAATTAAGGAATAGCTGGCAGAAGGGTGAGGCCTTCAAAACACTAGTTGTATCTGCTTTCAAAGATATACATTGCCATCTTCAGGATGAGACTTCTGGTGTGCCTCTCTCCTTACAAGAAATCAAAGCTCAATTCAGAGCTTTTGTCAAAGGGATCTATTGAGGAAAGCTCCATTTCCAAGGAAAAAATGAAGGAGATCTGTTCTCTTCAATCTGCCATTGAAGAAGCAAATAAAGATTATCATACTCATGTCGAGTTCGATAAGGAAATGGAGAAGTGCCTCGGATTTTGGACTCAGTCTACTGCCAACACATCAGTCCCACGTGGCAGAGACATAGCGAGGCGTTGAAGAGATTCAGACAGCGGATCTTAAAGTCGGTGGGTCCCTCCCAATCATAAGCACCTGTCTTCTTCTCCTAATTCTTCTCTTCTCTTCCCCTTCTTTCTCTCGGATTTGTTGTAATTAGTTGGGGTATTGCGATTTGCAACCCTTTAACTAATCATTAGTTAAAAGAAGTAGTTACCGAGAGTAACTAATTTGTAAACTATATAATGGCCTCTCCTCGCCATTTTGAAGGAGGAAGAACTTGGCTTATTTCTGAAAGTGTAAATAAATCTTAAAGAAATCAATACAGAAGGACTTTTCATTCTTTGTCTATCTGGTTTCCTTTATTCCTAAGCTATTCATTTAATCTTGTTAGATCATTTATCTGTATTATGCTGAGAAGCTTTGTATTCTTGCAGATGTTATTTATAGAACTTTGTGTCTTTTCAAATTTCATCTTATTAATATGATACAAATGATCTTGTTCCAATTCGTTGTACCCTCGCATGCATAAGGAATTACTCTGTCATCTATAATTCTGAATGGTGCCTTTCTGCTCGTTCTCACATTTTCATTCCTCAGTCCTTTTGTGATTGATGATCCTTATAGAAAACACTTTCATAATATCCAAGTTCCACAAGAAAATCATGCTTTAGGGATTACTCTTTCAAGCATGCATGACAACCAAAATATTTACAAGAGGTTTGAAATAAAATGAACAGCCCAACAAATATCCAAATAAACAAGCTTGAACACATAGAGTGGTAGCCATCAAAAGAAATCCCAAAAAAGTGATGATATTAATTACCAGAATCTCGCACAACTCTGCAAAAGGTGAAGATACAGACCGAGCTCAAAAACACTAATAGTTTGAGCCCAACATAGAAGGTGGAACCAAGAGCTAGAATACTTAAAGCTGAGTTTGAGCCCAACATAGAAGGTGGAACCGAGAGCTAGAATAATAAACAATGACACCCCCATAATCACTCAAAATCTTAGGAATGATCAAAGGTACACCCACGCAGAGATCGCAAGAGAAGAAAAAAATGATAGAGAACCATTTTTGTAAAGAGCCAAGTACAAAATCTCATAACAATGGTGTTGAACAAAATTTTTGCAGGGCTTCGCCCGCATAGTGAAAATCCAAATGAAATGATCATTAGGGTTGAGCTTTCCTTTAACATGTAAACTCAAGAGGCGAGTTAACCTAACCCTAACCAAGGAGAAATAATCAATGGCTTGAGATCGGAAGGAAAAATATCAAAGGTATAAAATGATCCTCAAACTTGAAGTAAACCATAATGATCGGATACCACTGACCAAATTATTTGCAGGGGTAAACCCTAACTTGCGATCAAATATCGACAACATCGAATGCAGATCAGAAGGAAAGAGATCAAAGGCAGAAAATGATCCTCAAACTTTGAAGCAAACCACAATGATTAGGATGCCATCGACCAAATTATTTGCAGGGGTAAACCCTAACTTGCAATTAAATATCGACAACATCAAATGCATCAAAGACAAAGATCAAAATTTGAGAATCATCTCTGTTTTTCAAAGAAACCTCAACTGAAGTTATACAAGCAATTGAAAAACATAATGAGGGGTGATTCATCATGCAAAAGGGGCCATTCCATGATTAAAACAAAATCATTGCTATCAAAATGTCAAAATATCAACTATAGTCTGAGTTCCCAATATACCAAAGGTTGACCAAATCATTATGCAATGATCAAATAAAAGGTATTTCCAACCCTTTTATATTCGAATAATGCCAAGGCCGACAACTATAAGGTGAAAACTATATATTATAGCATGTTTACAAAGTGACCCCTTGTGTACATCTAGACACAATAATATGCTAAGTCCACAAATGTGGTCCCCAAACCAAATGGAGACTATAGTGGCATGTGCCATGTAAAATGGTCAACCCTTTTATATTGTTAAGTCCACCAAGGTGGCCAAACCAAGCAAATTTAAGGTGGTCCCAGTTCAAGGAGCTAGAGTTAATTTGCGAGAATGTCACTCATGTGACCACCTGAGACGAGAGATGTCAATGTCAGAGCATGTGCACATGGGCAAGTGGTCCCCACATTGGATGTTTATTTTTAAAAGTATTGCAAGTATTGAATTATTTACTCACAAAATAGATTTTTTTTTTTTTTGCAAGTTTCACTAGAGGACGAGAACAAATAAAAAGGCAAGTTACATGTTCAAAGGAGAAAGACTTGCCTTGCAAGCAAGCTTATTATTAGAAAATTATTTACCCTTGCTTTCTTAAATATAGAACAATCAACTTCATTTTGATTGTATTGTAATCAAGTCTATTAATTCCTATTTGTAATTGCATGCTCTATTTTTATTCACTTATCTATTATTAAATAAATTTTAAAAATAAGATTCATGGGTGAGTAAAAGCCTTAGGCTATTTTTAGGAAGAGGGTAAATTTTTATTTTGCTATATATTGTGTGCCTTTGCAAAGCACAAGGAGGACTTTTTGGATACAGGAGTACTAAAGCAATTTTTGCTAATTTTACCTTCTGAGTGTGAACTATGTTCAGCCTTCCCAATTATTTGCTAGTCTTGTGTATGTTTCTATTATTCTTGTGAATGTAAATTCTTTTATTAATCATCTTACCCGGTTGTAAAATTAAGTAATTTTTGTATGATATTAATGTGCATGTTAGCTTAGTAGTATTTTTGTGATAATCTCCCTCAATACCTCAAAGTGTTTTTCACTTAACATTATGCAAAAGAACCTGTTGGTTCGTGATCAATAATCCATTCACATATCAATTTTGCATATACTCAGTCAAAGCCCTCATACATATTTTGTGTATCACCTTAGTTTCAATTATTTTATAGTCATATTCTCCCTTTAAACCCTAGAAATCAATTTAGGATACATCAACAAGGAACTGGGCTCGATACGAGATACTCAACTCAATATAGGTATACCCATAGACCTGAGGTGTTTCTATTGTATCTACTAAAGAGAGAGATCAAATTTTGCAATCTTAGAAAACCTGTAGCCATCTCTCTATAGGGTGCACTTTCGAGAGATAACAGTTTTTGGCATGCCCGATGTGACCACGAATCATATATGCATACAAGTTACAATAGATCTACAATGATTTACAACATTTACAAAAGTTACTTTCAATAGCAAGATGCATCAATTTATTCTAAAGATTTTAAGATTTTTGGTGACTTCGTTAAAGTGATTTCATACTAGTATTTCAGCATGTTCCATGTCTAAGGTGACTAAAATATCATCGGTAAGAGGAATCCTCTCCCGATTTTGTTTCCTTACCTTTGAATTCTATTAGAAGGAGAAGATTTGGTAATACTTCACCTTATAATAGACCTAGTTTCAACAACCCTCCTCTTGATATTCCTTCACCACATATCAATTTCTCTATTAACATCCTAGTTTTTCAAATTGCTATTCAACCACCAAGGAAGTGTGACCTTTACTAATCGCAGCCCAATAGTAATTCCAGTTTACTATGACATCCCTAATGCTACCATGAAAAGTTTGTAATCATTCACTTTGGTGAAAATCAGGTGACACCTACAGAGCACATTAAAGATGTTGTAGCCTTATGTGCAGCTTCATAATATTATCGATGAGGATTTGGCCTTAAGGCTTTTATTTGTATCTCTTAAAGGATAAGCCTTGCAATGGTATAAAAATCTATATATTGGATGCATAAGAACTCGGGATGACATAGGTAATACATTGCTGAAACAATTTCAAGAAAATTCAGATCATTTCTCTCTTATAGAACAACTGTCTACCATTAAAATAAATCCCAACAAATTTATGTCAAATTTCAACATCTGTTTTTCCAGAACTTGGGAAAGAATTCCAGCAAGTGTCAAGCTTCAAGCTGATCACGCTTTTCTTTATTATATTAGGGCATTAAAAAAGTGATATCTCAACTATGCTTCAAGTAAATGGGAGGAGACACTCCCGTGAGCCTACAATATCACTATCCAAGCTAAAACTATCCTTATTCAAGCTAGGAAATCAGCACCAAGGCCTTCAATGCGTTTTTGGTAGATTTATCCCCTATCCCACAGACCCATTACAATCATTGAACTTGTTGTTGCAGCCTGTTAGATAATGTATTTAAAGAATTACATACTTATGGGAAATAATTTGAATTCAATTGATAATAGGCTTGCATTACCTAGCAGAGACCCTATCGGGCTCCTTATTAGCAAAATCAATAGAATCAAGCAAAACAGAAACCTTACCAACAGAGTTAAAATTATAGGCATCCTTACTAGTAAAGGAAATTTGATCCAAAGGCTCCTAGTTCATCTAACGTTTTAGTCCCAGTTAATATGGCTATAAAGGAGTGGTGCCAACCTTGTAATCAACCTCATTCAACTACAAATTTCCCAAATACTTTTTGAATCTAAATCTTGTTGCACAACCTCAATCTGAAGCATTGTTCATGCCTCAAATGGAGAGTGGGCAGCAAGAAACTCATGTTCAAAAAGCACCTGAATAGAATTTAGTTAGTTTCAATGAGAAGGATTTCATTGCAGTCACTAATAGGGCTCAAGGAAAATCTACTGAAAGTCAAAAACAACAAAATAGGCCTGTTCTTCCTACTATCACTGATAAGACAACATCTACGGTCCTAAACTAAGCCAAAAACCATGGTGTTCCTAAAAAAACAACAAGTCTTGTAGTTGATAAAGATCGGTAGAGAAAGCTATAGCCTAACCCAATAAGACTGTTTATACCTCAGATGTCAAAGGTAGCTGAAGTAGAATCAATTTTTGCTAAGGCCTACTCTAAGACAGTTGAATCTATCTCTAAAAATATTGCTTATTTTAACATTGTTGATGTAATGAAAAATCATAACATTAACATCTCGATGTGGGACTCTCTAAGTATTCTGGGACAACAAGATTTACTTTCTCATGAACTCAAGCTAAAGCTGTAGATTTCTTTAAAAAAATAGAAAAGGAAGTTAGGAAGGCAAACATGGTCCTTGGAATGCTTGAAAAATATTGCATTAAAGAAGTTAAGTGGATGATTGAGAAATTTTTGAATGCTCGTGACATCAAGAAGCCACCACCATTTTATTTATCGCTGATTATTGGAGAACATCTAGTTCATAATTACATGGTGGACAAGTGGCACAAGTAGCACAATTATGCCAAAAGCAATTGTAGAAAAATTGGGTATATAGTATGAGCCTACAAAAAGGAGTGTCTTATAGCTTGATGGAACTGAAACTAATACAGTTGGTCTAATCATAAATTTATAGGTAACATTACATGCTTTCCCAAATGTTTCTATTCTACAAGATGTTATTGTTGTGGATTTACTTCTATACTTTGCTTTATGCTTATCTTGAGACTTCACAACAAAATTAGGAGGTTATCTCTCTTGATTGGTTCTTATTTTTCACTACTTGTTAGGGAACCAAAGTTACTATCAATTTAGAACAATTGGCCGATTTCACATTGAGCCCCACTCTCCAAATGTGGTGGCTAATTATTCATCCTTAGATCATCGACTTTGATGAGGTAGCTCGAGTTTCAACATTAGATGGTTTTTATAACATGTTTATGGATGAAAACACAATGGAAGAAAATTCTCATGATATTTTTAAGGAAGTTGAAGAATAAATGTTTGGTGTGTATTATATACATGAAGAAAATACACTACTTCCCTTATTTTCCAAAAAAGAAGAATCAAAGTAGAAAGGATTTGGAAATTAATTTTCGATGGAGCTAAGAACAAGAAAGGACATTGAGTAGTTTTAATGCTCATTTACCCAATGAACAAAAGGTATTTCTCATCTTTGAGTTTCTAATTTTCATGCACTTGTAATGTAGTTTAATATGAAGCATTAATTCATGGCTTACTTTGGGCCAGAAAGAGAGGTATCAACATGCTACAGATTTTTGGTGATTTTGAGTTGGTTATCAATCAAGTAAGAAATTTCAATGTTTGTAAGAATCCATTAATGAAGTCTTACATACATAGAGTTTTAGAATTAATGGAAGATTTTGATGCTATTAATATTCAGTCCATTCCTAGAGCTGAAAATAAGCATGAAGACAGACTTGCAGCAGTTGGTGCTAGTTTCGAAGTGCTAGAACAAATTGAAAATAAAAAAATTCAGCCTCATATAAAGCTAATTGTCAAGCCCTTAATACCTGATAATGATTCAAATTGGAAATTTTTGAAAGTAGTGATCAAATCTATAGGTTTTTGCAGCAACAAGCTGAGTTTTCTATAGTTAATCAAGATAAACTATAATAGTTATATGGTTACCTGATTGTTCAATTAAAGAAAAATAAAGCGCTCAAGGTCTGGTCACATTAGAAGACATCTTCAAAGACTTTGAAGATCGAGTTAAGAAAGTTCAAGACTAAGATGTCAACCCATGCTGATAATTACGAAGAGGTCTTTGTTGATGAAGGGAAAAAGTTGTTTCATGGAAAGATATGTTCCTTAGCAGAAAAATTGTCATTTGTTAATCTTTGCAATGAATTTAAAGATGTTTTCTCTTGGAAATACCAAGACCTGAAAGGATTTGATGCCATTTTTGTACAACATACAATTGAGTTACAGCCAAATTCTAAACTTGTTAGACAAAAATAGAGGCCTATAAATCCCAAAATAGAGCCTCTAATGTGGAAACAATTATGTAAGTTGATTAAATCGGGTATTATCTTTCCAGTTAAGCATTCAAGTTGGGTAGCGAATCTTGTTCCAATTAGGAAGAGGAATGGTGAAATCAGACTATATGTAGATTTCAGAGATCTTAATAAAGCTTCATTAAAATATCATTACCCACTCCCAAATATGGATAAGATTTTAAAAATAGTTTCTGGTGTAGATATATTATCTCTCTTAGACAGTTATAGTGGATATAATCATATTTTAGTCGAGGAGGAGGATAGGTACAAAACAACTTTTACCACCAAGTGTGGTAAATATGCTTACAAAAGGATGCCTTTCGAGTCTTTCAAATGTCAAGTGCAACGTTTCAACGTGTGATGGACATGGCTTTTTCAAGCTTGTTAAATAAATGCATTCGGTTTATTTAGATTACATTACCATGTTCTCAAAAATCCGAGAAGAACACCCGATACATCTAAGGTAGACCTTTCAGATTATGCAGAAATTTGGGATATCTTTGAATCCACTTAAGTCTATCTTTTCGAACATCAAGGTAAATTACTTGGTCATATTTTTTCCAAGCAAGGATTAGCAATTGATCCTTTCAGGTTCGAAGCCATATCATTTCTATCATTTCCTCATCATAAGAAGGCATTATAGAGTTTTCTTGGAAAAATTAAATTTGTTAGAAGATTTGGTCCAGATGTTACAACATTGGTTAAACCACTAAAAGCTATACTAAAGAAAGAAAAAAATTTCTCTTGGACTATGAAGGAGAGAAGGATTTGAATCAATCAAAGTAGTTATCTCTCAAACTCCTACTCTTGCAAATCCTAATTTCGATAAATATTTTACAATGTTTACACTTGCAGGAGCTGAAACAATCTCAGCTATATTAACTCAAGTCAATGATGAAAATATTGAGAAACGTATTTCTTTCTTTGGATAGAGCTTACATGATTATGAAACAAGGTACACATTCCTTGAAAAAAAAGTACTTTCAGTAATCAAAGGACTAAATAAATTTAAGAACATGATTTCAAATGATAAAATCCATGTTCTATTTTCTCATCCATGTGTGAAAGCATTCTTGCTAAATAAAGAATTGAATGATAAAAGAGCAAACTGGATAACGAAGGTCATGGAATATGATGTTTATATCCGAGTTTCTAAGATGGTTTGAGGGAAAGGCTTATGTGAACATCTAATTGTTGATATGGAAAAAAAGCTACATAACTATATGATTCAAAATAGCATGTTGAAATTGCGTATCAGCAATCAAAAATCATGGTTCAACCAGAAAATCAATAGCCTGAGCTCACTCATGAGATTCAGGAATCAAGATGGATGACTGATTTGGTTAACTATCTATAGCATGACACCTATCCGGAAGGTATGGACAAGAATAAACGAAGATATTTCAGATTACAAGTTGTACCTTATATCTTCATTGATAATGTCTTGTTCAAAAGATATATAAATGGAATCTTGTTGTGGTGTCTTGACTATAATAAAATTAAAAAAATTTGCAAAAATCCATGAAGGACCCGTAGGAGGTCATTTTTAGCACATACCACGACCTAAAAATTATGAAAGCTCAAGTTACTATTGGTTGATCATATTCAAGGACTATTTTGAATGGATCAAAAATTGGAAAAAAATGTGCTTTCTTTTTTAGAAAAGAAACATTTAGCTTTGATGCCCTTACTGACCTATCTCAGTTGATTAGCCTTTTGTGTAGTGGGGTCTTGATTTTCTTGGCATGATAAATCCAACTTTGTCACAAGTAGATAAGTGGATCTTAATTACATGATTATTTTACATGATGGATTGAAGCAATAGCCTTGAAAGATGCTCATGAATCTTTGGTACTATCCTTTTATGAAGGAATAGTTTGTAGATTTGGTGCTCTAGCAACTATCATATTAGATAATCCTTTAGCATTTCTCAATGCAAAGATAATGATTGGGCTTCCAACCTTGGAATTTACTTAAGTTCTTCATCTAATTATTATCTGCAAGGTAATGGATTAGCTGAAAGTACTAACAAGAACCTTTTAAGGATCATCAGGATAACACTCAAATATAATCAAAGAGCTTGACATCTAATGTTGAATTCAACACTTTGGGCTGAAAGAGTGACTCCTAAAAAATCAGTTGGCAATTCACCATACAAACTTGTGTATGGAAAAGAAGCAAGAATGCCTATTTCAGTTGAGTTACCTGCATTGGATTTGCAGCATCAAATGGAGCTACTTGAAAATGAACCATTACAGGTTCGTTATACACAGTTAATGGAATTACAAGAGCCAAGAGATAAAGCCCATTTGAATATGGAAAAGAATTAGAAATAGATGAAGAAGACTTTTGACAAGAAAAACCAAATTCAGAATCTTCAATGAAGGAGATATTGTGTTAAAATGGGATGTTGATCATGCAAAGCTAGGAAGACACAAAAAGTTTGATATAACTGGAGTGGCCCTTACATGATTTCATCTTGCAAAAACACGATGTTTTTCAATTTTTGAAGATGAATAGAGAGGAAGTTCACATTCCGTGAATGGTATGTTTCTTAAAAACTATTATTGGAAATCTTATAGTGATTGTTAGACTAGGATTTCCCTTCAATAAGTGCAATTTCGCACATTGAAATGTTTTTCAATTCAATAAGTTCATTTGTAAACCCTATCCTTTCCCAGTTTTAGTTCGGTTTTGTAAGGGTTGGATATTTTGGAAAAGGAAAATTATGGTTACATGTTTGGAATTCATGGCCAATGGACAAGAGAAATGCACTAGTCTATAAGCTAGCATGTAGCTTTCCCCACAAGATTTCTACAAATGTTGACAATTTTTATACTTGTGTAAAAATGGGCAACTCGAAACTTCATCGTTACGATGAAAGGCATTGGTGAAGTATACCTAAGCTATGGGGTTTTGATATTATTTGTTACTACTGAATTAGTTAATGATTAAATGAAATCTACAAAGCTATGTGTGTTGTTACAAAACGTAACAGATCACATAGTCTACAATTTCGTGATATCTTCAACAAAAGAACATAATGGCTGCGAAGGACAGTCATTGTGCTATCTTGATGAATACTTTCAATTGCAGAATAGGTGAAATGTTGAGTTTTGGGACAGAAAACATAAGTGCAGATTGCAGAAATTGCAATTCATTATTGAATGTTACAGGTTATCATTAATGTTCTTTCCTTCATGATTAAGACATTCAATTATATGATTGAGTTTCTTAGTTCATCATACAATCCATACAGAAATTTGAAATGTAGAAAGAAATATACAACTCATGTATAGAATTCAATGTTTTATTCATAAGGAAATTTGGAATGTTCCCACACAAGCCATGGGATGTAACTAGAAAGTAAAGTACAACTACTAAAATAATAGGTACACATGCATGAAAAAGAAATCAAGGAGTATGAGTGAGCCCATAATTTCCTTAGGGGTTTTATTCGTTATTCGAATAGATCCATTCCATTTTTTCTTTCTTCTTCATCTTCATTGTAGAAGTCATTGAAAAGAAGAAAAGATGAACTGTCAGTTATGAGCTCAGAGATCAATTCATATTCCTTAGTGTCCTAGTTCATACATATGAATCTCTTCAAAACAAGAGATATAATTTTCTTTAAGCTCAGACTGCATACATGCTCTACTCACGAGAAAGAAGAAAGAGAAAAGAAAACATGGATACAAGAGAGGCCAAAAACCCTAAGTATTTTCTAATTGTTTTCTTAAGTGTGTAGGTACAGGTTGTAGCCAAGAAAAAATAGACAAGTCATAAGTACATGATGGAAAAAGGATTAATGTAACTCAAAATAAATATATTCTACAAATGGAAGAAGTTATAGTACGAGAAGAGGGACTTGCAAATAGAAGTGCACATTTCAGTTTGCAACTAAAGAAGAAGAATCAAATTTGAAGAAGTTGAAGTTAATTTGGAAAGAAAGGGTTACGCACTGAAATGAATGAAAAGAAGGTTCGGTGAAATTTTGAAAGGGCTTCACCATGTAAAATGGACATTTATGACATTCTCATCATTTTGTTTTATCTACTACATGCTTTAAAATAATTATTTAAATTAGGTAAGTGATACATAAAGGTATAAAATCATGCCATGATCAAGATAAACAATTATAATGTTTCAATTTCAAACTACCAAATCAGCTTCAACAGGAAGTGTTATATTCTATATTCTGAATCAGAAAATACAACTACTATAGCTGCAAATGGAAGGAAGAAAGAATTATGGAAAAAAATTGCCAGGGCTTCACCATGAAAAATCAACATTTCAAATTTTCTACAGCATGCCAAAAATATTACTATCAAGGAAATAAAGAATCTAAGTAAAAGAAACAAGCTACTATTTTTCAACAAAGCATTTAAATCAAGGCTTATGCATAAAAAAGTATTCGTAAAGCAGATGAAAAACTGCGTGTAATTTCTTGAAAGCTACATGTTACAGGAATGTTCTCAAGATAGAATCCATTTTCACAAAGATATAATTAAGATACAATTGTGACATGCGAAGCCCTCAAGCAAGAAGCATGTACAACACCATCACCTACTCTAGAAAAGATCAAATTCAGAGTAGAAAGGATAAATTGTGCATCAGATCATCATCTTCAGGAATACAAATCAACATACCAAGTCAAAGAAAATATTTCAGATATTTTAGAAATTTGTGATTGCCATTGAATTCAGATTCAAGTTGCAGTATCAGAGTAAAAGAAGATACAGGTTGCAAATTTACAAGGGAAGGATTTACAATCTACAATGGATTTGAATCATAGCCACCAAAGGTCTATACAGAACTCAAGATCAGTAACCATGACATCTAAACTAGTAGAGTTTCAAACAAATCAGACAAGTAACAATCTGGGGTTCAGATCGGCCAAACCAGAAGCGTTTTTACAGAGATAGACCAGGGTTGGGCCATAAAAGGAAGAAAGAAATCATAGCTATTGATGAATAATATAATCTCTGAGCTACATAACTAATTATAGATCGTGAAATGAAATGACCAAGTTTAATGGACTGAAATACAACTTGCTCAGAATGTCAAAAGATAAATTCGAACACCCATGAAATTTAGAGTGCAACAACGAGTTATATTATGTGAAATCATCAAGTCTAGGTCAAATGGAAGAACAACTAGATTAGTAGTTACCCATTAACAAGAAAGTTTGAGCTACAGGAAAAACTACATGTGATACACAACGAGTTCAGAAAACCCCATCTACAGAGTAACCGAAAGCTCAAAACAGAGAAAACCATACCCATCTGAGCAAATGAATCAGAAACTAAAATCTCAAGATCAATCATGGCATCCACGTTTTCCAAGCACGAACATTAGATTTCAGTCATATAATTCCATTGAAGTCAAAACAGCCACAAAAATAACAAATTTTTGAGCTCAGTAATGCTAAAAGTAGCTATAAACATATTTGAGCTCAAAAGAAAGAAAATGGTGGATAGTTACAATTATCCGAAGTTGCAGAGTTCAAAAGAATGATCTTCTCAAAGGAGAAAACCCTCATGAAATATCAACATCAAATGCATGATAATAGGTGTAATATGAACCACAAAAGCTAGAGCAAGATACAGAGCTTTAACTACTCAGATTTGAGAAAATCAACAAAATCGAGCTCTCGTATAAAAAAATTGCAGTGGAATACTCTTTATTCACTCAGTGGTTAAGAAATACGTCCAAGAAGTGACAAGATCTTCAAGTTCAAATCCCAGGAGGAGATCCATGATAGTTAGAAATAGGAAAATGGGTTACCACAAGAAATAAAATGGATGCAGTTAATAAACAAAATCCCAAAGTAGATATAAGCATGTTTTCAATACCCACATTGAGAAACATTTAGATATGGTGAGTTTCAACAAAATGGGAATACCCATTTTTATATTCAGAACACAAACTCAAATAGAAGAGCTTTGAATAAAAATGCATACACATCCGAGTTAAAGAAATATTCAAGTATTTCAGAAAATATCATTCCCATTGAAATCACTTTCAAGCTACAGTACAGATGAAAAGGGTTCATATCCTAGCTTTTATCGAAAAATGCCAATGGGTATCAAGAATAAGAGTATGAAACAATAACTCATCGATTAAATTGGAGTTGAGAAAACCCTCAAAGGATGATCAAGTCTAGGGCTAAAGAGGAGCAAACCTAGAACGGGTTTTTCAACTCGAAAACAACCAAGCCAAGCCATGAAAAATACAGAAAATGCAAGCAGAACTAAGTATCAGTGTCACATCAACAGCTAAGAATGAAATCATTTTCATGTTCAAGAGAAAAGGGCTTACCCTTTCAAGCATGCACGGAAACCAAAAGAGTTGTAGGAGGCTCGAAATAAAATGAACAGCCCAACAAATCTCCAAATAAATGATCTCAAACTCACAGAGTGGCGGCCATCAAAAGAAAGCCCACAAAAGTGAAGATATCAATTACCTAGAAGCTTGCACAACTCCACAGAATGAGAAGATACGAATGAGCTAAAAAAACAATAATAGTGGCAGCCATCCAAATAAGTAATAAAAAGACCAAATGGAGCTCGAACCATGGCAAAGACATAAACCGAGTTCGAGCCCAACACGAAGGTGGAACCAAGAGCTATAATAATCAACAATAACACACCCATAATCATTCAAAAGCTCAGAATGATCAATGATGTACAAACCATGTAGAGAGCTCAAGAGAAGCAAAAATGACAGAGAACCATTTTTTCAAAGATTCGAGTACAAAATCTCGAGAAAAATTGAGTCGAACAATTTTTTTCTAGGGCTTCACCTGCATAGTGAAAATCCAAATGAAATGGTCATTAGGGTCGAGATTTCCTTTAACACGCAAACTCGAGAGGTGAGTTAACCTAACCCTAACCAAGGGGAAATAATAAATGGCTCGATATCATGAGGACAAAGATAAAAGGCCAAAAATGATCCTCAAACTTCAAAGAAAACCACCATGATCAGGATGCCACCGACCAAATTAATTACAGGGGTAAACCCTAACTCGCAGTCAAAGATCGACGACATCAAATGCATTAAGGACAGAGATCAACGTTTGAGAATCATAACCATTTTTAAAGAAAAAACAAGTGGAGTTATACAAGCCACCAAGAAACATACCGAGTGGTGAATCTACGTGCAAAATGCGCATGACCCATGATTAAAACAAAATCATTGCTATCAAAATGTCAAAGGATCAACTATAGTCCGAGTTCCCAATATACCAAAGGCCGACCAAATCATTATGCAATGATCAAATAAAAGGTATTTCCAACCCTTTTATATTCAAATAATGCCAAGGCCAACAACTATAAGGTGAAAACTATATATTATAGCATGTTTACAAAGTGACCCCCCGTGTACATCTAGACACAATAATATGCTAAGTCCACAAAGGTGGTCCCCAAACCAAATGGAGACTATAGTGGCATGTGCCATGTAAAATGGTCAACCCTTTTATATTTCTAAGTCCACCAAGGTGGCCAAACCAAGAAAATTGGAGGTGGTCCCCACTTCAAGGAGCTAGAGTTGATTTGCAGTGTCACTCATGTGACCACTTAGAAAGAGATGTCAATGTCAAAGCATGTGCACATGGGAAAGTGGTCCCCACATTGGATGTTTATTTTTAAAATATTGCAAGTATTGAATTATTTACTCACAACAGAGAATTGATTTTTGCATGCTTCACAAAATGACAAAATAGAGAAGAAGACAAGTTCCATGTTCAAAGGAGAAAGACTTGCCTAACAAGAAAACTTATCATTAGCAAATTATTTACCCTTGCTTTCTTCAAAATAGATCAGTCAAATTTAGTTTGACTATATTGTAATCAAGGCTATTAATGCCTATTTGTAATTGGATGCTTGATTTTTATTCCTTTATCTATTATTAAATAAAGGATAAAAATAAGATGCATGGGTGAGTGCAAGCTTTAGGCTATTTTTAGGAAGAGGGTAAATTATTATTATTTTATCTATCATGTGCCTCTGCAAAGCATAAGAAGGACTTTTTGGATATAGGAGTACCGAAGCAATTTTTCAAGTTTTTCCTTCTGAGTGTGAAGTATTTTCTTCCTTCCCAATTATTTGCTTGTGTAGATTGTGAATGAAAATTCTCTGATTAATCATCTTACCCTGTTAAAAATTCAGTAATTTCTACCCGATATTAATGTGCATGTTAGCTTAGCAAAGTATTGTTGGGATAATCTCTCTCAATACCCCAAAGTGTTTTTTCCTTAACATTTTGTAGAAGATCTTTGGCTTGTGCATCAAGAACCCTTTCACATATCAATTTTGCATATACTCACCAAAGCCCTCATACAAATTTGGAGTATCACCTTAGTTTGAAATATTTTAGAGTCATCTTCTCCCTTTACAACCCGTAAATCAATTTAGGATACATCAAAAAGGAACCGGCCTTGATAGCAAAGAATCACCTCAAAATCGGTATACCCATTGCACTGAGGTGTTTCCATTGATGTATGAAATAGAGAGATCAAATTTTGCAAGCTTAGAAAACCTGCAACCATCTCTCTACAGGTGCACTTACAAGAGATAATAGGAATACACACACACACACAGATATATATACATATATATATATATATATATATATATATATATATATATATATATATATATATATATATATATATATATATATATATATATTTGTGTGTGTGTGTGTGTATCATTAGTCTTGGAAGTATATACATACTTGTATGTATATATTCAAAATGAGAGATTTTTCAAAGGAAAATAAATGTAAATACTACCAAAATGTTGATCTTTCTGCAAATAGAGAAGACCCTAATGGGTATTATATTAAATTAATCTTACAATAATAAAATGAATTTTATTTATCTCTAACCCTAGAATACGGTAGAATACAATAATATACAAAATAAAGTAAAATAGATTTGGGGCTCTTCCCAAGCTTCCTCCTTCTTCCATGGCTTCCTTCTATTCCATATTCCCTTAACATGTGAAACCAAAAATGAATGAAATGACAAAAGGGATGAATAAAATATTTTGCTAAGAGATTTTAGTGATGATTTGCAATTTTCAATCCAATGGTAAATAGTGGTTCCATCTAAGGGCAAAGATTGTCCCATACAAATGTTAGGTGGGGGTTTGTGAGATGATCATTTGATCACATGGGTCTTGTTTTGAATGGGGCCACTTGTGCGGTTTCTGTAAGTAAATTAAATTCTAGTAATTCCTTTTTGATTTATTTCTTTTGTAACTTCAAAATTAATTAGGCCATGACGTAGGGAAATTTAAATAAACTCCCTTCCTTAATAGTTTATACCCATTTTAATTTAGAAAATTAAAATAATAGCTTTGTGTAAATAGAAGGGTTATTTTAGACTTGGAATTTAATTTTAATTATTGCATGACCTTAGGAACCAATGTATTAAATTAATTTAGGATTAATTGAATGAAATATTTTAAAACGAACTATAGAATAAATCAATTATTTTATTTAAATATTATTATTTAAGTAACTATTTTTCGTTTCCTTTAACCAAAAACAAAATTCCATAATTTTTCTATTATAACCTTTATTTTATTTTTGGTTTCGTGTGCAATATTTGTGGGCATTAGACTTGGTATCCGAGCCATAGGATCAACACTTGGACCTTGGGAACACTACAAAACATGGAAACAAAACAAATAAACGTAGCTTAACTTTAAACCTAGTACACACAACTATGAATGATGTTTTAAAAAGAACAAAATTTCAAAAATTGAAAACAAAAAAATGTATATGATTATAAACTAACTCACGACTTGATCTCGTGGAGGAGGCACGGACTGACGAGGGGTTACTATATGTGGATGTAGACCTACCCGCCCCTGAGATAAGGTAGTAACATCTATTTTGCCTCATAAATTGCAAATTCTATAGGAGATTAATTTCGTTATACAACAAGGATCATTAGGTAGGGAACCTAGTAGGCATGCAGAGACCCATTAATGGAGGGTCATGAACCTTCACGTCACATTGCAAAGGAGATGGTAGAGAACTCCCACATGGGCTCACTAAGACATGAGTAACCTCTCGGGAAGCTCAAAGATCAAGATGTGATGAAAAGAGACCGGTCTAGGAGCCCTAGGGTGAGAGATGAGCAAGTTGAGAGGCCTAGAGGGCGAAAATCATCTCGTAGTGGAGAAGATTAGAGAAATATTGAAGTTGCACCTATCTCATTTTCCTACAAACATAGGAATATTTTAGGTGAGGAATGGTTGGTTAGCTTAAGAAAATGCTTCAAGCTATTACCTTTTTGTAGTAACATGAAATCTTGTGTTTCCATTCACCTTCGATAGACAGAGATGGAGTTTGCTAGAGATGGAGGAGAAAAAGATTCATGTAGATTATGACATTGTCACACTGGGAGCTCTTTGAGGATCATTTCAGGAGAAGATATATTTCCAGGAGGTTTATTCAACAATGGATAAATGAGTTCCATAATTTTTGATATGCCTCCATGATGGTAGTAGAGTATGAGGGACAGTTTGTGGATCTGCTTAAGTATGTAGACTACAAATCCTTTCCATATCCTAACTGGGTTACCATATCCTTTCCATATCCTTTCCCATGATGGTAGTAGAAGATTCGAGTGCAGGAGTTCATAATGGTTCTGAAATTAGAATTGGATGGGCAAGACAAATTCACTTCCCACATACATTATGAAAGGTTGTGGAGAAGGCCTATATTCCAAAGAAAATCATGGGAAAGACTCAGCAGACATGTGACAAAGTGAGGAGTCGCATACAATAGCTGAAGGATAGTAGATTGAGGGGTTCAGCTCCTCCTCCTCATGGGAGAAACACTTCAGAATAGTATTCCTTCCAGCCTCCACCACCTTCTCAGCGGTAGTAGAATCAACTACCCTTTCAACCTCCACAACACTATGATACTAAGAGAGGGCAGAGTATGGGACCTCTAGCTAGGGGACCCAACATGACATAGGATACACCTCGAGCACGCCGGTATGAGTACATCCACCGCAACACCCATAGAGATCTAGGGCAAGATCACCAAGTCCTTTAGCATGTACTACTCGGCCACCTAGAGGAATATTTACACAGTGATTTGAGGACCAAGTACTTATTAAAGATGAAGTATACATGGACATCATTGGAGAGAGTTCCCTCAGAACCCTATTAATCAGGGTAAGGCACTGTTTTGAACCTGTTGTTGGTGACATGGCTAGGAGCCACATGATACATGCACTGTTGAGAATCTTAGGTAGAGCACTGTGGAACGGTGATAGAGACCACAAGTAGGATTGGTGGTATTTCTATCTCTATTTTAGTATAGCATAGAGGCTGGTGGCGAAGCTACGCAAGGCCTTATTTAGGACGTCAAAATGGCTTATGGAGCCAATATCTCAAGAGACTCCTTAGTCAAAGACTCGTGTAGTGGACCTAGGACCCTTTACCATGAATTTAGATCTTTATATCCTTATTTTGGGTTCGTATGGAGTTATCTTGGACATGGATTGGTTCTCTATGCACATAGCCAAATTTGATTGCTACAATAAGATTATATCTTCTATAAAGTATTTTCTTTGTGGAATTGGTGATAGTCAGAGTGAGGAGACCCATCTCTATTCACATTATTTCTACTATATAGTTGAAGCGGTGTGCACGACAGAGTTTTTAGTTATATGATATTACAGTTAGTGATAGGTTGGAGGATGGGGCTAGTGCACCTTCACTTTACAATCACCCAATTTGTTAGGAGTTTTTAGATGTTTTTCCTAGTGAGTTTCTAGGGATGGCTATTCCGTATAAGATAGATTTTCACATTTATTTGGTTCCATGAGAAGAAAATATCTCATGCACTTCTTATAGGATGACCAAACCTAAGCTAGAGGGCCTTCTTGAGAAATGCCTAATCCATCCTAGTGTATCCCCTTGGGGTGCACTCGGTTATTTTTGTAAAGAAGAAGGATAAATCCTTGCGGTGGTTTATGGATTATCGTCACTAAAAAAAAGTAATGTTCAAGAATAAATACCCCCTTCGTTGCATCGATGATATGCTTAATCAAATGAAGGGGGAAAAAGTTATTTTTAAGATTGATCTTAAGTCATGATACCATCATCTCGAGCATTTTGAGATAAATGTTGACAAGTCATATTTTCACATGAGATATGGCCATTATGAGTTCACAGTTCTGTCATTCGGTCTGACGAACGCCCTTTTATTATTCATGAGTTCGATGAACAGGGCATTCAAGACCTTTTTAGACCTTTTTTTACTTGTTTTCCTTGATGATATCTTGATATACTCATGCACATATGAGGAGCATGAATAGCACTTTCTTTAGGTTTTGCAGTGTCTTCGTGAGCAATAGCTTTACGGGAACCTATAGAAGTGTGCATTATTTTAGTCAGAGGTGTAGTATTTGGGTGACATCATTTATAGGGAATGTTTCACAATCTATCCTTCCAAGATTAGAGCCATTATAGATTGGCCAACACCTACTAGTGTGATTGAGGTGCGCAGTTTCATGGGGTTGGCAAGATACTACAGGATATTTTTCAATACTTTTCTCAAGTTGCACACCCCATCACTTCCCTTCGGTGGAAAAGGAAAATTTTCATCTGGAAAGATAGATGTGAGAAGGCCTTCACGACACCAAAGGAATACCTTATGAAAACACCTATTCTTGTAGTGTCAAATCAACAAAGTGTGAGTTCTTCATTTTTATTAATGCTTCTTTGGAAGGATTAAGAGGTGTATTGATGTAGGAGGGTCATGTAGTAGCCTTTGAGTCTCACAAACTTAAGGATTATGAGCTCAATTATCCGACTCATGACCTTGAGATTGCTGTAGTTTTGCATGATTTGGTTTGATGGAGACATTTCCTTCTTGGCCGAGATTTATATTCATGACTGATCACTTGAGTTTTCACCACCTCTTCATGCATCCCAATCTCAACGCTCATTAGCGGTGTTAGACTTAGTTGCTTTATGAGTATGACATGAAGACAGAGCATGTGAAGGGGAAGGAGAATGTGGTTGCATACGATCTAAGTAGATAGAGCTATTTTCCTATTGTTTCTTGAGTGAGTACAAATTTGTGAAGCAATATTATATAGCAGCTTCCTCACGAGAGCTTCTACCTTACACTAGATCAAAGTATGAGTCTTAGAGACCCATTGAGGGGAATTTTGATGGTTTTTCATTAGACATAGATGGTCTTCTAAAACATAGAGGTCATATATATGTTCCTAGAGATGGAGGCTTGAGACATGATATCTTGGTAGAGGCTCACTTTGCACCTTATTCATCCAATTCAAGGTTGAAAAAGATGCATGTCACCTTGAAACAACTTTACCATTAGAGAGGTCTATGGAGATACATAGATAAGTTTATGTCACGTTGTTTAGATTGTCAGAGGGTGAAGGCTGAACATCAGTATCCAGCTGGCCTTCCCTACCTACATGCCATACCGGAGTGGGAATGGGATACCACTTCCATGAATTTCATCGTAGGGCTACCGACATCGAGATACCACCATGATGCCATCATGGTCATGGTGGATAAATAAAAAAAGTGGCTCACTTTCCTTTGGTGAAGACCACGTATACATCTACTACAGTAGTGCGAGTATACCTTGATGAGATTGTTAGACTATATGGGATTCCGCAAAATATCATTTTTGACTGCAATCCCTTGTACACATTTCACTTTTGGACTACCATGCACTAGGTTGCTGGGATGTGTATAAATTTTAGCACAACTTATCATCAGAGATAGATGGGCAGAAAGAGAAGGTATATCTTGCAGATGTATGTCATGGACCATAAGTCTAGGTGGGACAAATACCTATATTTGGTGGAATTTTCCTACAAAAACAATTTTCAGAGTTTGATTGACATGGCTCCTTTTTAGGCATTGTATGGAAGAGAGTGCAAGACACCTTTGAGTTAGGATAGATTATAGGACAAGGTTTCTCTTCGACAATATTTTATACAGAATATGGAGCATCGGGTTGTCTAGATTTGACAGAGGCTTCAAGAGGCTCAAGATAGGTAGAAGAAGTATGTAGATTAGAGGAGGACAGATCATAGTTTTGAGGTGGGCACAAAGGCGTTTCTTCGTTTCAGGCCTCATAACATCCCTATCTTTTATGGAAAAGGCTTTGGTTAGCTCTTATATTTGTGGGTCCCTTCATGATCTTGGAGCGTATCGGTGACTTATCCTACTATCTAGCATTGGCACCCTGCCTTGTCTCATGTGCAAGATGTATTTCATGTGTCTGTACTTAGGATATATATTCTAGATCCCTCTCATGTTTTGGATTAGACCGCATTGCAGGTGTAGGATCGGGGTAGGTGTCAAGTTAAGCCTGTGTGCATCATAGAGCATATGACCCTAAGCCTTAAAGGCCATGACATTAACTAGGTGTAGGTCTAGTGGGATATGTATGAAGAAACTATAGCAAATTGAGAAGATGCCACTATTTTTGATCTCAATTTCCTTATCTTATCCAAATCACTTCTAGAGTAATTGAGTCTAAGAGGAGGGGCATGTAGTGCCCACTCCTCTTTGTCATTGAGTCATCTTGTGGTTGATAATATTGGACTGATATTCATGATTTTGATTATGATACATTGATCAAGTAGATGATAGATTTTATTGATATTTGGACTATTGACATTATGATTTTTACATTTTATTATGATGTTCTAGATAATGATGTTAGACAATTTGATATATGTTGACATTCTTGATATGGATTTTATAATGACATTTTATTTTTGGGACGTTATGAGTAGAATTATAATCTCATAGATGCTAGGGTTAGAATTTGATATATTGATGGATGATAGAATTGCTAATGTCGAATGTCAATTATTGATTTTGATTATAGTGTCTCGATGTTGTTAATATGGTCGAGAAGGCCAAAGAGGTATTTTTGTGTGTAGTACTTTTATCACATACATCAAAGGAAATATGAGACCAACCACGAAAGGACGTTGGGTGTTGAGCAACGAGGAAAAATATGACAACTTGTGTAATGTTTTTAGTGTGGTTTTTTGCATGTCTTGTCTGGAGGTCTCCTCCGGGGATGACTTCACATGTGTGGCCATGGGGTGAATTTTTTTCCCTTTATTTAATTTTGCACGTTCTTTATTCATTTTTTTGTATTTAAAATTTAAAATTTTTGTCACTTTATTAGCATGTTAAATACATATTAATTAAGATAAACTTATTCTTCTTGGGTTAACCAAGTTAGGGATGTGACAAATAGTTATGAAAAGGTTTTGTGGTCTTGGTTATAAGTAAAACTTAAGTTAATTTATAATCATTTTACTCCACCCCAACTTCAAAATTTGGATTTTGACTTTGGGGGCATTTTTGGAGGTGTGAGGAACAAACAACGCTTGTCCCATGCCTCTTAAATTTACCCAACAACCCTACCTATGGGTTGGGAAGTTTATTTTTAACTTTTTAATCCATTTTTGAGTGTAAAAGAGAGAAAATTATTGCAGTTTCTTTCTACCCCAATTTATTGTGTGCTTTAAAAGCATGGTGTGCAAGTTTGTGAGCCATGTAGGTTGTCATAGTCCTTGAAAGTGCATTGATTTTCTCTATCTTTGTGTATTGACTAGAATGTAGAGATGGAGGAATCATGAAGTGACATCCTACATGGAGTCACCTTCTCATCCTCACATTCCATATCTATTTATTTGTTTTTTTTTGTTGGAATGGGGTTTACTTGTTCTTTTATCTTCTTGTGCACTTTTGGAATTGGATCTTGTTGGAGTGCTTTGGAAATTGCTTGGCTTGGGATTGAAGAGACTTGTGGGATTTTCTTGGATCTTGATGGAGAGGTAGGATCTCCACCTTTGTATTATGTTATTTTTCTTGTTTGTATGCAATGTTGTGTTTGTTAAAATTATTTTTGTCTTGTGAAGGTGTTTGTGTGTTGGTTGGGTAATAAGCCTTAGTTAGGTGTTGAAGAAGGTATTATATGACCATTGGGGAGGGAAAAGGGATTATTTTGAGGCATGAATTTTTGTGGGAGTGTGAATGGGAGTCTTACCTATGGGGAGTGAAAAGGAAATCATGGTTTTGTTGCATGCTTACAAGGGAGAGATAAGGAATTTGTGTTGATCATTTTGTGCACTTGGAGGCTTAGGGTAAGACTCCCACTTCACTTGGGAGGCATAAGGAGGTGGTTTCCCATAGCCCTTGCTCTATTTGGTTTGACCCTCAAACCTTTGTATTGTTGTGAATGTGTAAACTAGTTGGATATGTTATCTTGGTTGAGTTGAATGTCTTGTATGTTTGTTTGTTGTGAAGCCACTTTGTTGAAAGTTGTCATTGTTGCTCAATACCCTCGTGGTTGTCTTTTTGGAGCTCGGGGAATTAAGGGGATTAATTCTCCTATTAATGGATTTAAGGTTGGGTGGAGAGCATTACCTACTCCCCTTCCTTGTTTTGTGATCCCATTGTGAAGTTTGAAGAAAGCAAGAGTTGGAACTACCATTCTGATGAAGACATGCATATTGAAAGCTTGTAAATTGGCCTTGTGGCAAGCCCTTTTGTTGTATATTATTCAAATCTATACTTCCCACTTGAGTGGATGATTGTAATTTGTAAGCTTGGGAGAATTTTTTTGTAATACTTGGAAACCCTTTTCATATTGTGAACTCTCTTTAAGAGTGCTTGTTTAAGAGACTTATATTTTCAAATGTATTGGTTTTGTGAATGGGATCTACAAAATTTGTTGCATTAGTTAAATAAAATAGACAACTAGTAAATGGGTGAAGTAATAATATATGTCTTCCTATAAAGTTTATTTCACTCCCTCCAAAGTTTGTTTCTTGTTATTTAATAATCCCTTATATGTCTTTAGAAATTCCACTTATTGATAGGAATGGTTGAAAATTATTTATGGTGAATGAAACTAAATGGTTACTTATTTTATTGAAAAGAAAGAAAAATTTAAAGTCGGACGATTCATAGCTTATATAGTTTGCTTTAGTTGTAGTAAGGTTTTCCGCTTACAAACTTTATTAGAATTAATAAGAAAGTTTCTTTTCACAATTTTTCCCAAATCACTTTTTAAATAACACATTAAAGACCCAAAATTCTTGATTTGCAAAATTTATTATATAAGTTTAAGTAACTAGTATTCTCATTTAACCATTTTTTTAAAAAATAAGTTACCTTATCTCAATATTTTTAATATACTAATATTATAATAATTTCATAATAATGATGAATTTGAAATATACCATACATATCTACATACATACATATACATGTGTGTGTGTGTGTGTCTATATATATATATATATGTGTGTGTGTGTGTATATATATATATATATATATATATATATATATATATGTGTGTGTGTGTGTATATATATATATATATATATATATATATATATATATATATATATATATATATATATATATATATATATATATATATATATATATATATATATATATTTGTTGTTATTAGTATTAGTAGTTATAATAATAATAATAATAATAATAATATTAATAAACATGGGTATTAATAAAGTTTTTTTATTAAATAATTTTTTAAAAAGATTTGAATCAGCCAATATAGGTTTGAAGTAATAAATTAAAATAGCCATTTAGGATTTGTTTTTTTAGATGGAAAATTGGGTTGGGGGTTAGGGGAGTGGGTACCGCCCCACCCCAACACATATTAATATGGGTTGGGGTGGGGTGTTGCCCACTCCCCCAACCCACCAAATATTAACAAATAAAGACTTGGTTGGGGGTCGAGTCCCCACAAAACTAATTAATTTACTTTTCATTGATAAAACATTTGGCTGAGGGAATTTAAAACATAGTCTGTAATTTTTTTAATATGGGTTGGGTGGGGGCGGCACCCTCCTCCCAACCCACCAAATATTAACAAACAAATACTTTGTTGGGGTCGAGTCCCCACAAAACTAATTAATTTACTTTGCATTGATAAAACATTTGGTTGAGGGAATTTAAAACATAGTCTGCAATTTTTTTAAACCGCGCCTCCTTTTCGAATGTATATACGTACTCTAATATATATGTATATATATTTGTGTGTGTGTGTGTGCGCGTGTGTATTTAATATATGTATAAATGTGTATATATATATCCTTACTCTGGAAGTATATTTATACATGTATGTATAATTTCAAAATGAGAGCCTTTTCAAAGAAAAAGAAATCTAAATACTACAAAATGTAGATCTTCTTCCAAATCGAGAATACGAAATGGGTTTTCTATTAAATTAATCTTACAACAATAAAATCAATTTTCTCTATCTCTAACCCTAGAATAGGGTAGAATAGAATAATATACAAAAAAAGTAAAATAGATTTGGGGCTCGCCCAAGCTTCCTCCTCCTTCTATGGCTTCCTCCTCTTCCATCTTCCCTTATCTTGCAAAACTAAAAATGAACAAAATGATAAAAGGGATGAATAAAAGTTTTCCTTAATATATTTTAGGGTTGATTTGAAATTTTCCAATCCAATGGTCAATATTGGTTCTATCCAAGGGCCAAGATTATCCCCTCCAAATGTTAGGTGGGGGATGGTGAGATGATAATTTGATCACATGGGTTTTGTTTTGAATGGGGCCACTTGCATGGTTTGGAAGTAAATTATATTTTAGTAATTCCTTTTGATATATTTCTTTTGTAACTTCAAAATTAATTAGGCCATGACCTAGATAAATTTAAATAAACTCCCTTTGTTAATAGTTTAAACCCCTTTTATTTTGGAAAATTAAATTAATAGCATTGTGTAAATAGAAGGGTTAGTTTAGACTTGGAATTTAAATTTTAATTATTGCATAACCTTAGGAACCCTTGTATTCAATGAATTTTTGTTTAATTGAATGAAATATTTTAAAACGGACAATAGAATAAATCAATTTTGTTATTTAAATATTATTATCTAAGTAATTATTGTGACGACCACTTGAAAACAAAGATTAAACTTATCATAACTTTCATTTGCTTTAACAAAAATATATATTCCATAATTTTTCTATTATAACATTTGTTTTATTTTGGGTTTTGTGTGCAATTTTTTTGTGTGTCACACTAAGAAAACATTACATCTCTCCAAGCATCATCACCTCTCGAGACAATTTTGTTTCACTTAAGTAGACTAGAAATAATTTTGATATTCAATTAGTGGATGAAAATGGTCTTAGTTAATATATAATGCATATATATATTTATGTCATTTGCATCTCATATCCAATATCAAAGTTAACTTGTTGCATTTGATTTACATTTGAACACCATATAATATTATTTCACAATAAAGGACATCATATACCTTCGTATTTTTCAAATTCCTCATACTACATGATGCACTAAAAACACTTCATATCGTAATGACAGATATAAATATGATACTCGATCAATAATGATTAACATTCACTAAAATTTCAAAAAAGTAATCATTGTTAGAAAATTATTGCCTCACCTAAATTTATATTCGAGGATAATACGACTATGAATGAAAATATAAATATAAATACTAAAAAAATGAAGATGATAAAATAAATTTCAAACAACTTCCTCTCCATTTCAAATGGATGATAAATTTTAACATAAAAATGAATCTCGACTGTCTTACACATTTGAGTGCCATAAATTTTCTCTAAAGATCGACATTATTGGTGATGCGTAATCACAAAGAACCCTAAATATTTGCAACTCGATGGGTTGAAAATATTAGTGTGATTGCATAACATGGAGCTTTTCCCAAAGTGTGGGACTTTGCAATCAAAAAATCTTTAGATGAAGGCGAGTTCCTAATCCTCTGTTCAGATACACACATTCAAATCAAAGAGGATCTACTCTAAAATCTACTCAAACTTGCAAAGGTTACAAGGTTAAGAAGATGCAAGAAAATAAACTAAAACTAACAAAGGTGATGCAACCATCAAATGAACAGTTTATTTTCCTTTAAACACAAACCATCAAATGTAATACAACCACCAAAAAAAATAACCAAGATTGTAGTGAGAGATCAGAGAGATGCAATGAACACAAAAAACGGTTGAAAATCATCCACAAACATGTATTATTGCTCCAAAAATTTGATACAATACACTACAATGGCCAAGAGGCAAGATTTGTATTACAGTTTTGATGGGAGGTTTTAACTCCACAAATCCACTTATATACAAGAGAAGAAGGGAGGGTGCAAAGCCAAAATATCTAACCTTTAGAAAAATGCCCCTCCTTACAATATATAGGAAGAAAGAGATAAGGGGATGAGAAGAATTCAATTTCTTGATTCAACCACACATACAATGCATTGAATTCACCTATAACAATGATGTGTGCTTCCACAAAACCCATGCCCCATGTACTATGCATTTTTGGGAAAGAAGGAAGCCCATACCTTCATTATTTTGGTAGGTGAGAAGCTTGACACACTCAAAACTAGTGGATTACATTTCTTCATTTTTACTAATTTAGTCTCACTAAATTATTCATGAACGAGCATTAGCATTAGACGCAAAGAGTGTTTCAAAAGTCCTTTCTTGTGCAAATCTAAGCTCCCAGTCAAAATATATGGCCATCTGAAGGTCGGGGTGTCATTCTTTAAAAATTACGGGCTAGTGATCTGTTAGGATAAAATATTATTATCCTATTTAATTATGCATTCCATAATTGATAAATTTATTAAGTATTTTTTATGGTTATATTTAATTATAACCATCCTTTTTTGTATTTGATTATTTGGAGCTGTTATATTGTTTTGAACAATATATTTGTTTTTATTTAATTGTTGCTTCCTGGATGTTATTGGAAGCTTGTGTATTTTGGAATTTGGTTGCACCTGTGCAACTTAATCTCCTGTTTGTATTTGGCTGTGCAATATCTATAAATATTGCAGCCCATTCTTTGTAAGTTTGGTTGATCAAGATTAATAAAATTTAATCAGGCTTCCACCCCTATTGCTGAATCAACATTTGGTACCAGAGAAAATCAAGCTCCTGGAAAGGTTGGAGAAGGTTGTAGAGGAAGAAGGATTCGTGGAGAAGAAATTTGCAACATTGGAGAGCTAGTGCTGCCTCCAGCAACTTCCCACATCTCCCTGCAGACTCACAATCTCCTGTGTGTTTTCTAGGTAAAAGTAAAGCAATATTTTTGCCTTGATACACTCTGCACCAGAAAATTTATATCTGAAAGCTGTTCATTTTCAGAATCTATATTAAAAAAAAATCCATTTTCCCCATTAGGGGTTTTTTCACTAAAGTTAGTGACATTGTTAGCCACAACTAACACTATCAGTGCACCAAGTTTAGAGGTATCTTTGGTCTAATTATTGTGTGTATGTGGAGCTTCTGACTGGGCTAAGTCTTCCATAGAGCCCATTCAACGGTGAAGCCAACTTTGACTGATCTCTGCACAACGTGGATCTTGTTGTGCATCGCCGATGCCCCCTGTCCCTGCACAAGCAAAAAAAAAAGGTGGATTAAAAACATTGTAAATCAACCCGCAATCGCGAATTTTTCCCATTTGGATCGAGTGACCTACACCTTGTACCACACACCTACACAAACAAAATTGGCGGTGAGCAAAGCCAAAAAAAAAAATAGCGATCAAACAAAAAAAAGCAGCAAATTTGGCATTACAATCTACGGGCTTCTCCCTCCACATGACCTGTAACACAAACTAAATGGTGAAGAAATCATACACAACGACCTGCATCACAAAAACGTGGAGATTACAAAAAGGTTTATATACAAATTGCGGCCTGCACAAAAACAAAAAAGTGGCGGCCAAAGCAATAGAGATAAATATAAAACAATACAAAGGCAAGAAGATATCAAAAAAATGTCTTAGATCCATTTTCTATGCATAAGGAAACCCTAAAGCACCATCCACTCATTGACAGACACGTGGAGTCTCTGCAAGTTGTTTTTTACAAAGGTATGTCGTTTTTTCATATACTTTAAATACAAGTTTTCTCATTTCCATTTCAAGCGCTCATATGAGCCATGTTGGATAGAGGAAATGACTTGGAGGGATGAGGTGTGGGGTTCGAATCCCACCAACAACACAAAAACATGTTTTTTGAAATTTGGCAGATTTTTGCGAACCACTAAATTTAGTGGAAAAATTCAAATTTAGTTATAACTAACTAAATTTAGTGAGGAAAACCCTATTTTTGGGAAAAAATAAATCTCCACTCAAGTATAGGTTTGCATTAAGAGCACTTTTTCCAAAGAAGGGCTACCGAATACTTCATTCTAAGCTAGTTTTTATGGTTGTTTGCTCAAGAAGTCGTATTGGGCTCGAGAGGCCACTGTGGCCTACAAAAGAAAAAAAAATTGCCCGCCATTCATTTTTTTCTAGATTTTTGAATGTAATTTGTATACTTCAGAATATTATACTAATTTGTAGGTTTCCATAGCCAACTGAAATCTTTGTAACTACTCGTAAACCGCGTAATTATAATAAAATAAAAATAAGAAATTGGTTTTGTAGCACTCACGAGATCTAGATCTCATTCGCAACGTTTGGTATATATGGTGCCTTTAGGAAGCACTTACGGGTAAATCCATTGCGACTACTACCGCACTTAACACCTAATATAGCTGCAACAATGTCGTCTACACATCGTCTCTATAAATTAACGAGGAGTTATAAGGTCATAGTGCACACACTATGAACCATCCCATTCTTCTCGTGAATGATTGCATGACATAAATCTAGACCGAGAAATTATCCAAGTATATAGCGAAGTTACGTGCACGTATGACGATATTTCTTTAAGCCGGTGTCAATAATCACACACGACCCCATCGATATTGTCTTAGTACCACGTATTGAATTCTTTCATGTACCGTCGGGTATATAGAAAGGGTGAGTTTCTTCCACGCACTGCTGCAAGGTATATCAAAAGGGCACATATATAGAAAGGTTTAGTATATCGATCGATGGTATATAGATTGGGATACCTAATACCCCGAGTGATAAGAGTAAAACCCGTCGGTGATCTCTGTAAAATGGGCAATAATGCCTCCAAATTTTTTCTTCCAGATTCACAATTGCTCAGAGGAAGCAACTATGCTGCATGGAAGACAAAAATAAAGACACAACTTGAGTTTGAAGAGATCTGGTCTATTGTGAATGGTACTTTGACCAGATCAGCCACTGATACAACACAACAATGGTAGTTTGATAAAGCAGATCAGAAGGCTAAACTCATCATCTTGTTTGGAGTGTCCGATGATGTGTAACCCCACATTCAAGATGCCAAAAATGCAAAAGAAAAGTGGGATAAATTGAGCATAGTATACGAGGCCAAGAACAAGAATTTCCCTCTTTGAATTTACAGAGTCGGGTTACATACACCGAAGTTCAAGAAGAATGAGAAATTTCAATCTTTCTTAAGAAGAGTTTCAGAATTGAGGGCTACACTTTTAGCCCTAGGGGAAGTAGTCACAGGTGATGCTCTCATTCCCATTGTTTTGAGAGCACTCCCCTCTTCTGACCACATTTTTGTCACAACACTAAATGTGATAGATACGCCAGTTGGTTTTGACAACTGGTAAACCTACCTGCAACAAGAAGAATCAATGCACAATAAGGATGATGAAGAGGAGTAGGCAATCGGCTTCACATCAAAATGGAAAGGAAAAGGTAAAGGAAAACCTAATTCCTATAAGAAGTCCCAACATCAGAATCAGTTTCACGAGGAAAATCAACAGAAGAAGCAATGTCCTATTTGCAAAAGAGGACATGACTTAAAAGATTATTGGTATAACACTTACAAGAAAGGTTCATCCAGCCACTCTAGATCACAACAACAAAAATTTTACAAGGGACATTTTATAAACAATCATGGGTAGAAAAGGGGAAAAGAAGACCCTACCGGCCGGGTAATATTGTTGAGCAACAAGAACAATTCGAGAATGAAGATTTCTTGTTCACTACTCGATTAAGTGAACCATCCATGTCATCTAGTGATGTCTCGGTATGTTAATTCAGAGCCACTCGACACATGACCAGCCACGAGATGGTTTATTTCAATGATGGACATGCCATCAAAAATCATGTTTCGTTGGGAGATGATTCTTCATATAGAGTTCGGGGATTGGAAACATTTCTCTACCCCTTGGTTGACCTAAATGTAGACTATCATATGTCTTATATGTCCCTAGGTTGACAAAGAATCTTCTCTAAGTTAGTCAACTCCTAGATCACAACCGAAAATCGACTTTGATAGTCAATCCAAAGAAGAAAACGTGTTTGATTTGAGATAAATCAAGAGGCTCGAAAGTAATCGCAAAAGCCTCCAATTTGGGACACATGTTCCAACTTGATTTTGTTGACAAAGATAATCAAGCACTTGTGGCTAAAAACCTCCTCATCACAGTTGTGGCATAGTAGATTTGGTCATGTAAGTTTCAAATATCTCGAAACACTTTGTCGGTGTAATATGGTACATGGGCTACCATCTCTTTAGAAGGATATAGACAAGTGTCCTCACTGCCTAGTAGGAAAACAACACAGAGCTTCATTCTAGAAGAGTAAATTTCAAGCTCATGGTAAACTTGACTTGGTTCATACCAATCTTTGTTGTCCAATGCAGCCAAGTCATTACGGTGTCCAAGACTTGATGCTTTGTTTTGACAACTATTTAAGGAACATGTGGATTTTATATCTTCACAAGAAAAGTGAAGTGTTTGAAACCTTCAAAAAGGTAAAAGTATCCATTGAGAAAGAAAATGGTCGTCACATCAGAACTCTCCAATTAGATCGAGGGGGGGAATTCACCAGTGATGAGTTCAGAGACTACCTACAAACTCATGGGATTCATCAACAAATGCCTCCTCCACACACACTACAACAAAATGGTGTTGTTGAGAGAAAAAATCATACTATCATGGAAATGGTGTGATACATGATCGATGATTCCAAACTTGCTAAGACATTCGGCCGGAAGCAAAGAAAGACATCAGTATATTTGTTGAACAGAACACCCACAATGCTCTTGATGGAATAACACCACAAGAATCATGGTTAAAAAGGAAACCATCCATTACACACCTTAAAGTATTCAAGTGCAAAGCAAGCACGCACATACCCAAACAGAAAAAAGAAATTGGACATGAAGTCACAAAAATTCATCTTCATTGGGTATAGTGAAGAGACTATTAGGTATAGATTGATGGATCCTAAGACCGAGAAAATTCTACACAAAGTAGATATGTTGAGTTTTTCGAGAAGAAGGAAGAAGAGACTCCTCCGGACTCACAAGATGTAGATTTTTCACCTATTATAACAAATGAAGCTAATGTTCCCTCGAAGATGAAAGTAATGATGGGGATGATGGTGTTGATGAAATAGAACCATGACCCATGGGAATAATTCAATGTATGCCTAAATGGTGTATAAGTACATTATGAGATGTAAGACTGGATGCTCCAGGATACATCCACCCTAGACCACGAACTTGCAGTAAATCAAGAGAAGTTAACTTTGCTTTGATGAGTAGAGTTATTAAATTAGATGAGCCCTCTACATCCCAGAAGCCCTACAATCAAAAGCTTGGAAATATGCCATTGATTTTGAATATCAATCAATGATGAAGACTAACACTTGGCAGCTTATCGATCTTCCACCAGGGAAGAAACCCATTGGATGTAGATGGATATTCAAAACTAATTACAAATCAAGACTTGTAGCGAAGAGGTATGCACAAAAAAAGGCATTGACTATGAGGATACATTTTCTCCCACAACTAAGATCAAAACAATCAGGATGATCTTTGCTCTAGCTCCTCACTTTGGATGGAAAGTTCACCAAATGGATGTAAAAATTACCTTCCTAAATAGAGATTTACAAGAAGAAGTCTACATGACTCAATCTGAGGGATATGTTTTACTTGGTCAAGAAGAAAAGGTATGCAAACTCAGGAAATCTCTGTATGGGCTCAAACAACCATACTGCATGGTACATCAAGATTGATGAGCATCTCATACAACATGATTTTTAGAAGTCCATACGATCGCAATCTCTACCTCAAAAAGCAAGGGGGGAGATGGTAATTCTTTTTGTCTATGTCAACAATCTAGTCATCACTGGTAGTTCAGTGAGGATGATTGATGCAACGAAGAAAGATCTTAATCGATCATTTGACATGAACGATCTTGGGCTGATGCACTATTGTCTTGGATTGGAAGTGTGGCAGAAAGAGAATCATATTTTTGTTTCTCGGATGAAATATACCAAGACTATCTTTGGAGAAGTTTAGGATGATGGATTGCACACCAATTGCTACACCCATGAAGAACATATTGTAGTTATCTCGCTCATATCAATCTCCTAAGGTAAGTGTGACTCTCTATCGGTAGTTGATCAAGAGTCTCATTTACCCGACCTCTACAGAGACCATATATTAGCTTTGTAGTGAGCTATCTATCCAGTTCACGCAGAACCCAAAGTCTATCATTGGAAAGCAAAGAAAGCACATTTTGAGATATCTCAAAGGATTGGTGGATCTTGATCTAGAATAAAAGAAGAACATAAACTTCTTCGATTTGGATATTCGATTCGATCATGCAGTAACATTGATGATAGAAAATCCACTTCCGGAATTGTATTCTTTATGGGATCTAGACCAATATCATGGGGAAGTAAGAAAAATCACTTTGTTTCTCGCTCTTCCATGTGGTCGAGTATCATTCTACAGGAGAAGTTTTCTATGAAGTGATTTGACTATGTCACATACTGGAAGGACTTGGAATACCACAGGCCAAACCGACCACCATGTATATTGACAATGAAGGTGTTCTCAAACTTGTTTGCAATCCAGTGTCTCATGAGATAACAAAGCACATTGAGGTCCAGGTTCATTTCATACGTGAACATGTGTTGAAGCACAACATCCAGCTTCAATTTTGTCCAATTGTTGAACAAAAAGCATATATTTTCACAAAGTCACTTGCACGTGACAAGTTCGAGTTGTTCGAGATATTTAATTATGCATTCCATAATTAATAAATTTCTTAATTATTGTTTTATGGTTCTATTTAATTATAACCATCCTTTTTTTTGTATTTGATTATTTCGGGAGTTGTTATATTGTTTTGAACAATATATTTGTTTTTACTTAATTCTTGTTTCCCGGATGTTATGGAAGCTTGTGTATTTTGGAATTTGGTTGCACCTATGTAACTTAATCTCTTGTTTGCATTTGGCTGTGCAATATCTATAAATATTATAGCCCATTCTCTGTAAGTTTTGTTGATCAAGATTAATAAAATTTAATCAGGCTTCTGCCCCCTGTTGCTGAATACACATGATCTTCCTTTTTTGGAGTTCGAAAGACATGCCACCTCAAAAATCTTGAAATTTGGACTTTCATATATTTCCATTTCAAAGATTGAAACACTGTACATCTTCTAACTTTGTTCGAGAGTTCCAAAAGTCTAAAACCTGAGCCTCCAAAAGTCTGAAACCCAAACCTCTGAAAGTCTAAAATTTCAGAATTTTGGAACTTTTACCTTTCAGACCTTTTTTCACTATTCATCGTCTTGAGAGCCGGAGAGTTCTGAAATTCCAAAACCCGAACCTCCAAAAGTCTAAAACCTAAACCTCGAGAAAGTCTGAAACTTGAAAGTATGAAATTTTAGACTTCCAGTAATTTTAGGTTTGAACTTTCCTCTGTTTTCCAATTTCATGCTCGAGATCTTTGAAACCATGAAACCCAAAAGTAAAATATTTCAGACTTTTAGAGTTTTTGGTTTCAAAACCTTTCCTCCATTTTTCCAACATTGGCTCGCCGAAACCTCTGAAATGCCGAAACGCTCCACCTCTGAAGTCTGATTTTTTTTTACTTTGAAGCTTCTTCTTTTCCCAAAATTCTCTACAATTTCTTGGCCCGTTTTAACTTTATTTTCCTACTCCAAAATGAAATCCTCCATGATTCAATCAACTCCTCCATTTTCACTTCGTGCAAGCTCTTGTTTGTCCAATTTTTCCCGAGGGGAAAACTTAGATAACACTTATATCTACCATGAAATTTAAAAACATAATTATAATGAAAATATATTACATATAAAATTGAATCAAACTGATATTATAGATTAATTTTAAAATGACATTCCTTCCTACATACATTACAACTCATATAGAATTACTACTATAAAGAAAAATCCATAAAAGGATTAAAAATACATCTAGTAAGGTGATGCACAACAAGATTTTATTTTGTAGGGGTTGTCATCCCATAAAGTATGTAAATGTGCAAGTAATTAATATTGATAAAAAATGGGAAAATAGGGTTTTAATAAAAGATAGTGAGATTAAAAACTCAAAGTTTTTAGAAATGCAACCTTATCACTTATCATAGAAAAGACAACAACTAAGATTCCCTCGCATAAGGGTGGATGTCTAACTTGACTTCAAGAAGAGGAAACCAATGTTTTATGATCCATTTGTAAAGGACTCGAACGTTGGGCCAAAGTCAACTTAACCTACAAATCGGGAATGTTCTGATAAAAATTTAAGATTCAATCATAAAGATCCCAAAATGTGACACAAGGGTCAGCTGGATGCTATCCTCATGGGTGTGATGGGCATGTTTCCAATACTCCCTAAATTACGTCTCTCTGAAGGATAGATTGGCATACCTGATATGATTTTTAAACCCATGTCCACCCTCCGAAGGAGCCACCCTTCGTCCCCAATGACAACAAAGGAAAATTTAAAAATCGCGGGAAAGGAAAACTCCATTCGTTTCTCCCAACCAACACCATCGACTCCACAAGTAGTGTTGTCATTGTTGTTGTTCTGTTTCCTCTATACTCTATCATGTTCACTATATCTAGTGAATACATTTTCCTCCATCCCCGCAACCGTGTCTCTTCAATTGGTCTTACTAAATTCATCCTCTTTATTTTGCACTTTGTTATTATCCTTGGCTTTTCCAATCTTCAATCCTCCCTCCTATCCATCACCACGACTTAATATTCCCCACTGCCTAGGGCTCAATCTTTTGTCACTCTATTTAGGTTTAGTATTCATCCTCTAGGGTTAGGGTTCTCCTCCATGCTTCAAGAATTTACCCAAGCAGACTCAAGGGTGTTTTCCTTATCACCTGTAAGAATATTAACAACCAAAACTATTACAAATTACAATTTTAATAAGTATAACAAAACAAAGAAAAAATCACGGCTCTCTACAAGCATCATCACCACTCATCTAGAGACACTTTTGTTTCACTAAAGTAAACTAAAAATAATTTTGACATGGAATTGGTGGGTGAAAATGGGATTAGTTAATATGTCCTTCATGTATATATTTACATCATTTTTTCATCTCATATCAAATACCAAAGTTAACTTGTGGAACTTTTTTTGCACTTAAACACCATATAATACACATTCCCAACAAAGGACATCATATACTTATGATTTTTCAAATTCTTTATACTACATGACACACTAAAAACACTATCATAACATAATGGTATGATATAGATCTAATATTGATAAAAAATGATTAACATTCGCTAAAATGTCAAAAGTTCAATCATTTTTAGAATATTATGGCATCTCCGAATTTAGATTCGAGGATGATACAATAATGAAAGATACTAAAAATATAACTACTAGAAAAAGGAATAGGATAAACATAATTCCAAACAACTTCCTCTCCATTTCAAATGGATGATAAATTTTAAGATAAAAATTAAATCTCAATGTTCTTACACATTATATTGTGAGTAAATTTTCTCTAAAGATTGATCTTATCTCTACTATGACATTTAAAAACATTATTAAAATAAAACAATATATTACATATGAAATTTGAATCAAAATGAGATTATAGACTAATTTTTAAAGGACATCCCTTCTGGCATAGGTTATAACTCATATAGAATTACTGTTATCAAGACGAACGTGTACAAGAGATTCAAACCACGTATAGGAGCGGGATGCACAACAAGAGTTTATTTTGTGGGGTTCTCATCCCATGGAGTGTAAGTATGAAAATGATTAATGTGTATGTGTGTCAAAGAGTGCAATAGATCACACATTTAGAATTACTACGATTCTACATTGAAATTTGTCCACCACCTAGTCTCTAATTTCAAATACATCTGTCTCTCTGTCAAATCAAATTTTATTGACAACAATATTCTTTCAAATATTTGTAAATTCCATTTTCCCTACACATAAATTTAAGGTTTCTTCAAATAAACATAAATACTTATTGTGTATATATATGATTTTCAAAAATTTCACTTTATGATTGTGTACGGCCACCGAAGTTGTTAAAATCACACAAAAGGACCCACAACCTTTCAATTTCCAGGCCTATTGGCACCAAGTCCAACTACAATTTGAATGACTTACACCAGGGATGTACTTCCTAATCACTAATCACCACATGTGTGTTTGCTATAGCCTGCTTACTTTATTTTGTAAAAGTTAGTTGAAGTAAGCCGTCATAACATAAAGAGGACTTGACGTCAATGAAAAACCAGCTACGACACGATTTTTTTGAGTGCGAAAGCGTGCTATAATCAGGCCTAGAAATTGAAAGACTACAACTGTGGGCCATTTTTTTGTGTAAATCTTGTAATTTTTAAGTGATTCTCTCTTTCCACATATATATGTGTGTCAACATAGATAAATATTATAGCCAGATGAAAGAATTATATCATCAACAAATTTTATTTTGACAGGTACATATAATTTGAAATTCCAAGCCGGGCTGTAACGCAGTTTTTACAGCCACATATGAAAGAGTAGGACCGTTCACGATTTTTCTGTGTTTGTTCATTCTTTGTAAATGACTAGAAAAATGGAACGGAAAATTAAATTCGCAATAATGGAACCGACTATTCAATTCTCATAACATTGCGAACAATAAATTTTTAGGTGATTATTCACAGATTTCTTCATTAGCGTTGAAGGCATGCAGCTCTTATTATGACCCCAATTCCATTTCCGTAGACACTACAGATAATGGTCCTCTTTCCACATGGTCCTTTTGTATTAGGGCGAGAGGTATCTCTGCTATAGGAAAAGATTTCCACATACATTTTTCGTCACTTTTTCTTTACTTTGCTGTTATTAACAATTCGATGCCGTAGACATTACATTTTTAGTCATCGTGATCATTCAGGGATTTCTTTATTAGGGTTGAAGGTATGCAGCTCTTATTATGACTGCAATTCCATTTTCGTAGACACGTGGTCCTTGTTTATTAGGGCGATAGGTGTCTCTACTACAGGAAAACAATTCCATATACATTTTTCTTCACTTCTTCTTTACTTTGCAGGCTTGCAGTTGTTATTATCAATTTGATGCCGTAGACGTTAGAAATAATATTCCTTCTTCTCCACGGTTCCTTCCGGTTTGTGTTAAGGCGATTTGTCATTTTACTAATTTTTAAATTTTTTTGAGTGGATATAGCTGCTCCTGCCGAAAATGAAGTTTTGTGGTGTGGAGGACGACTTTGTTCAGAATGAAGGAAAGGACATGTAGTCAAATTTAACCATAAAATTAAGGGAGACATGGAGCTATTCCGGGCTCCAACGGATGTAAGGGCGTGGAATTAACCGCGGAGGATAATACTCTGGACCCATCCATGTGGATGGGTCAGCATTCAAAGAGAACGTGGCTGAAGCGGAAATTCGAAGAAACACGTGGCAACGTTTCAACAAGGTCTCACCAGATGTGCCCCGGCAGACGTGAAGTACTGGGGATAAATGCATGTGTATTAATTTTCAGGTCGGGTCGAGGAAAGTCATTGGCCAAGGCAGACAGGTTGGCAGGCAAAGACGAGTTAGAGGTGGACAAGCAAGAATCATCAAATGGCTAAAGGGTACCACAAGGCAAGATTCAGGGTGACATCGGCGAAGATTGGTTCCACAAACGTAAAGTCTGCGGAATTAACTTTTCGCAATTAACGTAAAGTCTGAGGTGAAAGCACATGGCGGTTTAAAGTAAAGACTCGTGGAAAAGAAATAAAATAGGTTGCAAGGGATTAAGACGTGAACATAACCCGTAGGTAAATCCCAACCCTGCAATAAACTAGAAGGTGCCGCTTAAATCATTTTTTTCTTCATTAACATTGATATCGTCAAGATTTAAACACAATCTAGTATTGCTTTGATTACGGGTTTTGTAATCTCATAATTAAATAAAAGAACGTTACCAGAACTATGCTAAACGGATCTTGCTATAATAGTCGACCTAAAATTAGTACCTTTGAGAGTTAAATAAGGCCTGCACATAGAGATAAATCTATAACCCTAATTTAACCAATTTATCAATATATCAATCAATCCATACAATAAATCCATGATCAATCAATTATTGATTGATCTGGATCCGTATGTGTATCTAAAATGGGTTCAACTAATGCAACATTAACTATTCGTTTAATGTTTTACGTATAACATTTACTGCAATGTGTCAACATTTTATAATTATAATATTTAAACTGTAAAAATAAAAAAATTGAAAATTCCTACTTTTATTAGTCAAAAATTCCTAAGATGGCTACATTTATTTTCAGCCAATCAAAAAATCAAATCAGTATTTTAAAACAAGAAAATAAATATATAATTTTGAAAAATTATATACAAATGATATAAAATTTCACATTCATCATTATGATTGGTCGACAAGAAAATGATATTAGTTTTTTTGAATCATATATACACCTACCTTCAGCAAGATAATAACTTTTCAAGAACACAACACATGTAAAAATTTGTAGGCTCAAGTGTGTGTTTATATGATGTTAGACATCACTTTTAATTTTTTTTTGTGGACAAAGCTTCTTGTTATAATGTTGTGTGAGCCCCTACATACATGGCAACGAGGTTGTGAGCCATAATGATTCATTAAGAAAGAAAATGTGTGTATTTTATCCTCATGTGTGGTGATCTTTAGTTAAAATATGAAATTCAAACATTTTTAAATAAAACATAAATCGAATGGTTATGATTTTTTCTGACTAAAAATCAAGTATACACATATTTCAAAAATAAAAAATACTATCACCAAACAATTAAGACAAGCAACAAATGTAACTATATGTGTGTGTGAATGTAAGTATGTATGTATGTATGTGTCTATGCATGTTTGATACATATATATATATACATACACACTAACTAGGCTAAATATGTATGTATGTACGTATATGCATATGCATGCATGTATGTATGTATGTTTAATTTTTCATGTGTTTATGAGTATCATCAATGTTTTATATAAAAATTATTTTCCATATTTTTGGGTTTTCATCCTTGTCTAGGATTTAAGGGTACAAATTTTTAAGGAATCCAATATTGGGTATACACTAAATAGGTTTCAAGTCTGGGAGATTGAGGTCTATTTGGATACACGTTATTTTAGTTTACTTTTTAATCTTTTAAGGATTTCTTTTACTAAGAAATAGGTTTGTGACTTTTTATATTGGTCTATTTTACATGATTTGGGGATTTTTTAGATTCAAGGGATTGTGGTAGCAAATTCCATTAAGTGTAGTTAACTTTCATCCATTCCTACACTCAAGGATTTATATGTTCTATGTTTTGAGCATGTTACTCATTTGTTATATTAATGTAATTTATATATTCACTAGAATATCAAATTTGAGATTATTGTCCCTAAAATATTATGATTCCTTATTTTAGGTTTTCAAATTAGATAGGCATCATCTCTAAGAAACTACTAGAACAAGTTTTCAAGAACCAATCACATGTAAAAATTGGTAGGCTTTGAAGTGTGCCCTTATATGACATCAAACATCATTTTTAAATAAATATTGTGCACAAAGCTCGTTACAATGTTGAATGAGACCCTACATACATTGTAAGGAGGAGTATCATTCAAGAACCAAGTTTGTGATCCATAAACAAATCGTTAAGAAATAAAATGTTTGAATTTTATCTTCATTTGTTGTGATCTTTAGAAAAATATTATATTCAACAAGTTTTAAATAAAACGTAAATTTGATTGTTGCAATGTTTAGTAGACTAAAAATCAAGTACACACATATTTCCAAAAACTAAAAATACTATCACCAAAAATGAAGACAAATAACAAATGTAACTATATATGTGTGTGAATGTAAATACATGTATGTATGCATGTATTTATGTATGTATGCATGTTTGTATACATACATATATATACACACACTAACTAGACTAAATATGGTTGTAATGATTATGGATATAAAAATATGTCTTCAATCTAATTTCTGAAAATTTTGTAAAGAAATGATATAAAATCAATTAAATGAGTTATGTATAATGTCACAAAGATGTTTATAACTTCTATTAGACTCAAATTAAGTATTAGTAAGGTTCACTAATTCAAAGGGTTTGACCCAATGAATGTGATATATTTCAATTTATTCCTTTATATATTGATTCGAAATACACCTAAAATTTGGTATTGTGCGTGACTATGTCTTTTGATCTATGATTTAAATCTAAAATATTATAATCACACTATTTTATACAAACAACTTATTAATCATCAGTGCATAATGGTATCTTCTTATGTGTTAACTATTTTAATTTTGACAATTATAGAGTGACTGCAACATGTCCTTATGATGGATGAGAATTTTCCACATAGCGTTACATAGAAATTTCATCATTAACATGTAGTTATCATTCTTGGTAGGTGTATGTGAATATGCACACAAATAATATAACTGGAAAAGAGTAATAAGACAATAAAAATTAAAACTCAAATTTGGCTTCAATTTTTAATATGATAATTATCGTGAGTAGGAAATCATATTGTGTTCAGAATTTTATCTTATAGTGTGGTTGAGTAGTGCATCCTTGATACCCTTATTAGGTTAGGATTGATGAATTTATGTATGAGACTTATTTTAATTTTTTTAAAATTAGCATAGCATAATATGACAAGGGTAGCTTGTTATTTTTAATATCTTACCATGAAACTAGAACACATATGTTTTTCAATCTCAGATAGATTCATTTGGTGACACTATCATCAAAAGGAGAAACCGTTTATATTAATATGTAACTTTAGTCAAGAAAATAATGTGAATAATGGAGACTATAAAGATGTCTTACATGTATGATATTTTAGTTTAAGAGGAACTTAACTTATGGAAAAACAATGATGTAGTCAAATGACATCATGATGTAATGGAATCAAAATGTGGAGATTGAGCATTTGGTGTTTAGATAAAATAAATTAATACGTCAATAAGATATATTTAGATAAAATAAAAAATATTATTACAAAATGTCATATAGCCTACTTATAGATTGTTCATTTTATTTTTGATGAGGTTTATAAATTCATGAATATTAAATTCAAAATTAAAGTATAGTATTTTATAAAATTTAAATTTGATTTTAAGTTTTTAACTTTCTTTATTAAACTTTTAATTTTGAAGATTTTATATTTTAGTTCCAATCTTTCTTCTTTTTTTTTTTTTTACAGGTATAATGTTCAAGGATTTCAATTTTATCTCCTTATATTTCAATTATTCATACTCAAGTTTTAAGTTTGATTTAAAAAATAAAAATATGACAATAATTATCTTTCTTCTTCTTTCACGGCTTCCTCATTGGCTAAGTTTTAAATTTCCATGGTTTTGGGGTTCATATATAAATTAAGACAATGGATAAATTTTTATTGATCCATTTTATTTCAAGTGCACTTAGTAACGGCCAAATTTACACACATGAACACAACAATAAAAATACTAAACTAAATTTGTTATTTTTTTGACTTACATCATAAAGATACACAACACTACTGGGAGATCACTCAAGATGACACACCACACAATATATGGTTGCATAAGCATTAAACCACATAAACAACAAGAATACAAGTGATAAACATCAAGGACACTATTTTTTAACCTGAAAAGGGATAGCATAACGATTCACAACATAATGAATCAACTACAAAACAAACTTGTAGATATTGTCCTTCCCACATTTATTACAAACATGTTTCAATCTTTATTTAAGTTTTAGAAAGGCTCATGATATGTGAATCATACATTTCTTTTCCTTTTTCTAGATTTGGACTCTATACTATTTAACATTTAACTTATGGTGTATCTCATTTAATAACAATCATTGACATTATTTTAAGTACTTGTTTAATTCGTTCATTCTTCATTAAGGTATTTATTTACACACAAGGATAATAGGTATCATCCCTAGGATTTACTCCTAAGGGAATGCATCTTGATCTTCTTGTCATACCTCTATTACACAATAGAACAAGTGTAAGTATGAGAGGATGTGACGCGTTCACATTTCTTTTTAAGGATTTAGGGTCGTATTTCTTTCACTCATTTATCAATTGATAATTGACTTACTACACAATAAGGATTATATATGAAATAGGTCCTCTATCCACAATAAGGGGGTCAAATCACATTACAAGGAATATCATGTTTCACTTTCATGTCAAATAACATCCCATGATTACACTTCCCAATGTCAAACATCCAATAAAATTTTTCTATAGTTATGCTCCAACAATTACTTAAGGATTCGAAGGCTCCAAACATGGCAACATACTTCCTTATTTTCTTGTTTCAATATTATTTTTCTTGATCATCATTTTATAGATGCTTTAAGAGGTTTTATTTCTCCTTAAATATAGGTTAATGTACCTTTATAATGTCTAGGTTTATATGATAATCACAATGGTCTAGGTTTATAAAGAAGGAATAATCTTCTTCCTCTAACTCAATAGATTACAAATAATAACATTATGCTTCATGCCTTCAAAGGTAAGTTATGTATCGAGTATTAACAATGCTAGTAAAAACACAGTTCTACTCATTAAAGAAAACTAAGACTTAAGCACTTTGAAAAATTAACATTCATTTTACATTTAATACAAGTATCTCATTACATAGGAGTACAATCTTATTACATCCATGATAAACTTACAAATGAAAATAATAATCAATTTCCAACACATTCATCAATTAAATACAACATCCAACTGGGTCATACCAATATCGTAGAATCCCCTACAAAACTGATATAATATTTATGCAACGTCAGTCCCAAAGAACTGGCATGACCATTTAAACCTTTCCCATATTATAAGCCTTTAATACATACATGTTATAACAATCTGAATGAAAAGAAACAATATTCCTATAACAATAACACTAATTCTATAATAATCTCTTTGCTAAATTCTCAATCAACTTAAATTGCTTATTACATTGAAAACTAGATGTACATTTCCTTTTAGTAAGTGACAAACAACAAAAATTACATCTCTAACTAACTTGCTTACTCTGGGATTGAAGGAATGTTACCAAAAATACCATTTGTTCGAACTGTTATGGGAAAGACTATAGAAAAGTCATTACACACACAAAGATGTATTACATTATAATCCAAAAAGTAGGGTGATATTCATACTAGCCGATAAGCGTATATTATAACTTGAGTATACTAGTGAATAAATAAAAAGTCATATTTTATCTTCTTTCACTCAGAATAAATTCCAAGCAGCTTTATCCAGGGTGAGCGTTATGGGTGAATGGAAACTGAATAACTTAATACAAGTTGATAACTTATAATACCCTATAAAACTAAAAGTGTATATATATAGAAAACCAACTAGATACATCACCCAACCTACTTATTATTCTCGATCGCTCAGAGTGAAAACCATATAAAAATTATCCTAGTAGGCACTAAGCTTTTATTAACTTGCAACAACATTTATTATTCTATAATTCAATGTTTTTCTATCATTGGTTACAATACACGTACCCATGAATAACATTATTCTTCATGCCTTCAAAGGTATGTTATGTATCGAGTATTAACAATGCTAGTAAAAACATGGTTTTACTCATCTCGAAATGGGTCTCAAACTAAGACTTATGTACTGAAAAATTAACATTCATTTTAAATTTAATACAAGTATCTAATTACATAGGCGTGCAATCTTATTATATCCATGAGAAACTTACAAATGAAAATAATAATCAATTTATAGCAAATTCATCAATTAAATACAACATCAAATTGGGTCATACCGATATCATAGAATCCCCCTACATAAATGATATAATATTTATGAAATGTCAATCCCGATGAACCGGCATGATCATTAAAACCTTTCCCCAATTATAAGTCATTAAGACATACATGTTATAACAATATGAATGAAAAGAAACGGTCTTCTTATAACAATAGCACTAATTCTATAATAATCTCTTTGCTAAATTCTCAATCAACTTAAAGTGCTTAGTACATTGAAAACTAGATGACATTTCCTTTTAGTAAGTGACAAATAACAAAAAATTACATTTGTAACTAACTTGGTTACTTTGGGAGTGAAAGAATGTTACCAAAAATACCATTTTTTTGAACAATTATGGGAAAGACTCTAGAACAATCATTACAGACAAAAAGTTGTATTACATTATAATCCAACAAAGTAGGGTGATATTCATACTAGCCAAGAAGCGTATATGATAATTTGAGTATACTAGTGAATAAATAAAAAGTCATATTCTATCTTCGCTCACCTGGAATAAATTCCGAAAGCAGTTTATTTGGGTGAGTGGTATGGATGAATGGAAACTCAATAACTTAATACAAATTGATAACTTATAATACCCTATCAAACTAGAAGTGTATCTCTATAGACAAACCAACTAGATACATCACCCAACCCACTTATTATTGTGATTGTTCGAGTGAAAACCATGTAAAAATTATCCTAGCAGCACTAAGCTTTTATTAACTTGCAACAACTTTTATTATTCTACAATTCAATGTTTTTCTATCATTGGTTACAATACTCCTACCCACGGATTAAATAATTAGTTTACGATTTTCCTTACAACTTAAGCATCTCGTGGTTATAATGTTTTATAAAATGTAATGAACATCCAAAAATATATAAATTTATATGCCGTAGACAATTTACACAAATAGCTACAGTTCTTCCTAATTATTTTAATTAGCTACAAAGGTCAATCAAGACCAACGTAATAATCATTGACATACTATACACTTTGCGTGTTATACACTCGATGTGAGGTCAAAGATAATAGACAAGGCATGAAAAGCCACTGAATTCCTTATAACCTGAAAGGGATTTATATATATCAAATAGTTCTTAAAAAAAATTTCCTCCTCATATATTTAGGGCAATACGTATAAGAAGCACAATCGGCCAAATAACCCCATCCCGTTACTGCTAAGTCATTAGACATGTATCTAGAAGAATATTAACTAGCCCCGGTTTAATCAAGGCATACACCAGGGTGACTATCAAATAGTAATAAACAAAAATGATACAAAAATAGACATGTTTCTATGTATACCCAATTCATAATATTTCCACGCAACCCAATGTAGGAATTTAACTGATGATTATTATATCAATTACACCCTATATGGAGTCAATGCTTAGTTTGCTATCAGAGAGATAAGGCATAAATCAACAACCCAGATAGGTGATATAAGGCTTGTCGTGATTTGCACTCTGTTTTCCATGAATTCACACACTCTGTTCATTATCCTATCTATAGCTTGAATTCCCAAGCACATATTTAATTTATACATAACAGTTTTCAATACTCACACCACACCGAAGGCATCACAGAGTCCATGAGGCCCGACCCATATTCCATAATGCCAATAAAACTATTCAATTATATTTCTTAACATAACTAGTATAGTTTAATGATTAACCCTTGACAACTCAATATAGAAAATTGAACTATTTCAACTTATATTCAAAACACCACAATCATGCAAAACAATTCTACCATTGGGAAAATACTTATACAATATTATTTTTCAAGGATAAGTTTAAAACCACCACATGTAATGCCTATCCATGCAAAATATAAAGCGTCGGCATTTTTCTCTTCTTGGCCTCAAAGTTAAAAATTTAATATAACTAAACATTTTCTTTGGATGATTCATCTTTATTTGTTTGGATGGGTACATGAAATAAAAGAACACTTTTATTTGCTTCACTGAAACATGAATCTTTTTTTTTTTTACATTGAATGGTAACAGTGATAAAATAGATGACATGAAAATTAGTTTTTTTTTATCTATAAGGAAAGCACTGGCTGCCGCGTTTTTCTTTGCCGTCCTTGCGTGAGGGAGACAGGAGTGGGTGGAGTCACGTTTTTCTTCACCTAGATCTTGTTTTGATCCCTTCATTCAATGCGCATGGTTGGGAGGCACGTTTTCTGGAGCTGCGGGCATTGATGGAGGGAGAAAACGTGTTTGACTGTCTCTTGCCCCTTTTTCGCAGTTCTATTCCTGTTCCTGCTACACAAACCTCTCAGTCATGGCGTTTTCCTTGCCTTCCTTCCTGTGCGCGGGAGTTGAAGATGGAGAAATGGGTGTGGTTCGCAAAAATCGTGCTGTACAGGTGAAATCCGTGGGCGTAGAACCGAACTTCTCCTGGGGGTGCCGTGAGGAAGCATTTATCTGTATGCAGCAGCTACAGGGTAGAGGAGTAAACTTATCTCAAAATACCGGTTGCCTCCGGAGAGTAGGTGCGGCAAAGACTGCTGGGGCGAGCCAAGAACCGTTGGTGCCGAACTTGTTGTTCTGGTTGCACGCGACCACAGTCACGATCAGTTGTTGCAATATCTTGCAGCTATAGCGGAAAAACGAGGTAAAGTCTTAGTTGAGCTGCCTTGCCCTTTCATTTTGGGAAGTCGCTTCTGTCCAGGTGACAGATCTAGCGTGGAAGAATCTCGGTCGAACCTTGAGGCAAGTTTTGCAGGCGAGGCTGAGAGTGTTGTTTCACTGCTATTTCTATTGCTGCTTCACTACTGTTTCACTGCGTTCACTGTGGCTATAGATGAAGGTACAAGCTAGGGAAGTAGACGTGTTACCTCAATTTTCCTTGGGAGCTGTAAGGTGTGTTCTTGTTGGGGATCCTCCAGCAACTGCTTTTTCAGGGTTGTCCTTTTTAGCTGCTGCATTGAAGCGATCTAGTGGTGGTCAAAGATTATTGAGGATGCTAAGTCTAGGGACTGTTTTAGGGTTATGGAGTCTGTACCAAGATATTTTTTTGGGTTTTAAAGCCATCTTCTTTTGCTTCGTCTCAAACTAGGGCTGCTCCTATTATGAGAGCACCAAGGTTAGGATATCTATGCAATGTTGGAGAAAATGTCTTGGGAGATGAAGGTAGCAGGATATTTTTCAGACTCAGATCATGTACTGAGGTTTGTATCTCCAAAATCGGTTATGTGATAGTGAGAGTATTACTAGCAGACCTGGTGAAAAATCATTGCAAGGATTCACTTTTGAGACTTTACTTGTTTTATGTTGTAACTCATGGAAGAGAATCTCTTAGGCGTGGATCTGTATCATGTCAGAATATTCATGAAGCACATTTTGCCTTGCAACTATATGAGCATCTTCTACGAGTCATTGTTGGTGAGGCATAAAGGGTGCTTGATGGAGTTATCACACTTTCAAGCTACAAATTGAAATGTTTGCACCGAGAGTTTGATCTTTGTCCTCGATCGATGAAGGAAAAGGTTTATTTATCATTATGGTAGATGCCTTGAGCCGGGAGCGTGATGTAATCTCTTTGTCTTGCGTGGCCCAAGCAATGGAAGATGCGGAGGGGTGATGATCGAATCGGGAGGAAGGCATGAGCTGCTCTTTCCCTTTTTCCAGCTATTTTCTCTATATTGAATGCATGATTATTGCTTGTTCTCCTGGTAGTTGTGTGCTGTGTTTGTTTGAGATAAGCTCTGCGTGAGAATTTTTCATTTGTAATGATGTGTGGCTTTTGCATGCCTTCCCACCAAGAGTGTATCCGCTTTCATTGTTGCCCATTGTGTGAGGGGTCTTTTAGATACGTCTGTGTTATGCTTGTAGGAGTAGTTTTGTCCTTTTTCGACCTGGTATTGGATCATCTTCAGCGTGGCAATGAGTTATTGGTTGCTTAAGTGTTGTACTATTTTAAAAAAATAAAATAAAATAATATATATATATATATATATAATAATAATAAATGAATAAAAATATTTACCTCATGAGAAGTTGTGTATTTATTGCCCTTTTGATGTTATCAGATCTGGTACTAATTTTGTCCTGGAAATGGTACTAGAGAGACCCTTGCTCATTCTTTCCTTTTTAGCAATCTAATTTTGGTATAACCTCATTCCAATTTCATCCCTGGGAGGTCGACTACAAGGTTGGAACAATGTAAATTTCTTTTTCCTTTATGAAGCCTTAACGAACTATGCATTATGCTTGTCGGATATGATTTGGCTGCCAGGACTAGATAGTGGGTTTGTGTGACGCTTGCGTCTTATGCAAACATGTTTTGGCCGAATCTAACTTACTTACCTAGCTTATGATGACCTTAAAAATTTTAGTACCCTGGCCAAGGGATATCCTCGTCAGTCCTACATTTGTATTATTTCCCTAACTGGTCTTATGAAAGGTCCATCAGCTTCCTTGAGATGGAAAATTTGAAGGTTTGTTATAAGGAAAATCTTACTCAAACCTTTGGAGAAAATGCTTAAAGTATTCAAGGGACTCTCGTTTTGTTCAGGGGATACCCTATGTGCCCGACATAACTGTGTAAGTTACTTAAATCTTTTTATTATTATAGAGAAGCCTTTCCTTATCGGACGCCTCCACGGTAGTGAGTGCAGGAACAATGTTTTACCCCTTCCGAGCAACAAACAATGAAGTATATGTCGGATGTGGTGAACATGGAATTAAGTCTGAGGCTTGAGATGCTTTCGGGGACCCGTGAAAGGTAAATTACATTTACCCCCCCAAGCAACAATGTTTTATGAGACCTTCTTCGTCATATCGGTAAGTAGGTTAGTAGTGTATAACATTGAATATTTTATTATGTTGGGAATAAAGGGGTTTTCGTTGAGGGATGTGCGGAGTTGGCACTAGCGGCTTAAGGGAGCCTTCAAAGTTTCAACTTATCATTCGTGGACGTTGTTAATCTTGAATATATAATTAAACACTGGGCATAGTAATCAAAAACGTCAGTTACATTTTCTTAAGGTGTACGCAAATGCAATGCATTCCTTTTTACATGATCTTTGAATTGGGTCCTTGAGTGGCCATAACCCCCCCCCCCCCTCATAGGCTGTATGAGTTTTAGTGGACTTGTGTGGCATTCTTGCTCTGAGTAGGGATGTTCGGAATAATAAATCTTGTTACTTTTGTTTTGACATTATCAGGAGAATTTATTATTTCTATATCGGGGTGGTGTAGTACGATTCCTTTATTCTCATTTTGTGAATGTGATGTTGTTATCGCTATCTTACTTAAGGAAAATAAAAAGGTGTATTATGTGGGAAATTTGTTATAATTTAGAATGTAGGGTGTAAGGGTAACCTTGGATAGTAAATGCACAATTTTGGCTTTCATATGTTCTGCAGTGTGCCTTTTGTTAACTAGATATCTATTTTGTTTACCTTCATACAAATCACTTTTGCTTATGCCTTGGGATGGAAATCGTGCACTAGTCATTCAATTAATATGATGAAATATCTAGGAAAAGGGAATGCATGCTCATGCCAGTTCTTTTGAACTGACAAAAGCTAACATTTTTTGAGTTGTTTTTCCGAGCTCAAGTATGAAAGAAGTGGCCGTTGTATTTGCAGATATGATATCCACTTTGGTGCTTGACGTTGTCTTTTATGGTTAAACTATTGATAACATCTAGTGGGAAAATTTTAGAAGAAGGGTCGGTGCCTAGTAAATGTATTGTAGAGTATTGTTGTTGTAATCTGTTGAAACTTTGGCTTGTTTGATTATCATGTGAAAGATAAAATTTTGATATGTGATATTCTAGTGAATTTTAATCCTTAGAATAGTAGCGGGGCATGTCCCATGTTATTACTCTCTTGCTCCCTAGTCATGGTTCAATAGAGATGATATTTCCCTTTGATTTGTACATCATGTTGGAATGAATTGTTATAACCTTGTTTTGTTTTCGCAAACGAGTACTGTTAAATTTTGCTCTTGAGTTAAAACGTTGAGTTGTAAACCCTCCTAAGGCTTAGTAGCAATGAGTTGTAAGCACTATAAAGTGAGTTGGATAATCCTGATAAAAGTTAAACTAAAAATTTATATATATGAATATATTATGTAGACGTGATCTACTTGATAACCTTTGAGACCTGGAACAATCAAGAGGAAACTATCTTTTGTAACGGAATATGATAACTTATTATTATTTTTTATTTGAGCCAAGCTAATAAACACTATCCTTTTACAGTGAAACCTTAAATGATCTCATGGTGAAATCAATGGTTAGATTATAGAAAATGATAGGGTTTAATAAGTAGGAGTGAAAGTGATTAATAAAACCTTAAATCTCTCTCTATCGTTTGGAATGTTTTCCTTTGTCAAACTTAATTAAGTAAAGTCTAGATGGAGCATTTAACCAATCTTGATAAACTCTTAACCTCAATGAAAGACTGATAGTAAACAATGTGACCCTGAAGCTAAATTCTGTTGTCCTGTTCTGTTAACCCTTGCCTTGATTCATGGTGATATTTCTTAAGCAAGGTCAAAATTTAATCCTTAAACAAGAAGGCTATTGTTATGAAACCCTAAGCGGTACTTTCCACTCAATCAGAGCTTATGCCTTCACCTGTGCAATAGAGATGTGGAACATGTGTTAGTGGCTTGAGTAAGATAAATTAACCTTGTAAGAAATGGAAAATGTTCTAAAATCAAATGAATAAGAAAGATTTGGACATCAAATTGATGATCCCAGTTTAGAAAGCTTGGCCTTAAGCTATCTAGTCAACCGTTGAAAATAAAGAAGTTATCCCTTGTGAAAAGAATTGTGTGAATCATTACATGAAATTTTATAAGAACGTAAGTTAAGAATTAAGAGACACTTTAGTAAACAAGAAAATTTAACAAGAAATTTCTCATGGGATGCCCTAGTTTGTGAGTGTGTCATGTGGATTGGACTTCCATGTTGTCTTGTCAAAAGAAGAGTACATTGTCCTTGATAGGTGTGGATGTTTCCGTGCGCCGACCTTGTGGTCTCCCCCGTAACAAGTGGTTCCTAGTGTTGGTTGTAACCTTGTGACGACATGTTGTGTCGTGTTGTGTCAAAGCAAGTCAAAAAAAAAATTTATCCTGTATTTCTCTGTGTTGTCCCTGTGTTGGTACTTTTGGGTCGTTACATTTTGGTATCGAGCGTAGGTTCATGCTCTCGAACCTATGGGCCGGATTGGTGTTGTATGGTGATGTTGCGTGGTGGTGGTGGTGTTACATGATGATACTGATGATGATGATGATGTTGCATGATGATGATTTATATTGGAAGAGTAATGTGCTTTAAGCGTGATGTGATTATTGTCGTAATTGTGATATTGTGAACGCACGTGATGTGTATGTCACTCAGTGCGTATTTGTCATCATGTTGATGTGTTGGGGATGAGAGTATTCTCTCTCCTTCTTGTGGATTCTAGGAAGAATTCACGTGTGAATTATTGTTGTGATGTGTGAAAAGAATTCTAATGTGGATGACGTAGTGTTGGAGCATTGTGGCATATTGTGATATGTAGGTGTATCAATGTGTTGTATGACTAGATGATGTTAAAAGAAATGAGTTGTATCATGATGTTTTTACCATGTTTTGAAGAAATGTGTACTACCTTGTTATGAAGCAATTATTGTTATGTTGTGATGTTATTATGTTCATCGTATATATGAGTTGTGTAATATGTAATGCTTCATGTCGTGAATTAGGGTCATATGGTGAGTGTATGAACCCTATCGATTGTGATTGCACTTTGGGTGCAGTAATGTGGTAAAGTGATGTATTGCGCCTTGTGAATGTATGATTGTGATCTACCCCGTATACCTACCATACGTGAGACGTTATGGTAGCTATGTGTGTACTACCATGGTGTTAGTAATGTAGTTACATGTTATGTTGTGAGCTTTACACTAACCGACCCCGAGGGAGATCGGTAAAAGTGTATGTTGAGAGTGAGGAATGGTGTACCATGGGTCAATAACTCGAGTCAAAACTCGGTTTAGTAGATTACATGTGACTCTTTCCTCTCTCCTATGTGGTTGTGTGTATGCAACCTTAGTGTATCTATGACTATGTTTAGCCTTGTCGAAGGGTGGCGGGATTGATATATATTTTACGAAAGTGAGGCTCGATGTTCCGAAGTGCCAAAGAACTCGTTGAGTACCCCTTTGGTGGCTGAGATAAGGCCACACGCTTATCGTAATGTGACATTATTATAAGTTGATTTTATTCGTAAATTGAGCTTTTTATTTTATTTTGCAAGGACCAGCATCTTTTCTTGATTGCAATGCTTTACAATTTTGGGCATTTCCTTGGTTTATGGCACTAACATGGGGATTTCGATACTAACTTTGGCTATTTGGCGATTTATTTTTGCTTGATTTTGGGGTCTTCTTTTAAATTGGGAATTTTTACCGCCTTGCCCAAGGCTTGTACTTTGCCACTTGGCACTTTGACTGGATTGTTGTGCTGGTTCTAATGTCGTGATGTGTGGAATAGGGTCATGGGATGCACCATGGATTGGTTGGACCTATGGACCCACTTCGTTGTATGGGGGTACGCCCCAAGGGGTACATATGACTAGCGGGTTATTGAGAACTACGCGTTATTATGTCACTTGGGTTAGGAGTGTCCAAACTCGATGTGCCTTGGGCACAGAGAGACAACCGGCCTCCTTGAGGGAGGCATAAGAGTTTGAGGGAGGCATAAGAGACTTGAGGGAGGCATAAGAGTTTGAGGGAGGCTTATGATATTTGTCTGTATGGTTGATGTTTCAGGATATATGTTGAGTTATTGTGATGTTTGGTAGTGGTCTTTTGATGTATGTGTTACTCATGTCAGATGGTTATGTGTTGTGATGTTGTGGACATGTCATTGATTCCCTTGTGGACACTATGTACCTGTAGCATGGTTTGTTGTTATGTGAGTCTTTCATTGATGCAAATTGAGGAAATGTCTAGTGGATTGTAGTACTCTTCTGTTTGAGTATTTGGTATGTCAGTCATTGATGTGTGATGAGTACCTATGTTATGGGAAGTGTGCCTATTCTTTTCCGTAATTGTGTAACCTTTTGTGGTGTAATACAATCTTGAAGTATATACTTGTGAGATTTGAGGAATCAGAGTGTCTTTTGAACCCGATAAGGTGTTGTGTTAGCAGTTCATGTTGGGCACCCACAATAGGGAATAAACAAAAAACTCTTCAATGATGAAATTTTAAAAGCAATTAAACTAGAAATAATGATAATGGAAAGAGACTAATGAAATGATGAACAAGAAAGATCTGCCAATCTTCACAGAACATTGAAAGTTAAAAATTCTACCAAATGTTCCTAAGGCTACCTTGTGACCGCACTTTAATAAACTAAAATTTTAAACCATAGAGTGTACTTTCTCTTGTACCTGTCCTTGGTTGTGAACCATTTCCTTTCCTCTGTGTAATGTCGCATCGAGGATGATGCTTTCTTAAGGGGAGGAGAATGTAATGCCTATCCATGCAAAATATAAAGCGTCGGCATTTTCTGTCTTCTTGGCCTCAAAGTTAAAAATTTAATATAACTAAACATTTTCTTTGGATGATTCATCTTTATTTGTTTGGATGGGTACATGAAATAAAAGAACACTTTTATTTGCTTCAACTGAAACATGAATCTTTTCTTTTACATTGAATGGTAAATGTGATAAAATAGATGACATGAAAATTAGTTTTTTTTTTATCTATAAGGAAAGCACTCGGCTGCGCGTTTTTCTTTGCCGTCCTTGCGTGAGGGAGACAGGAGTGGGTGGAGTGGCATTTTTATTCACCTAGATCTTGTTTTGATCCCTTCATTCAATGCGCATGGTTGGGAGGCGCGTTTTCTGGAGCTACGGGCATTGGAGGGAGAAAAACGTGTTTGACTGTCTCTTGCCCCTTTTTCGCAGTTCTATTCCTGTTCCTGCTACACAAACCTCTCGGTCATGGCGTTTTCCTTGCCTTCCTTCCTGTGCGTGGGGTTGAAGATGGAGAAATGGGTGTGGTTCGCAAAAATCGTGGCCGCATGGTGAAATCCGTGGGCGTAGAACCGAACTTCTCCTGGGGGTGCCGTGAGGAAGCATTTATCGTCAGACAGCAAGCAGCCTACAGGGTAGAGGAGTAAACTTATCTCAGAATACCAGTGGCCTCCAGTGAGAGTAGGTGCGACAGCAGCTGCAGGGCGAGCCCAAGAACCGTTGGTGCCGAACTTGTTGTTCTGGTTGCACGCGACCACGATCCACGATCGATTGTTGCAATATCTTGCGGTGTGAAGCGGAAAACGAGATAAAGTCTTAGTTGAGCTGCCTTGCCCTTTCATTTTGGGAAGTCGCTCTGTCTGTGTGATGATCTAGCATGGAAGAAGCTCGGTCGAACCTTGAGGCAAGTTTTGCAGGCGAGGTGAGAGTGTTGTTTCACCGCTATTTCTATTCTTTGCTTCACTACTTGTTTCACCGCGTTCACCGTGGGCTATAGATGAAGGTACAAGCTAGGGAAGTAGACGTGTTACCTCAATTTTCCTTGGGAGCTGTAAGGTGTGTTCTTGTTGGGGATCCTCCAAGAATCGATTTTTCTGTGGTTGTCCTTTTTAGCTGCTGCATTGAAGCGATCTAGTGGCTGGTCAGCCTTATTGAGGATGCTAAGTCTAGGGACTGTTTTAGGGTAATGGAGTCTGTACCAAGAGATTTTTTTTTGGGTTTTAAAGCCATCTTCTTTTGCTTCGTCTCAAACTAGGGCTGCTCCTATTATGAGAGCACCAAGGTTAGGATATCTATGCAATGTTGGAGAAAATGTCTTGGGAGATGAAGGTAGCAGGATATTTTTGGACTCGAGATCATGTACCGAGGTTTGTATCTCCAAAATCGGTTATGTGATAGTGAGAGTATTACTAGCAGCACTCGGTGAAAAAATCATGCAAGGATTCACTTTTGAGACTTTACTTGTTTTATGTTGTAACTCATGGAAGAGAATCTCTTAGGCGTGGATCTCGTATCATGTCAAAATATTCATGAAGCACATTTTGCCTCGCAACTATATGAGCATCTTCTACGAGTCACTGTTGGCAGGCATAAAGGGTGCTGATGGAATTATCACACTTTCAAGCTACAGCTGAAATGTTTGCACCGAGAGTTTGATGCTGTCCTCAGATCTGATGAAGGAAAAGGTTTATTTATCATTATGGTAGATGCCTTCAGAGCCAGGAGCGTGATGTAATCTCTTTGTCTTGCGTCCAAGCAATGGAAGAGGCAGGAGGGGTGATGATCGAATCAGGAGGAACAGGCATGAGCTGCTCTTTCCCCTTTTTCCAGCTATTTTCTCTATATTGAATGCATGATTATTGCTTGTTCTCCTGGTAGTTGTGTGCTGTGTTTGTTTGAGATAAGCTCTGCGTGAGAATTTTTCATTTGTAATGCTGTGTGGCTTTTGCATGCCTTCCCGCCAAGAGTGTATCTGCTTGCTTTTGCTAGTTGTGTGAGGGGTCTTTTAGATACGTCTGTGTTATGCTTGTAGGAGTAGTTTTGTCCTTTTTCGACCTGGTATTGGATCATCTTCAGCGTGGCAATGAGTTATTGGTTGCTTAAGTGTTGTACTATTTTAAAAAAAAAAATAAAATAAAATAAAATATATATATATATATAATAATAATAAATGAATAAAAATATTTACCTCATGATAAGTTGTGTATTTATTGCCCTTTTGATGTTATCGATCCGGTACTAATTTTGTCTGGAAATGGTACTAGAGAGACCCTTGCTCTTTCTTTCCTTTTAGCAATCTAATTTTGGTATAACCTCATTCCAATTTCATCCCCGGGAGGTCGATCTACAAGGTTGGAACAATGTAAATTTCTTTTTCCTTTATGAAGCCTTAACGAGTGTGCATTAGGCTTGTCGGATGTGACCTGGCTAGGACTAGATAGTGGGTTTGCGACGCCGTCTTATGCAAACATGTTTTGGCCGAATCTAACTTACTTACCTAGCTTATGATGACCTTAAAATTTTAGTACCCTGCCAAGGGATATCCTCGTCGATCCTACATTTGTATTATTTCCTAATCGGTCTTATGAAAGGTCCATCACCTTCCTTGAGATGGAAAATTTGAAGGTTTGTTATAAGGAAAATCTTACTCAAACCTTTGGAGAAAATGCTTAAAGTATTCAAGGGACTCTCGTTTTGTTAGGGGATACCCTATGCGCCCGACATAACTGTGTATGTTACTTAAATCTTTTTATTATTATAGAGAAGCCTTTCCTTATCGGACGCCTCCACGGTAGTGAGTGCAGAACAGTGTTTTACCCTTCCGAGCAACAAACAATGAAGTATATGTCGGATGTGGTGAACATGGAATTAAGTCTGAGGCTTGAGATGCTTTCGGGGACCCGTGAAAGGTAAATTACGTTTACCCCCCCAAGCAACAATGTTTTATGAGACCTTCTTCGTCATATCGGTAAGTAGGTTAGTAGTGTATAACATTGAATATTTTATTATGTTGGGAATAAAGGGGTTTTCGTTGAGGGATGTGCGGAGTTGGCACTAGCGGCTTAAGGGAGCCTTCAAAGTTTCAACTTATCATTCGTGGACGTTGTTAATCTTGAATATATAATTAAACACTGGGCATAGTAATCAAAAACGTCAGTTACATTTTCTTAAGGTGTACGCAAATGCAATGCATTCCTTTTTACATGATCTTTGAATTGGGTCCTTGAGTGGCCATAACCCCCCCCTCATAGGCTGTATGAGTTTTAGTGGACTTGTGTGGCATTCTTGCTCTGAGTAGGGATGTTTGGAATAATAAATCTTGTTACTTTTGTTTTGACATTATCAGGAGAATTTATTATTTCTATATCGGGTGGTTGTAGTACGATTCCTTTATTCTGTTTTGTGAATGTGATGTTGTTATCGCTATCTTACTTAAGGAAAATAAAAAGGTGTATTATGTGGGAAATTTGTTATAATTTAGAATGTAGGGTGTAAGGGTAACCTTGGATAGTAAATGCACAATTTTGGCTTTCATATGTTCTGCAGTGTGCCTTTTGTTAACTAGATATCTATTTTGTTTACCTTCATACAAATCACTTTTGCTTATGCCTTGGGATGGAAATCGTGCACTAGTCATTCAATTAATATGATGAAATATCTAGGAAAAGGGAATGCATGCTCATGCCAGTTCTTTTGAACTGACAAAAGCTAACATGTTTTTGCAGGTTGTTTTTCCGAGCTCAAGTATGAAAGAAGTGGCCGTTGTAGTTGCATAGATGATATCCACTTTGGTGCTTGTACGTTGTCTTTTATGGTTAAACTATTGATAACATCTAGTGGGAAAATTTTAGAAGAAGGGTCAGTGCCTAGTAAATGTATTGTAGAGTATTGTTGTTGTAATGTTGAAAATTTGGCTTGTTTGATTATCATGTGAAAGATAAAATTTTGATTACCGCTTGGTTATGTGATATTCTAGTGAATTTTAATCTGCTTAGAATAGTAGGGGCATGTCCCATGTTATTACTCTCTTGCTCCCTAGTCATGGTTCAATAGAGATGATATTTCCTTTGATTTGTACATCATGTTGGAATGAATTGTTATAACCTTGTTTTGTTTTCGCAAACGAGTCTTGTTAAATTTTGCTCTTGAGTTAAAATGTTGAGTTGTAAACCCTCCTAAGGCTTAGTAGCAATGAGTTGTAAGCACTATAAAGTGAGCTGGATAATCCTGATAAAAGTTAAACTAAAAATTTATATATATGAATATATTATGTAGACGTGATCTACTTGATAACCTTTGAGACCTCGAACAATCAAGAGGAAACTATCTTTTGAATCTAAATATGATAACTTATTATTATTTTTTTTTATTTGAGCCAAGCTAATAAACACTATCCTTTTACAGTGAAACCTTAAATGATCTCATGGTGAAATCAATGGTTAGATTATAGAAAATGATAGGGTTTAATAAGTAGGAGTGAAAGTGATTAATAAAACCTTAAATCTCTCTATCATTTGGAATGTTTTCCTTTGTCAAACTTAATTAAGTAAAGTCTAGATGGAGCATTTAACCAATCTTGATAAACTCTTAACCTCAATGAAAGACTGATAGTAAACAATGTGACCCTGAAGCTAAATTCTCGTTGTCCCTGCTCGTTAACCCTTGCCTTGATTCATGGTGATATTTCTTAAGCAAGGTCAAAATTTAATCCTTAAACAAGAAGGCTATTGTTATGAAACCCTAAGCGGTACTTTCCACTCAATCAGAGCTTATGCCTTCACCTGTGCAATAGAGATGTGGAACATGTGTTAGTGGCTTGAGTAAGATAAATTAACCTTGTAAGAAATGGAAAATGTTCTAAAATCAAATGAATAAGAAAGATTTGGACATCAAATTGATGATCCCAGTTTAGAAAGCTTGGCCTTAAGCTATCTAGTCAACCGTTGAAAATAAAGAAGTTCTCCCTTGTGAAAAGAATTGTGTGAATCATTACATGAAATTTTATAAGAACGTAAGTTAAGAATTAAGAGACACTTTAGTAAACAAGAAAATTTAACAAGAAATTTCTCATGGGATGCCCTAGCTGTGAGTGTGTCATGTGGATTGGACTTCCATGTTGTCTTGTCAAAAGAAGAGTACATTGTCCTTGATAGGTGTGAACGTTTCCGTGCTGACCTTGTGGTCTCCCCCGTAACAAGTGGTTCCTAGTGTTGGTTGTAACCTTATGACGACATGTTGTGTTGTGTTGTGTCAAAGCAAGTCAAAAAAAAAAATTATCCTCAGTATTTCTCGTGTTGTCCCTGTGTTGGTACTTTTGGGTCGTTACACCACACAAAGCAAAAACAAAGATGACAACAATCATAATAAATTAATTATTTAAAAACATTTTCATTTCAAGCACGCAATAAATAATGCATTCCTATGGGTTTTATCGGTAAAATAATCCTTTCCACCATCCACCCATGAAAATACTTAATCCTTCTTCTAGACATTCCACAAATGGTTTCACGCATCCACCATTCCACCATCACATTTTATTCAAAATATTAAACCCGAGGAATATCAAGAATCCTTTCAAGAATCAGTTTCCCATCACCATCTCATACTTCTATTTGACCTTTGAAAACTTACACATGTTTACATCCATTTTGTTTTCTCTCAGAGACAATTGAATCAGGAAGTATTTTGTTTTCTCTTAGAGATAATTGAATCCACTTCAGACAAAAATATGGCTCCATATCACTTAATTTGTACAAAAAAAAAATTAGGAGACATTCAAAGTTACAAATTTATCTCCATTCTTGGTCCTAACCTCCCATCCAGTATACATAGGGACAATGTTGGCAAGGTAAATTGATCGGGTTGGACACCGGTTGGTTTGGTTTGGTGATGTGGTGGCAAAAATTTATTAGAACACTCATGCCCTCTCTAAAACCCATATTATGGAACGATTGGGATGTTGCATGAGAAGAGAAAATGTTGGAAAACATAGTGAATTATGGTTTTTACCCCTTCTAATTTACCTTACGTGGAATCCTGTAACACCTTTTTTTAAACCACTCCATTTGTACATTCCTATAATCCATGCATTCCATGAATGACATTTCTTTGAGGCACTCGAAAAAAAAATCAAATGCCATGAAAATTGTCCAACCTTTTGCATCCATGTTAACTAGGGCACCTCCAAATAATACATCTTTCAAAAACTTACTTTTATTATGATTTGATGGATATCAATACCATGCTCTTAAGGTCCCATTTCAGTACCCATTGGGAGGATTCTAGAAAAGTTAACGGAATATGGTTTTACACTTGACAAGTGCATTTTGTTAAAGATTCAACAACATTTTCAACAAACTCATTCTACACATTTCCTACAATCAAAGCATTCCTAGAACTCACATTTTTCTATAAGACATTTTTCCAAATGGTTCATTCATGTCTATGCTTCCATATTATTCATATATGTCTAATGAGAGAATTTTCAACTACAACATCTAAAAAAGAACCCTCTATCTTCTATGCTTTATTGGATTTCCATTCTCTATTCCAATGCTCATATTTTCACACATGTTGAGAAAACATTGGCAAAGGCGAACGGATTTGGGTGGAAACCAGCTCTTTGCATTTGCTTGGAATTTTTACACCTTTCTATTGAATTCATTTTGGTATTTTCTACAACTGTGGTATACCATGAATTTTTTCTTTACAACCAAACATACCAGTGCACAAACAACTCCTTTATATGTGCCAATGTTTTAGCAGATGTCCATGCAAGTTCCAAAGATCATGTTTGACACAGGTTGGAAGTACAATGGTAAATGTGAGTTGGTACATTTGGATACCTATTTGTAGAAATGGTAAAACAGTGTAGCTATCATGTGAGGAAACCCAAGCCTTATCTCGTGTTGTAACTATCCCAATACTCCTTAAATTTACAAAATTATTCTGGGTTTAGATGTGGATAAAGTCTTTGGATCTCAAATAAATTGAAATGCATTATGATGCAAGGAAGAAGATAGCTAAAAATTGTATTTCAGAAGCCCATGTGATGTCCCCTTCCTACCACACATCACCCAAAGTCCACACCAATTCCCATCACTTTTAAAACCAAATGCATTTATTATATTATTTTTAAATTATTTTTGTATCGTATTTTACGCCGTGCACTACATTTCCCTCCCTTTATAAGAGCATCATCCTCGATGCGACAAAATACTAAATTTTGAAGGGTAAGAACACAAGAAATTCATTAGTGACACCTTTCACATAACAATATAACTTGTCAATAGAACATGACCATAAGGAAGTAAACTAATTTTGACAATATCTTAAATTTTAATGTTATGTGAATATTGGTAGTTTGTTATCTTTTACTTTGTTATGCAATTAGTCTCTTTTTTTAATGGTATTTCTTAATATCAACCCCTTCATATTTCATTTTCAAAAATTTAATTTGCTTATGCTTGTAGTGCCCAACAATATATGACATCACAATACAACACTAGGCTCGAACACAACTTTAATGGTCCACAAGACATATTTATATATACTTTCCATGATTATATCACATCACAAGAACTCAACTGAATGATGGAAACATATATAGCCCTCAAATCATGGTAGGTTTCACATATGCTTCTGACACAAAGGTACTCATAACATAAGAAACCTACAACAACATGGAATTCCCAACAAGTACACATACAAATGTTTCACACAACTCAAACCCATAGTTATAACTACATAGTTTCAAGATGGAAACAACATCACAAGACCTAAACAAGAATATAAAGAGTACACAAAACTCAACCAATTCCATAAGTCTCTCGAAGCATCACAAACAACTCCAAATACCTCTGAAACCATCAATCACACCCACAAAAATATCATAAGTCTCCCTTAACTCTCTAATGCCTCCCTCAAGTCTCCTATGCCTTCCTCAAGAAATAAAATAAAGATAGATTTTCCTTTTTTCTCCCCAAATGAGGTTTGTCACCCAATGGCCCTAGCCACATATAGGCAAGAAAACCTCTAACCCAATTGACATAATATCTTGTGGTTCAACAACCCGCTAGTTATCTATAACTCCTTGGTGTACCCCCATAAAATGAAGTGGTTCCATTGGTTCCTCAATTCCATGGTCAATCCCATGACCCTATTCTAGCACATTATGACATTAGAACCAACATAACAATCCATTTAAAATACAAAGTGGCAACAATCCCAAGCCTTGGGCTAGGCTATAAAATTTATAAAATTGAGTACGCAAATTTAAGTCTTTGAAAAGAAAATGGCTAATTAGCCACGGTTAGTGCAAAATTACCCATGTTAGTGCAATAACCAATTAAAATGCCCAAATTATAAGAACACATCAATCAATAAAAATGTTGGCTCTTAAGAAAAGAGAAAATGTTAAATTTACAAATAAAATACGAGATATAGGAATAATACATTACGATAACTATGTGGCATTATGCAGCAACCAAAGGGGTACTCAATGAGTTCTTTGGAACTCGAAATCGAGCCTCATCTCGTAAATAACATATATAATAATACAACTGTCATCATATCTATCTGAATCATCCATCCACTACTTTGATAAGGCTCAACATAGTCATAACTACACTTAGGTTTAATCCATCGATAAAAATATTAGGGGAGAGAAAGGAGTATAAATCACAATCCACTGAGCCTACGGTGTCGTGAAACACAATATTCATGACACCCATTGAGCAAGTGCCACACATACCAAACGAAAAAAAGTGGGTTTTCAACCTATGTAGGACTCCACTTCCTATCTCATACTTGGCTCAAGTGACTGATCAATGGTTCACATTTCCTCACTCAAAATATACAACTTTTAAAAATTTCTTTTAGGGTTGGTTAGTGTAGGGTTCACTACATAACACATAACTACATCACTAACACAATGCTCATTCACACACATTAACCATAACTTCTTACAAATTGTATATATAAAGGGTATAACACAATCATTACTTTCATAGGTTACGATACATCACATTACCAGACATCGCATCCAAGGTCTAATCATTGTATAATAGGGGTCATATAATCCTCTATATACCCCTAATTCACAACACCAATAATCTCATATTACACAAATTATATGCACGATGAACACAATGAATAACATTATATATAGAATCAATTACAAGACAACATGGTGACAAACAATTCATCACTACATGATGGCGACATTATGATACAATCCAATCCACTATACACTAATATTTTTCGTAGACACATAGACACACCTACATATCAAAAATTATAAGATGCTCCAACACATTGGCATCCATAAAAACATTCTTATCACCCATACCAAGGCAGCACCTCACAAGCAAACTCCTCATTGAATCAACGAAAAGGAGAGAAAATACTCTCACAACAAGCACATAAACATGATAACAAACACACACTAAGTGACATGCACCACATGTGCATTCTTAATATCACAATTACAACATCGGTCACGTAAAAACATATTTCACATTATGTAATGCCCACAATTATCACACATAAATACAACAGTTAAAATATGAGGATAATTTTTTTTAAAACTTAAATTGTGTACTACACAACACCACAAGGGTTCCAAGTAGAGAAATTCAACTATGCATTAAACAATATACATGTTGATGCCACACTTTCCCCATAGATCAATGGTAGTAATGACCCAACCACAAGAAAGGGACTACAGGATTGGAAAACCCACAACACATCATTACCATGGTTACATCTTAGTTAAAATAAACATTCCTAAAACATTATTGTGCAAGAATAATTTTATTCTTTTTCCTCCTATAGATTCTTATATTCATTTCACATTCAACTTACTATTCAGCCATTTAAGTTGGATCTTTATCTCTTACGACAATCTCCATAAGTAACATAATTATTTGGCATATTTCAAATTACATATGAATTTCTTAATTCAGTCATTCTTATCTTAAGCTTATGTTTTGAAATTTTTATTCAATGTTTAAATTTTACCCATACTCCAATAGTAAATATGACCTGATGTCAAGAAATAAATCTTAGGATTTGAGGTAGATTTAGATTCAAGATAACTTTTCCCAAAACATTTTTCCATCATGGTGTCCTTATTTCCCATTGTAGTTAAAATAGTTCAATTTTTTTAATCCATCCAACATTTCGCATCAAGAAATTTTATTTAGATTTATATATATCTTTTGGTTTCTCAAAGTTTGATCACACCAAGGTGATTCATATTCTTTTTAACATAAGTAAATGTGTAATTGAGTTATAATGACTCCAAGAGAGACATTATTCCTAACCTCGAATCTTGATTTACTCTTACATGTTTTACTCTAACATTGTACTATGGTCTCATTATTGGTATCACTTTGTAACAAAAGAGTTACAAAAGTACTTGTTTAATTTCTTAAAGAAGTACATCATTGGAAGCATTAGAACCATACATGAACCATAAGTGATTTTTTTCCATGTGAGATCAAATGTTTATGCGTTTTGTGATTCCAGAAGATAAATTTATTTTATTCTTAATGTCATAAGAGACATAACAAGGAATTAAGGAACCAAGTTTTCAGTTTCCTATTTTCTCTTAAGTCAACATATTTCAAATCAACTTCAGTTACAAAGAGTTACTTATAATTTTCTACACACTAGTTAACCTCCAAAACAACTATTTTTTTTTTTTAATTTTGATTTACACTTATGGATCTATGCCCTATAAATCCTCTGGAAAGGACCCGAGTGTTATACTTTCACTAGAAAATCTAACACATTTAGTTGAAAGGATCTGAAGAGATCATTAACAAGAGTTTAAGTAATAGTAAAACTATTTTACTAGCTCGATTGTGTAATCTGGATCCCACAAGAAATTCATTGGATGAAGAAATTTAATTCTAAATCTAACTTTGGAAGACAAGGTAGTCCACTAGGATACTAAGGAAGTGTTAGTTCTACTTACTCCAGGATAAAGTTTAACCATTTCATTCCTTACCGTGGGGTTTATGATGATGTCACTAAATATAAAGCCTATAATGACAACTCAAAAATTTGGCTCTTATTTACTTAAACTAAAACGTGTATAGAGTGCATGTTTCATTGAAGGTCTCAATTTTCTATGCTAAAGGATTAACACAAGAAGGTTATATATGCATGAATTTTGAACAAGGGTTAAGTGTTTTGTTTATATTTCTTTATGACATTTTCAAGGTAAGGAAAATAGGAAAAACCAATTAATTAATTGTCTATTTCACACCCGAAATGCACTAAGATATATTACATTTAAATTCATTATATATATATATATATATATATATATATATATATATATATATATATATATATATATAACTTTTTAACCATATGTAAATATGAATCGAAATAACACACTAGTTAACCTCCAAAACAACTATTGTTTTTTTAATTTTGATTTACACTTATGGATCTATGCCCTATAAATCCTCTGGAAAGGACCCGAGTGTTATACTTTCACTAGAAAATCTAACACATTTAGTGAAAGGATCTAAAGAGATCATTAACAAGAGTTTAAGTAATACTAAAACTATTTTACTAGCTCGATTGTTTAACTGGATCCCACAAGAAATTCATGGGATGAAGAAATTTAATTCTAAATCTAACTTTGCAAGACAAGGTAGTCCACTAGAATACTAAGGAAGTGTTAGTTCTACTTACTCCAGATAAAGTTTAACCATGTCATTCCTTACCGTGGGGTTTATGATGATGTCGCTAAATATAAAGCCTATAATGACAACTCAAAAAATTTGGCTCTTATTTACTTAAACTAAAAGGTGTATAGAGTGCATGTTTCATTCGAAGGTCTCAATTTTCTATGCTAAAGGATTAACACAAGAAGGTTATATATGCATGAATTTTGAACAAGGGTTAAGTTTTTGTTTATATTTCTTTATGACATTTTCAAGGTAAGGAAAATAGGAAAAACCAATTAATTAATTTGTCTATTTCACACCTAAGAAATTACTAAGATAAATTATATTAAATTCATATATATATATATATATATATATATATATATAGATATAACATTTTAACCATATGTAAATATGAATCGAAATGACACCTATGATTAAATGCACATTTTCCAAGGCATCCCTAAAAATATCATCTCATACATATTACAAAATTTCAAATATAAAATAATTGTAACATGGCAATACTATATACATATTTACATTCTACAATGACCTATATAAATTAAAACAATAATCGCTTAATTACATCAAGCCCTTTTTCTAGCTTTTTTGCATCGTACAAAACCATGTGAGCATGAAATTAGTGATAAATCACTGGCATGGCATCCACCTAGATGTAGTGCAATTGATTTTTTTAGTTTTCATTTAACTAATAATAATAATTTTCATTCGAAAGGAGAGGGTTAGAGACATGTATTGATTTCATTTCATTTCACTTCATTTCTTAACCAATGAGAGAGAAAGAGATAGGGAGAGAGAGAAAAACTATTTTTCCAAAAGGTAAATTCACACAAAAAGTCACATGATAGAGTTTCAATAGTTATTTATAAGTGTGAACAAGTTTACATGATGGTTTAGTAATTTGTGGGGGTCCTGCAACTTTCTTTTAACGTTTTCCTCCTTCGGCAAAAACGTTCAATTTAGGCTCGAGAGGCTAAGAAAGTGCAATCAAAACCTATCTTCTTATAAGAAAATTTATGATAAGAGAATTCTTATGTCTCCACATATATATAAAGAGTTCACAGGAACCGCGTAATTGAATCGCGAACTGTTTATGATTGACGGAAAATTTTTCGAGGCCATCGATCGTAATTTGCCTAGTTAGAAAGCGATCAAAGTTAGCTCAAGGGATCGGGAAAATAAATTCAAAACTAATGTTTTATGGATGAACACACAATTATAAATTCCATACAAGTTACCATATACATTAAGAATTCCCCGAGTTGATGTGGTTGAGAAGCTGTCAAACTAGTTTGAAATGGCGATGGGTTTTCTATAACGACTGGTTGTAATTGGTCCAGTTTGACCTAGTCAAACTGTGACAGGAAATGCCTTTACCAAACTATCAAGGAAATGTTTTTCCTCCAAACTGAAGGTTACAAAAAAATTTCTAGTAAAAATTATAGAGGTTTACGAAGGCAGAAAATCATTTCGTTTCATAGGCTTCAAATGACGAGCCAAAACGAAAACCAACTTTTAAGTTTTATCACTTCCTAAAACTGCAAAACAAGATACTTGGGATTCTAGGGGAGCATAAAAAAAATTAAAAAATGTTTTTAGGATTCAATCCAAAGATTTTTATGACTCTACCCGTAACAAGGAACACATATGATGCTTATCCTCACTTTTAGGGGGTTCAGAATGTTATTTTGTACATCTCTAAAACTTGTGTTTTTCAAAATTTTAAAGGTAGACATAAATGGTTGTCTTAGATAAATCATATAGATATCTTTAATGCGAATGGGCATGAGCATAAAAATTTAGAAACCCTTGGGTTTTCGATGCATACAATTAAGGGAGAAATCTGGTTGATAGTCGAGGTAAAAATTTGATAAGAAAAACACAAGGTGGAGTTTTGTCATTTTAGACTATCTAATTTGGTTAAATGTTCAAATGTATAATTATCCAACGGTTTAAAATTTATGTTATATTGCAAATGAAATGAAATAATAATCATATTTAGAGCCTTGCTAAATTTCCCACTCCAAACATATCCCTGTAATAATTTTTACTCGATCAAAACACAATGCATTATAAAGCTAAAATACCCATTTGCTTAAAGGTTAGTCGATTAATCCAGTCATAATTTTCCACCAGGAACTTGAACTTTTGATTCTTCACAGCCACTTCATAGTTACATAGTATGTCTAACAGACTTTAACTTGATTCACCATCATGGAAATCACTCCACTTTACCACTACATCTAGACAATGATCACTATATGCAAACTTTTGTATAGTATTGTCAAGTATCTGCATGCATTTCCTATAAATCATCTAGTTTGATTCTTGTAGTTTTCATTTAACTAAGAAAATTTAAGGCCACGCCATGATACCCATCTTAAGCATAGCTTAATATAAGAGCATTTTGAGACAATAGATATCTCTATGACATTTTGTCAAACACATTACGAGACATGGTGTATACTTCAAAATTTTGTATTCGGTTTTATATGCACAACAAATAACTTGGACCCTTCTAGATCTCATTGCACCCTTCCGGATCTCATTGCACCAAGTAAATTTCAAATGCACTTCTATGAAATCTCGGAGGAAATGGTACATTTTTAACAATTATAGCTCTAAGATTTTCTAGTGCATCATTCAATACAATGACTCTATTTCTCCTATAATCATCATCTATATATGAAACAAAAATATATTTCTAGTCATAGAAGCTGATCAAAGTGGTGAATACCATAATTTCATACATATCACTATGTTTCATGTAAAATAAATAAGTATATTGATATAACAAGAGAGATGTGTCCATACCAAATGACAAAATTCATGTATGAAGTTCACTAGCTATAAGTGAAAAAATATGAGCAATAGCAGCGGAATGCGACCCTATGAATGCAACATTTCCTATTTTCATGAACTCTAAAGCTGTATATGTTCCAATCAAAGAACTACGATCAGATTCCATCATGGTGAGCTTGATTTGGGTTCCACATTTTGCATACATATCTACCCTCTAAGAATTTACAAGCTATGCAACCTCGATAAAATTCCTTTATCTTTTATTCTTTAATGGATGTTCACACCGTGTTCCAAAGCTCATATTTTGGCATAGGATGGAAGTATGTGGAAATTTAAATAAATTAGGTTGGAGAACCTTTTGTTGCATAGGTTAAAAATGTTCCTTCCTTGTGAGGAAACCCATGCCTTCTAAATTGTCATAGTTACTGTTGTACAAATCTTGCTATATTTGCATTGTCAAAATGGTTACAGTGTCACTATTTCCTATAGGTCTCATTAAATCATTTTCCTTATTATGCAAGGAAAATTTGATAGGTCAGGGAAAATCCTTAGGGGGTCGACATGCCTTGTCGAGTCATTGCCACATGCGACCGCCCACTCCTGTCATCAATAAAACTCCAATCGCATCCTCATTGTCAATTCCCATTATCCCATATTTTATTTTTACTTTTTAACTATCATAACATTTCCCTCCCCTTATAAGAGCATATTCCTTGATGCGACACAATACCGAAGCTAAAAAGGTAGGTAGGCAAGAAAGTCATTAATGACACTTGTTGTTTAACAAAACAACTTGTCATTACAACACGAACATAAGGAAACAAACTTATTTTTACAATAGCCTAAATTTTTATGTTCTCTAAAGATTGATAACTCTCATTTACTTTATTCTGATTATTGTTTATTTACAAAATTTCTTAATATCAAGCCTCTTAATATTTCATTGTTTAGTATTTTAATTTACTTATGGTCGTGGGTGCCCAACAATATCTTACATCATGACAGGTACTTTCATGACTATAACCCATCACAATAACTCAACCAAACCATGGAAATAACATACATATCCCTCAAAACATATTACTTACCATAGATGAACCCAAACTAATAGTACTCATAACATAAGAAAACTATAACAACATTGAATTCGATAGTACACATACAAAGTTTTCATAAAAATCAAAACCATAACTGTAGTTACATAGTGTCCAAATGGGAATAAAAATGTTCCCTCAATGAAGAACATTAATCCTCAAATCAGAGAACCTAACCAAACTCACATAAGTACACAAAATCATATTACCAACTCCACACACCTCAAAAACATCACAAAACAACTTCATATACCTCCCAAATAATCATAAAATAAATCCATATACCTCCCAAAGCATCAGAAAACAAATCCTTACACATCTGAAATCATCACATAACAACTCCATATAACTCCCAAAGTGTCACACAACAACTCCATACACCTCCCAAACCAGTAGAACTAAAGATAAATTTTACTTTTCACTCTCCAAAAGAGGCCGGTTACCCTATGACTTGAGCACATAAGGTCCAAAACCTCTAACCCAAGTGACATAATAACTCGTGGTTGAACAACCCACTAGTTATTTGTAACTCCTTGGGGCTTATCCCCATACAATGAAGAAGCGGGTCAATAGGCTCCAATACTCCATGGTGCATCCAATGACCCTATTCCACACACTATAACATTAGAACAAACATATCAATCTATTTCAAATGCCAAGTGGCAAAAAAATCCCAAGCCTTCGGATAGCCTATAAAAATTTTAAACATGAAAAGAAAATTTAAGACTAAGTAACTACACTTAGGTGAATCCATAAAATAACCATATAGTGAGAGAGAAAGGAGTACAAGTCACCTTATTATGAGCCTAAGGTGTCCACGAAACACAATATGGATGACATCCATTGAGCAAGTGTTATACATACCAAATGAAAAAAATGGGTTTTAAACTTATGTAAGACTCCACACTCTGTCTCGTACTTGGCTTGAGTTATCTCATCAATGGTAAAAAAATTCCTCACTCCAAACGTACACCTTTTACCAATTTTTCTTGTGGTTAGTTAATGTAGGGTTTATAACATAACACATAACTACATCACTAACACCATGGTGATTCACATGAATTAACCGTAACATATTACGCATGGTACATATACAAGATATAACATAATCATTACTATAGGGGTTACGATACATCAAATTACCACATACTACACCCAAAGTGCAATCACTATACATTAGAGATCATATAATCACAAGATTCCCCTAATTCACAACATGATCCATCACATATTACAAAAATTATACGTATGAGGTACACAATGTCTAACATTACAACACATATTTAATTGCAATTACAACATGGTGATGCAAAATATTAATCACAACATGGTGTCAACATTATGATACAATAACATTAACTTTACACTAATTTTTTCATTCAACACACCTTCATATCATATAATGTAAAAATGCTCCAACACTCTGCAATCCATAATAACATTCTTTTCACACAAAATAAGGCAAGTACACCACACACAAATTCCTCACTTTGAATACAAAAATGGAGAAAATATAATCTCATCACAATAACATCAATAGGATAAAAAATAAACACTAAGTGTCATGCGAAACATGTGTGTTCAAAATAAAACAATTATGACATTCGTCACTTAACAACAATATATATCACATTAATCTTCCAATCTCCACCACCACCATCAAAATCCATCAAAACTCTAGTTTTTCCTATAGCTTCGAGAGTATGAACCTTTGCTTTGATACCAAATGTAATACCCACAATTATCACACACAAATACAATAGTAAAAATACCAGATTTTTTTTTTTAATTTACATTGCTCACTACATGACACCACAAGTGTTCCAAGTAGAGAAATTCAACTATGCATTAGACACTTACATATTCATTGATGCACATAGACAAATGAAAACACCATATATATTTCGATGTCTCACTTTCCTCAGCGATCAATGCTAGTAATGACCCAACCACAAGAAAGAGACTATAGGATTGGAAAACCCACAACACATCATAACGATGGTTACATATTAGTTACGATAAACATTCCAAGAAAATTATTGTGTAATGATAATTATTTGGCATATTTCAAATTACATAAAAAAATTTAATTCACTCATTCTTATGTTTCTCAAATGTTTATTCAATGTTTAAATTTTACCCTTACTACCATAGTCAATATGACGTGATGTGAAGAAATAAATCTTAGGATTTGAGGAAGATTTAGATTCAAGATACCTTTACCAAAACATTTTTCCATCACAATTTCCTTATTTCCCATCGTAGTAAAAATAGTTCAAAAACTTGTTGAATCCATCCAACATTTCTGCATTACGAAATTTTACTTTGATTTATGTATATATTTTGTTTTCTCAAAGTTTGATCACACCATGGAAATTAATATTATTTTTAACACAAGTAATGTGTAAATGAGTTACAAGGAATCTAATAGAGACATTATTCCTTACCTCGAATATCACTTTATGCTTATATGTTTTACTCTAACATTGCACTATGGTCTTATTATCAGCGTCACTTTATAATAAAAAAATTTAGGAAAGTACTTCTTTAATTTCTTAAAGAAGTACATCATTAGAAGAATTAGAACCATACATGAACCACAAGTGGTTTGTTTCCAATGTGAGATCAAATGTTTTTGCATTTCGTGATTCCACAAGAGAAATTTTATTTTTATTTTTAATGTCATAAGCAACATAACAAGGAATTACATAACCAAGTTTTCAATTTCTGTTTTCTCTTAAGTCAACATATTTTAAATCGATTTCATTTGCATAAAGTTCCTTACAATTTTGTACACTCAACGTAACCTCCAAAATAACTATGGTTTAGTTTAATTTTGATTTACACTCGGGGATCTATGCCTTATAAAGCCTCTAGAATGGACCTAGGTGTTATACTTTCACTAGACAATGTAACACATTAAGTGAGAGGATCTAAAGAGATCATTAACAAGAGTTCAAGAGATATTAAAACTATTTTACTAGCTTCATTCTATCATCCTGGATCCCACAAGATATTCATCAGATGAAGAAATTTATTTCTAAATCTAACTTCGTAAGACAAGGTAGTCCACTAGGATACTAAGGAAGTGTTAATTCTACTTACTCCAGATAATTTTTGACAATGTCATTCCTAACCATCAGGTTTACGATGATGTCACTAAACATATAGGCTTTGATGACAAATAAACAATTTGGGATATTATTTTCTTAAACTATAAGGTGTCATAGAGTGCAAGGTTCATTCAAAGGTCTCAATTTTTTATGCTAAAGGATTAACACAAGAAGGTTAGTTATCCACAAATTTTGAATTGGTGTTGATTGTTTCATTTAGATTTCTTTATTACTTTTTAAAGGTAAGGAAAAGAGGAAAAACCAATCAATTAATCATCTATTTCACATTGAAAATGCACTAAAAGATATTAAATTTAAATTCAGTTAACAAACACACACACACACACACACACACACACACACACACACACACACACACACACACACACACACACTCTCTCTCACTCTCACACACACTCACACACACACACACTCTCTCTCTCTCTCTCTCACACACACACACACACACACACACACACACACACACACACACACACACACACACACACACACACACACACACACACACACACACACACACACACACAGCGCGCACGTGCGCGCGCACACACACACACACACACATCTAAATTTTTGACCATACGTAAATCTGAATTGAAATGAAACCTATGATTATATGCATATTTCCAAATTGATCCCTAAAATGAGCATCTCATACATATTAAAAATTTCAATTATATATTTTTGTAACATGGAAATACAATATACATATATACATATATACATTCTACAATGACCTATATAAATTACAATAATAACCAATGAATTACATCACACCTTTTTGCCATCTTTCTTACATCCACGGAAACCAAGTGAGGATGAAATTAGTGATAAATTTCTGGAATGCCATCCACTTAGATCTAGCTTAATTAATGTTTTTAGTTTCCATTTACATAATAATATTAATTTACGATTCAAAGGAGAGGGTTAGCCACATGTATTGATTTCATTTCACTTCATTTCTTAACCAATGAGAGAGAAAGAGAGGGAGAGAGAGAAACACTATTTTTCAAAATTTAAATTCACAAAAAAAGTCACATGATAGAGTTTCAACAGTTATTTACAAGTGTGAACAAGTTTCCATGGTGGTTTGGTAACTCGATGGGGGTCCTACAACTTTCTTTTTACATTTTCCCGATAGTGACAAAAAATGTTCAATTTAGGCTCGAAGGATAAGAAAGTTCATTCAAAACCTATATTACGATAAAAAAATTCACGATAGAAGAATTCATATGTGTTTACCTATATACCAAGATTTTACAAAGTGAAATTTAGAATTGGTGAACGGTTTACAATTGACCACTAATTTTCTAAGGCCATTGATCGTAATTGGATTTGGTTGCAAATGATCAAAGTTAGCTCGGCGCCTTAGAAAATAACGTCCAAAATAAATGTTTGAGGTATGAACACATAATGATAAATTTTGTACAATTTTCCCTATACACGGAGAATTCACTAGATTCAACGAGGCCAAGAACTTGAAAAATTGTTTGCAAACGGCAATGTATTTTTCGATCCATAGTAATAATTGGTCCAGATTCAACCTAGTCAAATGCGTGACCAGAAATGCCTTTACCAAACTATCAAGAAGATTTTTTTACCCCAAATGAAGGTTAAAACAATTGTCTAGTAAAAATATTAGATGTATACGAAGGTGGAAAATAATTTCGTTTCTCGGGGTTAAAACGATGAGCCGAAATGATGACCAACTTCTAAGTTTTAATGACTTCCTAAGAGTGAAAAATGGGATAACCGAGCTTGTAGGGGAGCGTATTAAAAATAAAAATGGTTGTTAGGATTGAATCCAAAGCTTTGTGTGACTCTCCTCATAATAAGGAACACATATGAAATTTGTCTTCACTTTTAGGGGGCTCAAAATGTTGTTTTACACATCTTTAAAAATTGTTTTTATCAAAATTTTGAAGGTACAAATAAATGGTTGTCTTAGATAACTCATCTAGCTATCCTAAATACCAATGGGCACGAGTAAACCAATTTGGACACCACGGGTTTTTCAATGCATATAACTGGGGGAGAAATCCCAGTTGATGGTCAAGGTAAAATTTGGATAAACAAAAAACAAGGTGGAGTTTCATTGTTTTATACTATCTAATTTGGTTAAATTTCCAAATGTATAATTATCCACTAGTGTACTATTTATGTTACATTGAAAAATTCAAAAATTATAAAAAAAATCCTTTAAGGAGACCATGCATGGTATAAGGAAACTCCAATTGCATCGAGTGGTGTGCACCAAGATTTTCCATTCTCTAACCTTGTCTTTGACAAAGATAGGAATTTTTGTAATAAAAGATATCTCATAAATATCTGATGTGTTTGAACACGTCCTTGAATGAAACACCATTTCTACATCTTTAATTTTTCTTTTTTATTCTCCACATTGCAAAATTAAGTTCCAAAATTCCACCATGCATATTGAGCTCCACAAAACTAGAAAAAAATTCCATCAAATCGACTAATACAACTTCGCATACCAATAAAGAGAACCAAAGACTTACCTAATTAGGTTTAATGTGAAATAATAATCATATTTAGAGCCTTGCTAAATTTTCCACACCAAACATAGCTGTAATCATTTTTACTCGATGAAAACACAATGCACCATTAAGCTAAAATATCCATTATCTTAAAGGTTAGTCGATTCATCTAGACATAATTTTCCACTAGGAACTTGAAGTTTTGATTCTTCAAAGCCACATCATAGTTTGATGAAGTATGTCCAACAATAATTTAACTTGAATCATCATCATGGAAATCACTGCACTTTAACACTAAATCTAGACAATGATAATTGTATGTAAACTTTTGCAAGGTTTTGTCAAGTATCCTGCGTTCATTTTCCATACATCATCCACTTTCATTCTTGTAGTTTGGATTTCACTATACAAATTCTAAGGCTACGCCATGATACCAATTGTAAGCATAGCTTCCAATAATAACATTCCATGACAATGCACATCTCTATAAAAAAATTTCAAACACATTACAAACATGGTGTATACTTCCACATTTTTCATTCAATTTCATATGCACAAAAAAACACTTTGGATCCTTCCAATGATCATTGCACCAAGGTACATTCAAATTCACTTTGATGAACTCCAGGATGAAATGGTAGTTTGTTAACAATTCTAGCTCTAAGAGGTTTTAGTGCATCATTCAATACAATGACTCCATTTCTCCCATAATCATCATCTATATATGCAACAACATTATATTTCCAGTCATAGAAGCTAATCATAGTGGCGAATGCCATCATTCCATACATATCATTGTGTGTCATGCAAAATAAATAAGGATATTGATATGAAAAGAGAGATGCATCCATTCCAAATGAAAAAATTGGTGTCGAAGTTCACTACGTATAAGTGAAATAATATGAGCAATAACAGAGGAATGTAACCCTATGATTGCAACATTGTCTATTTTCATGAACTCTAAAGATGCATAAGTTGAAATTAAAGAACTGAATCAGATTCAATCATGGTGAGCTTTAGTTGGGTTCCACATCTACACATACATCTACCCTCTGAGAAATCACAACTACAACATCTGATAAAATTCCTTTATCTTTTATGATTTGATGTATGTTCACACCTTGTTCCAGAGCTTGTATTTTGACACAATATGGAAGTATGTGGAAATGTAAATGGATCAGGTTGGAGACTTGTTTGTTGCATAGATGAAACAATGTGCCTACCTTGTGAGGAAACCCATGCCTTCTAAATTGTCATCCCTACAATAGTACAAATACTACTAAATTTGCAATTTCAACATAGTTTTAGTGTGGTTATTTCCTCTAGGTCTCATTAAAGCATTTGCCTTATTATGCAAGGAAAACACTGGTAGGTCGGAAAATCCTTTTGGGTGGCCATGCCCTATCAGCCACTAACACACTCCACCGCCAACTCCTACCATCATTAAACCTCCATTGCATCCTCCTTTTAAATTCTCAAGTATCCATGTTATCCAATTTTTCCCCTCGGGAAAAATTGATCGAACAAAACCTTGCACAATAGAAATGAAGAGGTTGGTTTAGTTTTGCAAACTCAAATTTGATCCCAAAAAATCAAGTTGCAGGTGGCCTTGACGGTGAGAGGAAAGGTCGGAAAATTAGTGGCCAAACAATGTGGAAAGAGATCGAGCTCACAAGGAAGAAAAAGGAGAAAGGCTCGAAATTTTAAGTTTTTGCATTTTTGGCACTTTGGAAAAAGAGAGGAAAAAAATGAGTGGAAATGTCTGAAACCCAAATTCCTGAAAGTCCCAAATTTTAGACTTTCAGACTTGAGTTTCAGAAATCTTAGGCTCAAAGTTGGAAAATCGCCGCAAATGTCCAAAATCCAAAAGTTTGAAATATCAGTCTTTCATGTTTTCAAGGCTTCGAAGACCTCGGGAAGCTTTGTGGAAATGAAGTGAAATGTCAAAAATTTTGAATTCCGAGAAGTCTGAAATTTTAGACTTTCAGGGCTTCAGAAATATTGGGAGTCATGCCAAAAAGTAACGAGCAAAAGCCTAAAATTATGAATTCTAAAAATCCAAAATTTTGGACTTTCCAACTTTTAGGGTTTTAGACTTTGGAGTTTCAAAAGTCTCAAGCCCCAAAACATGAAAATCGCATGAAAATGTCAAAATTCTGAATTAGAAAAGTCGAAATTTTGAATTTTTAGACTTTCAGGTTTTATACTTTTAGAAGTCTCAAGTAAATTTAGCGGATGAAGAGTGTTTCAAATTTCGAAACAAAAATGTCTGAAAGTCTAAATTTCAAGATTTTGGAGGTTGCATTCTTTTCAGACTCTAAAGCATGAAGATCGTGAGTTACTGAGAATGACACCTCTACCTTCGGATGGTCATAACTTTCAATGTTGGGAGCTCAAATTTGACCAAGAGAGGACTATTTGGAAAGCTATCATACAACACATTAGGAAATACAATCTGCCATTTTTGAGGCTATTAAGTTTCTCACCTACCACCATAATGAATTATGGGCTTCCTTTCTTTCCCAACAAGGAACAACACATGGAGGCATGGGTTTTGTAGTAGAACCCATCATTTTTGTAGGTGAATTCAATGCTCTTTTGGGGTGGTTGAAGAAAGTTTCAAATTTCTTCTATACCGTTCTCTAATTCTTCCTATATATTGTAAGGACTCGGCAATTTTATGAAGGTTGGACAATTTTTCCTTTCACCCTTTCTTCTTCTCTACGAGCTACAAGTGAATTTTTCGACTTCATGATCCATAAACTTCTACTTGGAACTCTACGTATCATAAAATTATGTTGTTCTACTTTAAACTTTGGAATATGACATATTTGCTTGAAATTTAGAGCTTCATGACTGATTATCTAATGCTATAGAAAGGAAATTGCAGAGAAGGAAATAATTCAAACTTCAACACCAACAATTTTATCGTAGAAACCTCTAAGGAGGAAAACCATTCGGGAAGGGAAACTGGTCTTTCTTCCCACTTTTATTGGTCTAATGTAGAAAATTACAGATTATAATAAGTATGAAAAGAAGAAACAATGTAAACCTTCTTTGAAATTACTTGCTTGCTTTGTTTCTACACCTTGCTCCTATAATTCCATTCCAACACTGAAGATATTGCTCACTACTCTCATTAAAATTTTCTTCTTGATCTCTCTGGATCTTCAAATGCCTATTCTCTTTCTCCTCACATGTATTTATAGGCCTTCCCTTGTCCTCTCATGCGGTGGAGGATGTGAAAGGGCATGGAAGGGAATAGACACAAATCGACACTTCAGAATGCGTCCACTCGCATTCTATTCTTCTTTTTTCTGTTTGAAAGTTTGGGACTATCACCCTATGCAGTGGTGGTCGTAGGACCACCACCCCACTTGGGTGGTTGTTCAAAGACCTGCCACCCTACGGGGAAGAAGATCTGAAAGCGCCACTTTGCACTGAGTGACGGTTTTGTCAGAACCTTCATTTACCTCATTTTTTTCACTTTTCTTATTTCTCCTTCTTGGTTTTGATGGAAATGATGAAGTGGTGTGTTTTTCTAAATCCCTATGGATCATACCTCCCCTAATGAGGAGGGTTTTGGTCCCACAAAATCTTAGTGTTAGAGTGGTAGAGGAATCAAATCCGTCTCGTGCTCATTGGAGTACAATTGGGTATTCCTTGGTGTCTTCTCTCGTCTAACCTACCAAGACGCCTATGGATCTCTTTTTTGTTGTTCCAGTGCTACATCCTCTTCTAAGATACCTCAAGTAAAATCCCATTTGGAAGGTACCTTCGTATCTTTCCTTCTTTTTCATGCATAGATGACGTTAGCGGATGCGAGCTCTTACAACTTACTATCGTGTGCATCTACATGAAATATGGCCTAAAATTTTCTTCTCCAACCTTCTCAAGTATGGTGAAGGTCCCATACTATAGTGGTTTAGTTATTTCTTGTCTTTGTCTCTTGAGATGGATTGGACAAATCCTCTCCAAGTACGCCTTCTTACTTATAGTCACCACCATTCCTTATATCTCCTCTTCTTCTTGCTACCCCATGATCAGGTCCAATGAATCCATAGGTAGTTATGGTGATTGCATAAGCGAAACTTTGTTTTTATCCGTGAATGAGAATTATGGTGGCTTCTTCTATAAAAAATGAAAATTACTATCCAAATTATCCATCCTTTGGTCGAGATATATCCACTCTCACGTCCATTTTATTTTTATTCCAATGAAAGCAAAAAAAAGCGATGATTTTCCTAAGTAAGTCTTGGTGCTTGGTTGACACTTACCATAGTTTTCTTTTATTTTCTTTGGTGTGCTCGGATGTTATAACTGACTCCATCCTTAACCCATTGAACCAGTTCTCCCTCCTTGTGAACACAACATCCACGGCATACAAGTAAGGAATTATGAAGACAATTTCAAATGGATCAAGTGGAATAACATCATCCTCTAATACATCTATGTATTGGGTATTTATCCCAAACTTAAAATTACACTTTCTTGTAACTTGTATTTCTACACCCTTCTTCACCCATCCCTAGTGGGTATGGATGTTGATGTGCGTAAGTCTCTAGACCAAACTATTTTACAACCGCATTATAAATCAAATTTGACCGAGAACAAGAATCTACTAAAGCATTTACCTTAGTCTTATTGATTTGGATTCGATTTTAAATAGCTTACTCATCTATTCTTCTTTTTCTTCCCCATACATGTTAGTGGCCATGCATCCCGACCTCTTGTCTACATCCGAATCATCCTCTGTCTTCACACTGGCCATGGATTTCTTTGAATCCTTTGTTTAGTGCCTTGGGTGCAATTCGAATGTAACTTCCAAACTGTGGCGCCAATGTGTCCATTTACATCACAATTCTTATAGAAATTATTAGGATCTTTACAAGTATGTAAAGCAAGAGTGGCATGTTTACCTTTACATTTACCTCTACTACTTTTCTTCCATTTTTCTCTGTCCTAATGTTTTATTGACTGGTCTCCCTTTGGCTCTATTTCTTCTTGATTCTTCTCTTCATCAATGTAGCATGCTTATACACGAGCTTCATTGAGATCCTTTGGATTCATGGAGATTACCTTCCTCCGAAGGTGAGTGTGAAGTCCTCCCAAATACTTGGTCATAATTTCCTCATCCACCAAGTCCATATTAAGCAACATGGCTTGTCTATGAAATTCCGTAGTGTAGTCTTGAATGCTTTGACCACTTCCCTATCAAAATTATTGCCACTTAATCATCATGTCGGTCTTATGGCTGATCGGATAGAAGTTATCTCTTATCGAGTTATTTAAAACCTTCCAAGTCTTGATAATAGGACTTTTCTTCTTCTCACAAGTGGCTAGATGGGTTTCCCACCAAACTAGAGCATGACCTTCCATTTTGAGACATGCAAAGGTGATTCTTTGTGCCTTAGTGACATTATGCACACTAAAATAGACTTCCATTTGTTTTATCCATTTATCTAGTAATTATGCATCTACTTGTCCTTCAAAATTCTTTATTTCCACTTTTGTTTCAACTTTAAAAGGTGTATGTGTAGATTTTACCTTCTCGCTTACAATTGGTGTCTCTTCATGCTCTTCCCATTCTTCCTCTTCGTGGATCTTTCAGAGAACAAATTTTTGGCTAGTGCTCGAACCACTAATTCCATGGAATATTGCTTAACCAAAGTTGTCTTTTGAAGATCTAAAAGCTCTTCTTGTTTTCTATGCAATCTATCCATCATGGTCTCTAGCATCTCGACTCTATGGACCAAGTTCTCTTCCTCCATTTGAGCTCAAATTCTATGTTTCCACTCCTTTATAGAAATATCGGCTCACAAGGTAAAACTTCTTCATCTTTCAACCTTGTCATTGTAAAAGAAAATCACAAGAAAGATTTGAATACCATAGTCTGTATATATAATCAGATCTAGTACCAAAATGATCTGTAAACTTCTACTTTGGAACTCTAAAAATCACACAATTATGTTGTTCTACTTTCAATTGTAAAAAATGATAGATTTTCTTGAAATTTAGAGCTTCATAACTAGTTATCTAGTGCTATAGAAAGGAAATTACAGAGAAGGAAATAATTCAAACTTCAACACAAACAATTTTATCCTAGAAACCTCTAAGGAGGAAAACCGGTCGGGAAGGGCAACTAATCTTTCTTCCCACTTTTATTGGTCTAATATGGACAATTACAAATTACAATAAGTATGAAAAGAAGAAACAATGTAAATATTCTCTCCAATTACTTTCTTTCTCTGTTTCTAAACCTTTCTCCTACAATTCTATTCCAACACCCAAGATCTTGCTCACTTCTCTCATTAAACTCTAGTTTTTGATCTCTCGGGATCTTCATATGCCATTCTCTTACTCTATTCATCTATTTATAGCCCTTTCCATGCCTTCCCGTCCATTGGAAGATGTGAAAGCACATGGAAGGAAGAGACACGATGGGCACTTCAAAAAACGCATCCACTTGCATTCCATTCTTCTTTTCTATTTGAAAGTTTTAGGACCTCCACCCTATGCAGACCGTTCATCTTAGGACCGCCGCCCTAGTTTGGTGGTAGTTTTAGAATCATCACCCTACTGAGCGGTAGTTCTAAAACCGCCACTTTGCATAGAGTGGAAGATCTATCCAGAACCTTTGTTTACCTCATTTTTTTCACTTTTTTTGTTTCTCCTATTTGGTTTGATGGGAACCGATGAAGTGGTGTGACTTTCTGGATCACTATGGATCAGTTCAAACCTCCCTTTTTAAAGTGTAATGCAAGTTTGTGCATCTTGGCCATTGTAATGGACTATATCAAATTCTTGGAGCAATAAAAATGAGTTGGTGGATTATTTTAGCCCTCTCTTATGCTTATTTTATCTTCCCGATCTATCATTTCAATCACAGTTATCTATGCATGTTGGTTGTATTACACTTTTAATGGTTTTTGTTTAATTACAAAACATGTGTTCAACATTCCTTTGGTGCATCACCTCTGTTAATTTAGGTTTATTTTGTTTCACCTTCTTAACCATGTCTCCTTGGCAAGTTAGATTAAGTTTTTAATGAACCCTCTACAAATTGTATGTGTGCACCTTTACATAGGAATAGGAACCAATCTTCATACGGAGAGCTTTCCCAATTAAAAAGTTCCACACTTTGGGAAAAGCTCCATGTTATGCAATAACACTAAGAGTCTCAACCCATCATGTTGCGAGGCATTCAAGGGTGATGTGATTACGGATCAACAATCTCATATTTATTTTTTTTTTTATGTGCCACTACATTTGCCTCCCCTTATAATAGCATTCTCCTCGATGTGACACAATACCAAATCTCAAAATGTAGGTAGGAAAGAAATTCATTAATGAAACCTGATGTTTAACAAAATAACTTGTCGTTACAACACGACCTTAAGAAAAAAAACTAATTTTGACAATAACCTAAATTTCAATGTTCTATGAAGATTAACAAATCTCATTTACTTTATAACTTACTATTTTTGCTTACAAAATTTCTTAAGATTAAGCCTATTCATATTACATTGTTTAGGATTTTAATTTACTTATGCTCGTCGGTTCCCAACAATATCTGACATCATGATACATACTTTCATGACTATAACTCATCACAAGAAATTAACCAAACCATGGAAAGAACATAAATATCCCTCACAACATTTTACTTACCATAAATGCACCCAAAATAATAGTACTCATAATATAAGAAAACTATAACACATGGAATTCGAGACTACACATACACATTTTTCACAAAAATCAAAACCATAACTGTAGTTACATAGTGTCCAAATGGGAATAAAAATGTTCCCTCAATAAAGAGCTTCAATCCTCACATCACGTAACCTGAAAAGACTCACATAAGTACACACAATCATATTACCAACTCCACACCTCCCAAATCATCACAAAACAACTCCATATACCTCCCAAAGCATCACAAAATAACTCCATATACCTCCTAAAGCATAACAAAACAAATTCTTACAGCTCCCAAATCATCAAAAACAACTCCATATACCTCCCAATACATTAAAAAACAACTCCATACACCTCCTGAAGAAATAGAAATAAAGATAAATTTTCCTTTTCACTCCCCAAAATAGGTCTGTCACCCTATGCCCCTAGGCACATAAGGACTAAACACCTCTAACCCAAGCGAAATAATAACTAATGGTTCAACAACCCACTATTTATTTATAACTCCTTGGGGCTTACCCCATACAACAAAGCAGTCCATAGGTTCCAACACTCCATGGTGCATCACATGACCCTATTCCACACATTAAAACATTAGAACCGGAATAATAATCCATTTCAAATGCCAAGTGGAAAAAAATCCCAAGCCTTCGGATAGGCTATAAAACTTTTAAACATGAAAAGAAAATTTAAAACTAAATAAAGAAAATGGTGAAATAGCCATAGTTAGTTAAAAATTTTGCATGTTAGTGCAACAAGAAAATACATTCCCAAAATATATGAACATATTAATCAAGAAAAATTTTAGTTCTTGCAAGAAAATAGAAAATGTTCAATTTACGAATAAAATACATACAGAGAAATAACACATTACAATAACTTTATGGCCTTATACGACTAGAAAAGGGGTACTCAACAAGTTTTTCACACTCGGACATCGAGCCTTAGCTCGTAAAATATCATATAAAATAATACAATTGTCATCATCTTTTTTTGAATAATCCCTCCTTTGCTTCCACAAGGCTCAACATTTTCATAACTACACTTAGGTTGAATCCATACAATAACCATATAGGGAGAGAGAAAGGAATACAAGTCACCATCTTATGAGCCTAAGGTGTCCACAAAATACAATATGGATGACACTTATTGATCAAGTGTTATACATACCAAATGAAAAAAAAGTGAGTTTTCAGCCTATGTAAGACTCCACTTCTTATCTCGTACTTGGCTCGAGTGGTGGTCAACAATAAAAATTTCCTCACTCCAAAAACACACCATTTACTGATTTCCCTTAGGGCGAGTTAATGTAAGGTTCATAACATAGCACATAAATACATCACTAACACCATGGTGATTCACATAAATTAAGCATAGCATCTTACACATGGTATATATACGAGGATATAACACAATCATTAATTTCATGGGTTATGATAAACCACATTACCACATACTATAGCCAAAGTGAAATCACAATACGATGAGGGATAATATAATCACCATATGCCCCTAATTAACAACATGATCCATCACATATCACATAAATTATACGTATGAGGAACACAATGTCAAACATTGTAACACATAGGCAATTGCAATTACAACATGGAGATGCACAAGATTCATCACAAAATGGTGACAATATTACGATACAATCAAATTCACTTTACACCAAGTTGGGCATTTAATACATCAATACACCTTCATATCATATAATGCAAAAATGCTCAACACTCGGCAATCCACAATAACATTATTTTCACACACAACAAGGAGGTAGACCACACATGAATTCCTCATTAAATAAATAAGATGGATACAATATACTATCATCACAAGTGCATCAACAAAGTATAAAAATATGCACTAAGTGGCATTCACAACATGTGCATTCACAATAAAACAATTATGAGGTTTGTCACTTAACAACAATATATATCACACTCCTCTTCCAATCTCCACCACCACAGTCCAAAACCATCACAAATCCATTTTTTCCCATAGGTTTGAGAGTATGAACCTTAGCTCCGATACCAAATGTAATGCCAACAATTATCACACACAAATACAACAGTAAAAATACTAGAATATTTTTTAACTTACATTACTCACTACACAACACCACAAGAGTTCTAAGGAGAGAAATTCAACTACGCATTAGACACTTACATAATTCATCAATGCACATAGCCACATGACAACACCATATATATGTTGATGCCACAATTTCCTCATTGATCAATGCTAGTAATGACCCAACCACAAGAAAGGTACTACATGATTGGAAAACCCACAACACATCATTACCATGATTACATCTTAGTTACGATAAACATTCCAAGAACATTATTGTGTAAGGATAATTTTATTATTTTTCCACGTATAGATTATTAAATTAATTTCACATTAAACTTACGGATTCAACCATTTAAGTTGGCTATTTATCTCTTAGGACAATATCCATAGATTACATAATTATTTGGCATATTTCAAATTACATACAAAGTTCTTAATTTGCTTGTTCTTATGTTAAGCTTATGTTTCTCAAATGTTTATTCAATGTTTAAATTTTACCCTTACTACAATAGTGAATCTGACATGATGTCAAGAAATAAATCTAAGGATTTAAGGTAGATTTGGATTTAAGATGGCTTCTCCCAAAACATTTTCCCATCATGGTGTACTTATTTCCCATCGTAGTTAAAATAGTTCAAAAACTTATTGAATCCATCCAACATTTCCACATTAAGAAATTTTATTTAGATTTATATCTATCTTTTTTTTCTCGTTCATTTTGATCAAACCACAAAAATTCATATTCTTTTTAACACAAGTAAATATGTAATTGACTTACAAGGACTCAAGAGAGACATTTTTCTAGACTCGATATCACTTTACTCTTATATGTTTTACTCTAACATTGCACTATGGTCTCATTATTGGCATCACTTTATAACAAAAGAGTTAGGAGAGTACTTGCTTAATTTCTATAAGAAGTACATGATTGGAAGCATTAGAAACGTATATGAACCAAAAGTGAATTTTTTCAAAGTGAGATCAAATGTTTCCGAATTTCGCAATTCCACAAAAGAAATTTCTTTTTATTCTTAATGTCATAAGCGACATAACAAGGAATTAGGGAACCAAGTTTTTAGTTTCTTGTTTTCTCTTAAGTCAACATCTTTCAAATCAATTTCATTTGCAAAAGAGTTACCTATAATTTTATAAAAACTAGTTAACCTCTAAAACAAGTATGGTCTAGTTTAATTCCGATTTGATTAGAGATATATGCCCTATAAATCCTCTGGAAAAGACCGGGTGTTATACTTTCACTAGCCAAGGTAACACATTTATTTGAGAGGATCTAAAGAGATCATTAACAAGAGTTTAAGTAATAGTACAACTATTTCACTAGCTCCATTGTGTCATCTGGATCCCACAAGCAATTCATTCGATGAAGAAATTTAATTCTAAATCTAACTTTGTAAGACAAGGTAGTCCACTAGGATACTAAGGAAGTGTTAGTTCTACTTACTCCAGATAAATTTTTACCATGTCATTCCTAACCGTCGGGTTTACGATGATGTCGCTAAACATACAAGCTATAATGAAAACTCAAAAATTTGTGGTCTTATTTACTTCAACCAGATGGTGTCATAGAGTGCAAGGTTCATTCGAAGGTCTTAATTTTATATGCTAAAGGATTAACACGGGAAGGTTGGTTATGCACAAATTTTTAACCAGATTGAGTGTTTTGTTTAGATTTCTTTATTACATTTTCAAGGTAAAGAAGATAGGAAAAACTAATTAATTAATCATCTATTGCACACTAGAAATGCAAGAAAAGATATTATATTCAAATTCATTTAACATATATATATATATCTAATTTTTTTATCCTATGTAAATTTGAATCAAAATGACACCTATGATTAAATGTACATTTCCCAAGGCATCCCTTAAACTAGCATCTCAGACATATTACAAAATTTCAAATATATTTTTTTGTAATATGGAAATACAATATAAATGTATACATTCTACAATGACCTATATAAATTACAATAATAACCAATAAATTCTATCACACCTTTTTCCATCTTTCTTTCATTCTGCAAAATCATGTGAGCATAAAATAAGTGATAAATCGTTGGCATGGAATCCACCTAGATGTAGCGTAATTAATGTTTTTAGTTTCCATTTACATAATAATTATAATTTGCATTCGAAAGAAGACAGTTAGACAAATGTATTGATTTCATTTCATTTCACTTCATTTCTTAACGAATGAGAGAGAAACTACTTTTTCAAAAGTTAAATTCACACAACAAGTCAGATCATAGAGTTTTAATAACTTTATTTACAATTGTGAACAAGTTTCCATGTTGGTTTGGTAATCTAATAGGGTCCTACAAATTTATTTTTTACGTTTTACGGATACATGAAAAAAATGTTCAATTTATGCTCGGAGGCTAACAAATTCTATTCAAAACCTATATTCCATTAAGAAAATTCATAAATGTAGAATTCTTACCTATCCACCTATATACCAAGAGTTCATATGAATCGCGCGAATTAAATGGAGAACAATTTACGATTGACCACCAATTTTCGAGGCCATTGACTATTATTAGCCTAGTTTCTCTTGTAAATATCCATGATTTAATCAAATAAAAAAACATTACATGGTAAAATAATAAAACAAGAGATATTGTAATTCATTCGGGACAAATTCCCAATGGAGATATTACATATAAATAGCTCAATGAACTCCTATACGTAAGTAGTCAAGGCTAATCTCTAAGTCCTCTCAATATCCCAAATATCTCTCAACTATGAGTTCTCCATTACAACTATTTTGCACAGTCATAAATTATTTTATAAATATTAAAAATATTGCTACCAAATAACACAAAACACTACTAAGTATTCACACTATGAACAATATTTATGTGATCACCTCTTTAGTATGCACATGGGGAAAGCTATATCTTGCACCTTCTCATGATCTACAAATAAATTAAGGTTTTAAATGAGTACCAACAACTCAAACAATATAAGGTTTTCAAAGAGAACCTCCAACTCGAGAAAATTGTTTTCTAGTGGAACCAATTACTACATAGAAAAGTACATTATTTTTCTCATATCATTGTTTCTAACTTAGAGGGATTATGAAATAGAAATTATGCTCATGTAGGAGCTCTAAACAGGAATGTTACTTCTATTCATTATTGCAACATAAAGTAAACACACCACACAACAAAAATAAAATCACACCAAAACCATGAATCAATCTCTTTGTTGGTGACTAACAAGAGATGCTTATTTTTCCTCCATCCTCCTTTGCCTCCATCCTCCATCAAGCACTACTCAGTATAAGTATTCATCTTCATCCTCCTTTTATTTAGGTTCATATTCTTCTTCATTCTCTGACTCTTCTTTAACAACTGCATTAGCTTCATCCATTTTCAACTTTCCTTTTATGATGTCCTTGGCACGAGTAATACAGAAAGAAGATTTATGTCCTTTTTTCTTACAATAAAAGCATTCTAATTCCTCTTTGTTTTTGAAAAATTAGTATGCTTCCTTTTAATATAAAGAGTAGTTTCTTCCTCAATATATTATTTTGTTCTTTTTCTTTAACTAGTAATGCATAAATCATACATTCAAGTAAATGAGAAGGAATTTGACCAAGAGTAAAAAACTACATTACTATATTTTGAAGGTAAACTATTTAATAAAATATATTTTTCATATTCATCATCTACCTAAGCACTTACTTCCTTCATCTCTCTTAGAAAGTATTTAAAATAATTAATATGACTTGACATAGTTGCAATCTCATTCATTTTCAACTTGAATAAGCTGTAACTTAAGTGAAAATTTAGCATTCATAGCCTTTGCACCAAATGTCTGAATAAGAAAATCCCATATGTCTTTAGAATTTTTTTCTAAGTCTATATAATGCAACTCAATATATGATAAAACAAGCCCAATATTAGATTTTTATTTGTCATCCTTAGTTTTCCATTTAAGTAATTTTTCATCATTTGTTGGTTCTTATTCTTTTCCACTCACAATTCCCCAAAGGTTCTTGTTTATTAATTGCATTTGTATTTTCACCTTCCATGTGTGAAAACTTAATCCTTTTAATTTATCTAATGGAATTTCCATAATAGGTGTTGAAATTAGTAGAAAATGCACACTTACAGATAAAATATAAACAAGTGAAAGTAAAATTTTATGACATATTTTCCAAAAATGGAAAAATAATTTTTGGTCCAACAATAGAAAACAATGGATCAATGTGTACAGATTGAAAAAATACTCATCTTTTAAAAAAATAGCATATTAATCGAGTTACCTACTGAAAGTTATGGAAAATTTAAGTTATAACTACAACATCTTTTGAGACCCTTTCCAAATTTGGCAAAAAAATTCTACTCTTCTTTTTTTTCATCTACGTCTAAAAAAGGAAAGAAGTATAATACCTCTATTAGTGTGGATTCAAATATTTCAAAAGTCTTGTCACAACCATGTATGGATTCACCTGAGTGAAGTGTCACCGTTGTTGGTATATAAACACACAAGTCGCGGATTTGATTCAATGAAACACACAGTCGTAGATTTCATTCCAATGAAATAAATTCATTCAAGATCTAAATTCCTCACAAACTCCTATAGGTTATCATTGTGTTCTACCCCGCTCACGATACCAAATTTTGTAAATATCCATAATATAATCGATCAATAAATAAGAAAACATTGCACAATAAAATAAAAAAAAGCACAAATATTATAATTCATTCAAGAAAAATTCTCAATGGAGAGATTACACATAAATAGTTCAATGATCACCTATAACTAAGGAATCAAGGATGATCTCTAAGTCCTCTCAATATCCCATATATCTCTCAACTATGAGTTACGCATTACAACTATTTCGCACACTCATATATTATTTTATAAATATTAAAAACTATTACTACCAAATAACCCAAACCATTCCTAAGTGTTCACACTACGAATATTATTTCTGCAAGAGTTACAAAAATCAAAGTTAGCTCGAGGGCTTAGAAAACTGGGCAAAACTAATGTTCGATGGATGAACATGTAATGATAAATTCCATATAAGTTACCCTATCTATGATGAACTTACCAAAGTCGATGGGACCGAGAGCTGGAAAACTGATTTCAAATGGCAATGGGTTTCCATAGCCATAAATCGTAATTGGTCCAATTTGACCTAATCAAACTACGTTTGGAAATGCCTTTACCAAACTATCAAGAAGAGTGTTTTTCCCTAAACTTAAGGTTAGAAACAATTGTCTAGTAAAAATCTAGAGGTTTACGAAGGTGAAAAAGCATTTAATTGCTCAAGGTTCAAATGATGAGCTGAAATGAAAACCAATTTTTAAGTTTTAACAACTTCCTAAAAGTGCAAAATGGGATAACCGGGCTTCTAGGGAGCATAAAAAAAAGAGATAAAATGGTCATTAGGATTCAATCAAATCTTTGTGTGACTCTCCCCATAACAGGGAACACATATGATGTTTGTCGTCACTTTTAAGGGGCTCGGAATGTTGTTTTGTACGTCTCTAAAAATACATTTATCAAACTTTTAAAGTTAGACATAAGTGGTTGTCTTGGATAAGTCATCTAGCGATCGTCAATGCCAACCGACACGAGAACCAATATTTATACACCCTAGTTTTTTCAATTCATATAGTTGTGGGAGAAATATTGGTTCATGGTCAAGGTAAAACTTGGATTAGAAGAACACAAGGTGGAGTTTTTTCATTTTAGACTATCTAATTTGCTTAAATGTCGAAATGTATAACTTTCCACTAGTTTACTATTTATGAAATATTACAAGTGAAAACGAAAAACAAAAATTTGAAAATTATATAATATTTTGATAAGGATACCATGTCAGTAAAAGTAAACACCAACTCCATTCTCTAACCTTATCTTTGAGGAAGAAAGGATTTTATGAAATAACATATCTTTGATAAATATCTCGATGTGTTTGAACACAATCCTAAAGACTTGTTCCCATTGTCCTTGAATGCAACACCATTTCCATGTATTTTATTTTTCTTTTCAGTATTATCCACATTTTTGAATTAAGTTCAAAATCCTACCATCCATGATAAGATTCACAAAACTAGAAAAAAATTCCATAAAATCAAATACCCCAACTTGGATACAAACAAAGCCCACAAATCGCTAAGAACTAACTATATGCTAAGAAAACCATCTAGAAACTTTTCATGATCAATTAATACACAACATTTTTATGTTGTAGTATTAATGAGGAAACCAAGAGTTAGTTAATCAAGTCTCATGTGAAATAATAAACAGATTGAGCCTTGGTAAATCACCCACTCATTTGTACTTGATGAAAACACAATGCACTATCAATCTAAAATATCCATTTGCTTAAAGGTTAGTTGATTCATGCGGTCATAATTTTCCATGACGAACTTGAAATTTTGAATATTAACACCCACATCATAGTTTTATGAAGTATTTCCAATTGGACTTGAACATGATTCGTCACCATGGAAATCACTACACTTTACCACTAGATCTAGACAATGGTCACTTTGTATGAAAATTTTCATATGGTGTAGTCAAGTATCTGTATGTATTTTCTATACATCATCCAGTTTCATTATGGCATTTTGCATTTAACTAAAAAAATTCTAAGGCTACCCCATGATACCCATCATAAGCATAGCTTCCCATAATAGCATTCGTGATAGTGCACATCTCTGTCGTATTTTATCAAACACGTTGCACACATGGTCTATACATTAACGTTTTGCATTCGAATTCATATGCAAAATAATTACCCAAGACCCTCTCAAATATTATTCCACCAAGGAACTTTCAAATGATCTTCTACAAACTCCGAGAAGAAAATGGTAATTTGTTAACAATTCTAGCTCTCTCGATTTTCTAGTGCATTATTCAATGTTTGTTTCTCCCATAATCATCATCTATATATGCAACAACAATATATTTCCAGTTATAAAAGCTAATCATAGAAAAAAATTCCGTCATTCCATACTTATCATTGTTTGTCATGCAAAATAAATAAGGATATTGATATGTCAAGAGAGATGCATCCATTCCAAATGACAAAATTGGTGTATCAAGTTAACTAGCTACAAGTGAAACAATATGAACAATAACAAAGGAATGTGACTTTATGATTGCAACATTTCCTCTTTTCATGAACAATAATTGGATTCCATCAAGGTGAGCTTGAGTTGGGTTCCACCTTCTCCATACATGTCTACCCTCTAAGCATTTGCAACTACAACATTTGATAAAATTCCTTTATCTTTTATGCTTTGATATATGTTCACACTCATTACGAGATGTGGTATTTTTACATAAAGGCTGGAAGTATGTAGAAATGTAAGCGGATTAGGTTGGATACCTATTTGTTACATAGATGAAACAATGTGCCTACCTCATGAGGAATCCCATGGCTTCTACCTTTGTCATCGATACAACTATCCAAATACTGCTAAATTTGCAATGTCAACACGTTTTCAGCATGATTATTGTGTCTAGGTCTCATTAAAATGTTTTCCTTATCATACAAGGAAAAACTTACAGTCACATAAAACCTTTGGAGTGGCAATGCCCTATCGGGACACTTCCACAAGCCATTGTCCACTCCTGCCATCATTAAAACACCAACTTCCTCCTCATCACTAATTCCCATGATCCCATCTTGTATTTTTTATTTTTAACATGGCACTATGCATTACTCTTCCAATATCCACCTCTACCATGTAAAACCATCACAAATCCAATATTTCCCAAAGGTTCAAGAGCATGAACCTCTCGCTTTGATATGAAAATGTAATGCCAAAAATTCTACACACAAAAACTACAATAAAAATACAGAATATTTATTTTTTTAGTTACATTGCAGTATACATGAAACTAGAAGGGATCACTCATGATGACACACCACACAAGATTTGTTTGCACAAGCATTACACCACATAAACAACATGGATACACGTAATTTGCATCAAGGAAACTTTTTTAAGCGATAAGGGACAACATAATGATTCACAACGTAATGACTCAATTACAAATCAAGCTTGTAGATATCATCCTTCCCACATTTATTAAAAACATGTTTCAATATTTATTTAATTTTAGAAAGGCTCATGATATGTGAATCATTAATTCCTTTTACTTTTTCTAGAATTGGACTCTATATTGTTGAACATATAACTTATGGTGTATCTCCTCATTAAAGTCTTTTCCTCCTCATATATTTAGGGAAATACGTAAAAGAAGCACAATCGACCAAATAACCCCATCCTGTTACTACTAAGTAATTAAACATGTACCTAGAAAAATATTAACTAGACCAATTAAATCAAGGCATACACAGGTGACTATTAAATAGATAAAAAAATAATGATAAAATAATAAGCATGTTATTTGCGGATACTCGAGTTCATAATATTTCCATACAACCCAATGTAAGAATTTAACTACCAATTATTATATAAATTACACCCTATATCTAGTTAATGCTTAGTTCAATATCATAGAGATAAGGCATAAATCAACAACCCAGATAGGTGATATAAGGCTTGTTATGATTTGCACTCTTTTTCCATGAAATCACACACTCTATTCAGTATCCTATCTATAGCTCGAATAATCAAACACATAATTATTTATACATAATAGTGTTCAATATTCACACCACACTAAAGGCATCACAGGTTCCATGATTCATGATCCATATTCCACTGATGCCAAGAAATTTATTCAATTATATTTCTTAACAAAACTAGTACAATTTAAGGATTAACCCTTGATAACTCAATATAGGAATTCGAACTATTTCAGTTTATATTCACAAGACCACAATCATGCAATATGATTCAACCATTGGGAAAATACTTATGCAATATTATTTTTCAAGGATAAGTTCAAAACCACCACACATAGCCCAATCACATATGCCAACAGTCTTAATAAATCAATGATTTAAACAACATGGTCATTTCATGCAAGCAATCAAAAAGATAACAAAAGAAAGGTATGAATCATGCATGCCTATGGGTTTTATCACTACAAGAATAATGTTGATGCGTAATCACAACACCCCTAAATGTCTACAACTCGATGGTTTGAGACTCTCAATGTGATTTCATAACATGGAGCTTCTCCCAAAGTGTGGGACTTTACGAATCGGGAGAGCTCTCCGGATGAAGGTCAATTCTTATTCCTCTATTCAGGTGCACACATTCATATTGTAGAGGATCTACTCTAAAACCTACTCTAATTTTCTAAGGAGACAGGGTTAAGGAGATGCAAGAAATAAAACCTAAGATAATAAGGGTGATGCACCAAAGGAATGTTGAACATCTACTTTGTAATTAAACACAAACCATTAAAACTATAAGACAACCACCATGCATAGATAACCAAACTGTAATGAGAGATCATGAGGATGCAATGAACATAAGAGAGATTTTAAAATCATCCACTGACTTATGTTATTGCTCCAAAAATTGATACAGTACATTACGGTAGCAAAGAGGCAAAAAATTGCATTATAACTTGAGTGGGAGGTTTTACTCCACAAAATCACTTGCAGACGAGGGAAGAAGGGAGGGTGCAAAGAAAAATGTCCAACCTTTAGAAAATTTCCCCTCCTTACAATATATAGGAAGAATAAGAGAGAAAGGAGGGAAGAATTTGAAATCCTACTCCAACCACCCAAGAAAATGCATTGAATTCACCTACTCCAACCACCCCAAAAATGCATTGAATTCACCTAAAAATTGATGGGTTCCATGACACAACCCATGCCTTCATTAATGTTCCTTGTTGGGAAAGAAAGGAAGACCAAACCTCATTATGGTGGTAGGTGAGAAGCCTAATAGCCTCAAAAATGGTAGACTAAATTTATCATTTTTCATTAATGGTGGCAGGGGAGTAGCAAACGTTGAGATCCTTCCAAAAGTCCTCCATTGCTCAAATCTAAGTTCCCAGTTGAAAGATATGGCTATCTGAAGGTCAAGGTTGGGTGTTTAACATGGGATCACAATATTTAAAAGATTCTATCCATGAAAGATCCATGTGGTAGCCCCACGCGTCTTAAGATTTCACCCCCTCCTTTCACTCTTGAAGTTGTACCGATTGGACACTTGGCATCATCCGCGGGGCTACCCTATTTTCTTTGTGTTCTAGCTAAGTCCCTTTTGTTTGGTGGGGCAATATGTTTGACCCTAGACATGTGGAGGGCCAGTGCATGTTTTAGGTCTCGATTTTTGATTTACGTATGAAGTTATGCCGAGATGACACGTGGAGGATTCCGGCTGACTCTTCCCATGTTTCGACATTGCAATGGTGACGTAATTTTCTTTGGACACTAACCACTTGGCAGGCTAGCACATGTTTGGGTCTCCACTTTTGGATTTACCTTTGAATTTGTGACACATGGAGGATTCTATTGTCTCTTTTATACTTCGCCAATTTGGGCCTCATCTGAACACTACCTTTCTCCATTTTTCTCATGTTGATATTTGATCTCCCGCAAGTTGATTTTTGGGATCGAATGTGATCTCACACAACTGAACAAACCTCTCCATTTCCTCCTATGCAAGGTCATGTTTGATAAAATTTTCTTAAGGGGAAAAATTGGATAACAATTTGGCGGCTCGCAGATCACCTACCTGCTAGGTGAAAAGATCAATTGCCTTGAAGTATCACATTGGCACGAGTCATGAATGATAGCTTGATATTGATCTTATTCCTAAAACCTAAAGTCTAAATGATTGCAACATGTTGGCCCTTAACTTTCTCCTCTGCTTGCACTCTCAATTTTAATAAGAAAATCTTGAAGGAGATATTTCTGAGAGTAGAAAATTGTCTTAACCTGGAGCATTCACCTACTTACGGAAATGGATTTGTAGGCACACATTCACTTAGAGGACACTTTGAATGCACAATGATAAAACATTGTATAAAAAAACCTATGTTGAAGCACTTAGGGAAATTAAAACCTACACTACAACAAGACAATGTGCATATGCACTTAGAGGAATTAAAATTCTAGGCTATTATTTACAAGAGTAAAACTTCACTTTTAATAGCCATGTTTGAGATAGATTTTGTTCACCAAAATGGGAAACTCCTCTCCATCCAATGTAGACAATTGGAAGGCATTTCTACTCTTACATCTTGTGACCATGTAGGGGCCACTCCAAATAGCATCAAATTTAGAATGCCTTCCTGGCTTTGCCCGTTCTACATCCCACTTTGAGAACCGGTCCCCTTCTGAAAGGTCCTTGCTCTTTCTTTCTTATCAAACCACCTTTTGACTAAGGATTGATATTTCTCTATCATTTGAACTAAATGTTCTCTGATTTCTTCCAATTCCATCAGCTCTGCATACCTAGCCTCCATTGGTTCAAACTTAGATAATTCCAACTACTTCATGAATTCCAATGTAGGAAGCTCTAATGATATAGGAAACACTACCTCTTTTCCATAGACCAGCTTGTAGGGAGAATTACTGTTGACCTCTTTGGTGTGATCCTGTCAGCCCATAATGTCAATTTTAGCTTTGTATCAGTGTCCTTTGATTTTAATTTAGTGTCCTTCGATGATTGTTAGAAATTTCTTGTTCATGGACTCTTCCTCCCCATTACCTTGTGGGTAATAATTTGAAGACGTGCTCAAGTAAATCCAATTCTTGATATCCCATTATGTGATCTTGGAATGTAGGAAGCTGTAGTGCATTGTATCGATATGATAAGGATGGTACTCCAAACCTAGTCACTATCCCTAAATAAAATTATAGTATGTTAGACTCATTTACTTCTTTGAGTGCTACTGCCTCAGTCCACTTGGTGAAATAGTCTGTTGTTGTGAGAATCAACTTATGGCCTTGGCTTGAGTTTGGATTGATGATGTCAATGAAGGCCAATCCCCATTACATGAATGGCTGGTCAATTGAAATTTGGTGCAATGGGAAAGCTGTTAATCTTTCCTTTCTGTGAAGAATGCATGTTTCTTACATTTTTGATCCATGTGTAGTAGTCATTGAACACCGTGGGCCAATAATCCCACCTTTATTATCTTCAAAGTTGTTACCCATGAAGAATAATGACCTCTCGGCTTTTCCATCGTGAACCTCCTATAACATCTTCTTGATTTTCCCTATTCTGTTGCATCTCGGTAGAACACCATTGATGTCCTTTTTGAGCGAAAGAGCATCACAACAAGCACATATGGAATGGCTTGTAATATGAAGTATGTCCTCTTTTCTTTGCTCACTTATAGGGGAAATAGGCCTGTTTGTAGGAAATGTATCATGTTTTTAGTCTAACAAGGGATAGGCACATTATCATTTCTTGGTTTTGACCATCTTGTAGTACCAAAACAACCCCATTTTCATTACCTGCTTCAACTTGTTGACTTGATGCAAGCTGTTCACATAACCCCTTTCCATAGACCCACTTAGTGACTTTAATCTCAATGTCATATTCCATGACATGAGTGATCCATCTGCACATTTCTCATTTAGATATTTGTTCAAAAGGAAGTCCTTGACTCCTACATGAGAGACCAACAACTGAATTTTGTTATTTGAGACAAGGTGCTTAAACTTCTTTGAGATCTTGAACAATACATAGACATGCTTCTCAATGAAACAATATCTCACTTCATAGTCCTCCAAAGTTTGGTGAGGAAGGAAATTGGTTGCTTATATCCCTCTTTGTTTTGTTGCACTAGGATTGTAGAAATTGTGTCCCCACCACCAAAGGCATAAAGCATGAAGTCCTTGGAGAATTCTGGATTGAAGAGAGTTGGAGCTTGGGATATAGCCTCTTTTATTGCTTCAAAACTTTATTTTCCCTTAGCTTTGCACCTAAATACCATGCTATTCTTCAACATCAGTTTTATTGGCTTCACAAGAGAGGAAAAAATTGGTATAAATCTGCGAACAAAATTGATCCTTCCTAGAAAGATCTTAAAATCTTTCTCATGAATTGAAAATGGTAATGCTTGAATTGCTTCAAATATTTCTAGGTTGATCATTGATCCTTCCTTTGACACAATATGGCCTAGGAGCTTGCTGTCATAAACCAAGGATATGCATTTTTGGGATTTAATGATACCCCAAATTTCCTACATCTTTGAAATACCTATCTCAGATGAAAGAGGTGATCCGCTACATTTTTGGAGAACACAGTGATATCATCAAGATATATTAGCACTATTTTGTTGATCAACCCCTTGAATGCCATGTCCATCACCCTTTGAAAATTGGCTCCGGCATTAGACAATCTGAATGGCATCTTCCTATAGGCATAGGTGCCCCACTTAGTGGTGAAAGCCATTTTGAACTGGTCATCTTCTTTTACCATTATCTAATTATACCCCGAGTAGCCGTCAAGGAGGGAAAATATTTCTGAGTTAGATACCACTTGTAAGATTTGTTCCATTGAAGGAAGTGGGTAATGGTCCTTGAGAGATGCTCTATTCAAGTTTGTGATCTGCACACAACCTGATTTCTCTATTATTCTTCCTAAATGACACTAAATTTACAACCAAGCTTGAATGTTTGATTGGAAATATAATGCTTTCCTCTATTAGCTTGTTCAACTCTTTCTTCATTAGAGGCTCAATGTGTGGTTTTACTAGTCATTTCTTTAGCCTAATGGGCTCAACATTTGGATCCAGCTCTATAGTTTATTGTGCCAAATTTTTATTGAATCCTCGCAGGTCCTCATAGCTCCAAGCGAAGACGTTTGGAAACTCTTGGAAAAGTTGTGCAAACTCATATCTCTCTTGTTCTTTGGCCACCTTACCAATTTGGAGTGTCTTTCCTTCCCCAACAAAAATAGGTTTTGAATCATCTCCCTTGACCTTAATGTTTTCTTTCTCTTTACAAAACTGGTCATTAGGATTGAATATTGACTCCAGTGTCACCAAACCTCTAGGAATCTTGTTGGTCTACAACTACACTACTTGATCCCGTACTGCTACTCTAATTTATCTTGATTCCTAGCTGAGAATTCAGCCTCTTCTTACAAGAAATTTACGATCTGTTAATCGTTTTCAAACACCTACCAACTTGTGTTATTGTCTGGAACTATTGGCCTTACAATCACATGGATATGTGGTTGTGTTTTGTCTCTTTTGATACTGTCAACCACATCAAATGTTTCTCCAACTACTGCAAGCCTATCTATAGCTTCATTCTTCTTCCTAGGTATGGACACAACATTGAAAGCTTCAAAGTCTTCAATTAGGTCCCATACCCTGTTTTTGTAGCTCTTGCATAGTTCATTCCTTGCAGCATGTTGCCCCTTGACTTGATTGATGATTATCTCACTATCACCAAATACTCACAAATTCTTTATGCCTCTTTTCTGGCCCAATGAAGCCCATGAATTAAAGCCTCGTATTCAGTTGTGTTGTTTGAACAAGAAAACTGGAAACAAAACACTGAATAATACTTGGTGTTTTGTGGTGAAACTAACAATGCACCTCCTCTAGCACCTTGTTTGCTTCTTGAACCATCAAAATATAGTTTCCATACTTCATTTTCATCTTCATCTTTTGGCTTGGTGACATTAGGAATGGGTGAATTTTCATCATGTATATAGAATTCTCTATTTTCCCATTCATCCAGAGTCAAATATGGGATACCCTAAACCTTAGAACCTATTTCTAAGTCATTTAAACACTCTTCTTGGTCAAAGGATGAGAAATTAGAATTGATATGACTTTGTACATTAGCCTCAATGTGAAATATTTCAATCGTCTTTGACCTGATTATAGCCTTAGCTCCATATCTCATCCTAAAAATCACATGTGACCAATATGTAGATAGATACACACCAATTTTGGTAGTGAAGGCCCTTGACAAACATGGTGCAAATAGTGGTGGGAGATCAATTACAAACACATCTTGTAAGACTGTGACATTTGGATAGACATGTAGTGTTAGGCTTAAACCCTTGATGACCCTAACCATTCCTACTATTGTCCCATCTAGTTACACTACTCCTTTTAGCACTGGCTCATACTTTAGATCCAATTGGTCTGTTATTTATTTCGGTATTACTGAGCTACTTAAACATGAATCGATCATGCAGTTATGTACTAGGTGGTTCCCAACAATTAATGACACATATAACGATGGACGCTTCACATTTTTTCTTGGTTGACCACCACCATGTTGCGCTGCATTAGTGAGAACTTTATCTTGACCTTGGTTTCATGCATTCAAGGTAGACCAATTGGCCATTGCAGCTTGCAACAAATCTCATTGTCATGGGATTGCGAATGACTACCACATGGAAATGTTCAAATGTGTTGTCTTCATCTAATCAATAATGTTTAAGGGGTATGAATTATCCTTTATTTCCCCTTACTTGGCACAACCTTCTCAGGAGATTGAACAAACACACGTGCTCACGCAGAGGGTGTTTTTGTTGATTTTGCATGTTTGGGGCTGAATTTGGTCTACTAACTCCTTGTTGTGTTGGAGTGGGCTAAAAAACTGTTGGATTAGATGGTTGTCCCTCCTCAATGTTTCTCTTCTCTAACCATGTATTGGCGGATACACCTTGAAAAGGGAATTGGTTGGATTAGATGATTTAAGCTTGAGCTAGTGGTCTATTTTGGCGATATTTTCCGGCTTGATACTAACTCCTTGTTGATTTTGTGCTTTGAACCAAGGCCCTCAATGTTGAAGCGAGTGTTTGGATCATATGGTTGGAATGACCTAATAGCTTGAGGTTGTCCTTCATTCTAGTTTTGATTTGTAGCTTGAGCTAGTTATTTTGGATATTGGGGTCTGGGGTAGTGCTCTTTGCAGAGGGTGTTTTTTGTTGATTTTGCATGTTTGGGGCTGAATTTGGTCTACTAACTCCTTGTTGTGTTGGAGTGGGCTAAAAAACTGTTGGATTAGATGGTTGTCCCTCCTCAATGTTTCTCTTCTCTAACCATGTATTGGCAGATACACCTTGAAAAGGGAATTGATTAACTCCATAGAATTATTTTGTGCGCTAATTGACAAACATGGTTTCCGTTGGAGGTGCCTCTTGCTGAGTTTCATGTTGTTTATTTCCCTCTTGACTTGGTTCTTGGGATACACCAATGGTCTGTACCATCAAGGATTGGTTTAGTGCACCATTGAAACACATTGATTAATTGTGAGGTAGCTGCAGGGTAACATCGGTGGTATTCGTGTCATGTTGTTTTGTGCTAGAACCAAGGCCCTCAATGTTGAAGCAGTGTTTGGATCATATGGTTGGAATGACCTAATAGCTTGAGGTTGTCCTTCATTCTAGTTTTGATTTGTAGCTTGAGCTAGTGGTCTATTTTGCTGATATTGGGGTCTGGCTTGATACTAATTTTGGGGTTGATATGGCTTAGAACTTTGAGCTTGTTGTCTCTTGATATTCACTAGCTCATTTCCTAGGTTCTACAGTTATTTCATAACCTCTTGTAGCTCTTTTGAAGTGCTTGAAGAAGTAGAAGCCTCACTATTGCTTTGATTCCTAGGGGCTGGAATGGGATTCAATTATGGCATTTGACTAGTTGTAGGGGCTCCTAGTTCTAGATATAGAGGAATAGGTATTGTAGGTGCGAGTTTACTAGCTTGGATAAAGTAATTTTCAGGTCTAATAGCAATTTTATAGGATGCAAGTAAAGTTATACCTCCCATGGATTGAATCATCATAGCAATATAAGAATTTAAAGTTTTAAGTATAGAAAAGCACCTTCAATTGTTTGTCTCATGGCCAACAGAATCCTATCCCATATCCGATCGAATCTAAAGTTAAAGTCAATTAACTGTTCATTAGGAGCCCTCTTGATTGTTGTCAGTTGTTCCAATAAAGACATATTATCTCCCATTTCTCCAATTTGATTGTGGAGAGCTGTGAATAAATGATCCAAATTCGGATGGATCACATGGTTAGAATTTTCAACCACCGCAAAGCTTTATTTTTAAAAGAGGATGCCAATAACTTCACAACAACTCCCATTTCAGCAATTTCATGGATATGATCAATTGGAATTTTACGGTTCTCGATAAAATATGGAATGTTCTTGATGCTTTTGCAATTGGAACTAGATTTTTTCCATTGAGAGCCAATGGGGTGTTTCAATTAAGTTGATGTAGGGGTTGGGTTGTGGCATCCTAATTGGTCCAAGAAGTCTAGTCGATTGAATGAAAGGCTTTCCAGGTAGAGGTGTTCACAATGTCTTGTTTGGTGGAGATGGAGACCTTTGAGATCTTATTCCCATTCTTGCTCTATCTGGGGATAAATGTAGATAGAAAAATAAAACCTCTTCTCTATTTCTTGACCTTGTTTATATTCTTCTCATGAACTTGATAAAATTGGGCTCCTCACATAGGATAGAAAAATAAAGCGCATGCACATAAACATAACCACATAGGCTCAAGAATCACAAATAAAAGAAGGAAAGTGACATCAAAATAACAAAATTCTAAGTTCGGGATAAGCTGTAAGAGTTAAAATTCCAACAACAAGAACCAATCCCAGAGAAACCGAACATTAACAAGCTCATTAAAACTCAAAAATTCATCAAACACAATATCAGGTAATTAAAGTCAAATCAACTCTATAGACATAGGTTACAAGACTTGTTTTTGAGAGATCAATGGCCATTTTACAAAATTATTAGAAGTCTACGAGCTGCTTAAAAATCTTAAGTACAATGTTAAATGAAGAAAGGAGTTTCAACTTAACATAGAAAGCATAGTTAAGATTTGCACAATATTCACAATAGACGCAAGGAGGGTGAATAAAATTACTATTCTTTGAAGAAAATATTCAAACCCTCAAAGCATCAAGGTAAAAGAAGAGAATCTCTAATACCCATAACTCACTTTGCTCTAAAATTCTCTCATAGGGTTTTTTAGAGTCAAGAATCACAAAATAACAGAAGTTCAAAGGATTTTTATAATATTGTCGAGGAAAGGATAGAAATAAATAAGTGACTAGTAAAAATATCAAAAGAACTAAAAATAGAGCTTGAAACTTACCACAACATGAATTTTAATAGTGAATCGAGTTTGGGAGACAAATTGATAATGAGAACGGGGTGTCGGCGAATACGGTGAGCTACAAATAGTGTAAATGTTGATGATAAGCTAGACTAAAAATGTCAAAAATCAAAGCTTGTACCACATTACACAGAAGCAGAGTATGAAACCAAGCGTAGCCACTTCTACGGAATTTGCTTATAATTTTGAAACAGAGCAAAAATGATGGAAAATGATTATGTTCAAAGCCACATAGAACTGATTTACTGAGAGGAAGACCTATCTCGAGATCAAAAAACAATGTAGGTGAGAAAAAAATAGCCAAGGATTTTCCGCTTAGAGCGAGCAACGAGAATGAAAAAATGATAAGCTCTCCAAGTTTTTAATCAACTTAACTCACCGAGTTATTACTCAATGGCTAAGATCAAATTGCATAAAATCAAATGGTCCACATTGCTAACTCCATAGATAGACATTGAAAATCAGAGATCTAATGGTACAAAGGATCTAGGGCCATAATCAAATCACCATGGTTAAAGAAAATGAAAACCATAACCATAGCAAGTGCAGATCAAACTTCAACGATGGGTCAAAAATCAATGGTTGAGATAAAGAACGTATCAAGATGAACAGCCAAAAATAAATACCACTATCATTAAATGCCAACTTGACCACCATTTCCAGTATAACTCATCAAGAGTTATATCAAATTGTGGAGATTAGTCAAGTACCATAATCAACGGTCATAGATCAACAACAAATTCAATGCAAACCTAGATTCTCTAACCACATCTTCACTACGGTTTAATCATGATTAAATAAAATACACCGACACAAAGATGGATCATATTATCATGAGAAGGGTACCAAGCCCATAATTAATCATTTTCATTGACCTTACAAAAAGTGGCCACATAACTTGCAATGATAAATTTAATTGAGGGGTCTTGAAACTATGTTATAATTATTTTTAAAAAGGTAAACAATAATACATAACAATGTCAAATCAAAAAGACCGAATGATGTGCCTCCACTATGGTCTAAGCCATACATATTTTCCAAAGGTGGCTAACAATGCCAAAGGATTCCTTACCTTAAAAAAAAAAAATATCCCTTAATCTAGCCAAAGAACATCGTCTGAAATACAAGAAGGAAAGGATAGTTTTCGCATGTAATCACAAAGGTGATAAGATAAGTGGAGAAGAATGAAGGTGTTCCCCATAGTGGGGTGGTATTATTCTATACAGTATTATGTTTGCATGCCATCCAAAAGAATACAAAAGTTGAGCATTTGCACAAATGTCAACATCAGATCCTACAAGCGGTCCCCAAACATTAGGTGAATATTTTGCAAATTATTAAAGATAAAGGAATTATTTTTACTCACAGGGGAGATTAATTTTTACATGTGCATCCAAAGGGGCAGATTTAAATAATGAAAAAATTATCATTACAATTGGATTAAGCTGCAAGTGTCACATTAAACACTAGAAGACGAGAGATTGCATGCACACTTGGAGGAGACTTACATAATAAGCAAAGGCTATATCACCAAATTGTTCATTTTACTTTGTTAAAAATAGATTAGTTAGTTTTAGTATAAGCTGGGATGTATTTTTGTAATCAAGGCTATTAATCCCTCATTCTCTTAGCATTTTTATTGTATTCCTTTATTTATTCATGATAAATGATAAAAAAATAAGATGCATCAAAGAGTACAATTTTTAGCCTATTTTTAGGATTGGATGGGTGAATAATTTTTGCTATATATTGTGTACAATTGCAAAGCATAAAGAGGAGGACCTTTTGGACATAGGAGTGCTAAAGAAATTTATACCAATTTTGCCTTTTGAATGAGAATTAATTTCAGCGTTTCCAATTATTTTTATGTTATGTATACCTTATTCTTTCTCGTGAATGTCAAATTTCCTGATTAATTATCTTACCTTGCTATAAATTTATTATTTTGTACATAATATTAGTGTGCATGTTTATCTTAACAATATTGTTGTGAATCATTACCTCAATAAATTAAGTGTTTTTCATTAATATTCTGCTGAAAATTTATGTTTTGTGCATCCAAAATCCATTCTCAAATTATTTGTGCATGTACTTAGTCAAATCCCTCAACAAGTTTGGTGTATCACCTCACTTATCAATTTATTTACAGTCATATTTTTACCCCTAAAACCCTAAAAATTAGTTTAGAATACATAAAAATGAACCGTACTTAATACCAGAGACTCATCTCAATAATAGGTATACCCACAAACCTGAGGTGTTTCCATTGTATCGACGAAAGAGAGAGATCGGGAGTAATCTAAACCCCTGTAATCATCTTTCTACATGGTGCACTTTCAAGTGATAATAGGAACTAAGAAATTTCAAGATAATTTTGCTTCTAGTGTTTTTATAGAGGTGTGGTAGCTAGAGAGAAGGTAGAATAGTCATATCCAGATGTATACTACACGAAAAATCCATTATTTCCCATTTTTGGAGATAAAGAACACTATGAAGAGTCAAAGGAATGTTTCAAGGATAGTGTGGTAGTAAATTACCATGAATGAACAACACGAGAAAAGATCCATCAGATGCATAATCCCAACCAAGAAGCAATAAGGATTATGATAACACCTGCGCAAACCTCTTCTTGACCAAGAGTGTGGCATTTCCAAAGGACAAGGATCTTGACAAGACTAGAGTAAAATTTGGGAAGGTTAAACTAGTCAAGAATTCTGTCAAGGAATATCTTCAAAGGAATTTGTAATATTAGAAACAAAGAAAGGAGAAAAGATCGGTTTGCAAGCCAAACATAACTATATATAAGCTTCTTTTTTGTTCCCTTGGTAGTATGATGTAGGGGCTTTACTACAAATGGTTAATCCAGGCATATTGAACTCTAATTTTTATTTCTAGGTCACTTAGTGTGTTTCAAGAGTCATTAGATGGTCCATTTAGGAAATATAAGTCAACATTTCAATTAAGGAGGTTTCCTCAATCTTACCCAGTTTAAAAATATATATATTTTAAATCCATTCTTGGATTTCTTAGCATGTGTAGGTGTCTTGATGGTCCGAATAGGTTTTAGAATCTTAAAAATTGTGATGAGAGTTTCATCATTTTTATGGGAAGAATATTGTAACTCCCTTCCTTTTGTAACTTTTGTTTTATCATGTAATTCACTCATAAGATATCATCATGAGCATGAAGACCTTTTACTAAGCAAGGATTCGAGCAATGTTTTATATATTAATTTTTTTAACTATTTCAAATCTATTTATCAATAAAGTATTCAAGTTTAGAGCTCCATAGAGAAGTTAGGAAGACTTTGTTGTTCATGTTATATGCATACAATTGTAAATTGTGATGTTTTGAATGGTTATGAAAAGAACAGGGGGAAAAAAGTACATTACTAGGAAATATGTCAGTAAGAAGAATTTAATAAAATATGTTCATCTAGCTGGTTAAGAGACTAAGTTGAATATGGCATTAGCTTAAGTAGAAGAAACCTAAGAAATTGCATTCATGTGAACCCCTATAACTGAGTTCAAATTTATAACATGAAGGACTACAAAGATTTGAATATGGAAACCAATAACCTACAATGGTCCTATCTCACAAATACAAGCTAAAAGATATCCCTTAGACCTATTGGTGAATATTTTCACGAATTATTAGTCGAGGAATCATAACAATTAACATTATCTATGTTCCAACAATAGAGATGGACATTCCTTGATCCTAGCTTATGTTTTAAGGTGAATTTGACTCACTAGTAATTCTAAGATCTATCAAATGTTAAGAAATACCATGTTATAGGTTTATGAAGTTTTGAAACCGAGATGGGGAATAATCTATTGCTTCTTGGGATCTATTTTGAATACCTCTAAGGTTTATTAATTTTTTAAAATTTATGGCTCATTACTCAATCTCACGAGTTAAACTTCATAAGAAATTACAAATACATCCGTATCTACCTTATTCACCAAGTTTTAAGCATTGGGAGGTGACGGGGAGAGGGTAAATCTTACTAGTTTAGAACAAATCGTGTGTCTTGCATTAAGAATCCTAAACTGAAGTATGATATAGAGACATTGGGAAACATTATCCAAAGAAAATATCGCAAAAAAAAATTCACTTGGTATTGGCTCAAATGGGTTCTAGAAAAACTGTTTATTTTGTGGAGAGAGCCTTGTAATCAAAATTTATACTTATCTTTATGTTGGGCAGGGGCTAAAAGGAGGGAATAGGCTTATAAGGGAGTTTAGTAAAGGAAGAATAAAATGGTTTAGGGATTTAATAAAAAGAAATTCCCATACATCACAATATCAAAAGTGTACTCAAAACTTTATACAATTTCCTCACAATCATAGTGGATCATTCTAACTCTGTCATTCCATTAACAATGTTATCAAGAAGTCAAACTAAGTAATTATTGTAAAAGAAAGAAAGTTGATCATTTTTTGGGGTTTTGAGGACCAATATGGTTAGGATAGGTGGAATAAGATGCATGAAATACTTAATGAATTGGTTTAATCTCATTCAACAAATTTACATGAATTTTCCATTTCTAGCCTTAATGAAGAAGTAAATTTTTCAAGATATACCTTGAATTAAAGTAGGTCATCTAAACCATCTTGTTTTAGAGTTTTGAAAGTCCTAGATGTTTTTCATAAGAACAACTCATGAACCTAATACAATAATAAGAAGCCATCAACCCAGATCCGGGAAGAGTTAGAAGATAAATCCCTTGTCTTGAAGTAATACCATGGTCAAAATTTCCCAAGGTACCCTCGAGAAGAAAACACATAAACAACACCAAAACTAGTTTACACAACAAAAAAATTTCAAAATTTGAAGAGGTGGTGTCACATTTGTCAAAACAATACCCACGAAGCATACATCTTGGCACAACGATTCTCAAAATAGAAAAAACATCCCTACTAGAGGAAGCGGATGGGATGCATTGTAGCTCATAAGATGATGGATCTGATGAGGAAATATCTGAAGAATCCAATTGTGGTGCACATACAAACTTAGTGATCATCTCCCAAACATTGCATCCTATAAGGAATGTCTTGTTCATAGAATCAGTGCCAATAAAAACATGTCGTGTGACGAAAGCTATTTCCTTCAGCGATAAACCAACCCACTAGAGATAAGGTTAGGGTCATTGATGATAAAGAGTATGATTATGAAGGAATAGCCCAAGTAACCATTCCTCTTAGATCACACAAATGTAAACTCACAAAGGTATTATATGTTCCTAGATTAACATCCAACATCTTATCAGTCATCCATCTTTTGAATCATCATCTAAAGGTGGAATTTCTTGTTGATAATGGCATCAAATTCTACTTGATCTCATGACAAGGTACAAGTCTTGCTAGAATGTTTTGAGAGATAAATTATCTTCTTTATATTTATTTTGCATCTTACGTAGTATATGTATGTACCTCTATGGTAGAATCTACTTCCTCCGACCCTACCATTATGGTCATCTCTCTGTTGGTTCTTTGTACCATCTCAATTCAAATGAGATAATACATAGACTTTCCAAGTTGTTAGTTCCTTCATCATTTTAACTGTATGTCTTGTACCAAAACACAAGGATCCATTCAATACAAGAACCTTTCATGATAAGAAAAAATCTTGGATGTTATTCATATAGTCTTGCTTGACAATTACCTACTTCATTTTTAGGATTCAAGTACTTCCATATGTTCATGGAAGAATTGTCTCATAGGACATGGGTGTTTTTATTGAAGAAAAAACATGAGTTCTTTAATCATTTCTAGATCTTCTATCACTTTGTATTATGAAGGAGACAGATCAATGTCTTCTTCTACTATGCTTAGATTGAGGGGGAATTCACATAAAATAATTTTGTGGCATTAGTTAACAAACAAGACATCAAATATAATTTTACTTCTCTCTGCACGCCATAGTAGAGTGGAATTATTAGTGATACAATCACATAACAATGGATATCACTCGTTTTATGTTATCAAAAAGGAATCTAGCGAAATGATATTGGGTAGAAGAAGTACAAACAAATTTTTATGTTCTTAATAGGACACCAAGGAATATTCTACAGGAATAAACACTTAAAGAGGTATGGAGTGGTAAAAATTCCATATATTTCTCATCTACAAGTATTCAATTTCACAACATATATGCATTTATCATCTTAAAAGAGGAAGAAGATGAAGCCAAAAACAATCGCGTACATCCTATTAGGATATGATACTAGCTCAAAAGCATACCGTCTCATGGAAATATATGAAAATCAAGATTTTGTTGATGACAATTCATCCATTAACTTAGTAATAAATAATTAAGAATCAAATCCAATCACCTCTCACTAATTTATCTTTTATTTAGATGATGAGAAAGAGGTTACATCTCACATAAAAGTTGATTTGCAAGGGGATTTGTATCTTTATCATGAAAAATTAGAAAATGTTACCATACATCCATCAAGTAGTTATACACATCAGCACAAGAGTTCTTGTCTTATGTGGTTACAAATCACCATCGAAGACTCCCATGTGAAAACACTCTTGAGTACCTCCTTGAGAGTCATAATGATTAGTTAGGTAATAAATGAGGTGAATTTTGCACTCATGAGTACAATAGTTTATAGTTTTGAATCGATAATGTTAAAGAATCATTAATTCAACCTTGATGGAAGGAATTCATGGATAGTGATTATGAATCACTCATGCAGAATTAGACTTGGGAACTTTTTGATCTTCGTACTTGAAATAAAGCCATAGGCTACAAATGGGTTTTTCAAAACTAAATATAAGGCAAAACTGATCCATAAATAAATAGAAAGCACAAATTTTAGGAAAGGGATATGCTAAGAAAGAAGAAATATAATATGAATAAACCTTTACACCGACTACAAAGATAAAAATAATCTAGTTTGTAGGTCCACTTACAACACAAAATGGATGGAAAATTCCACAGATGGATGTCAAAAGTGTTTTTCTAAATGGTGATCTCAAACAAGAAGTTTGTTTGGCCCTTATGAATGATTTTTTCATGAAAAACATCATAAAAAGGTGTGTAATCTCATCAAATCACTCTAAATGCTAAAACAATATCCTAGGTAATGGTACATCGATATATATGATCACCTTTTGTAGCATGGTTTCACTTATAACCCCTTATATTCTTGCATGTACATAATGAAGGTAGTAACAGAAATTTTCATTCTTGTTTTATATGTGGATGATATTATGATCATTGAAAGTTATAAAGATCAGGTTGATATTATGAAGAATGACCTCAAAAATACTTCAAAATTAATGACTTGGGGCTACTCCATTAGTGTCTTGGTTTGGAGATATGGAAAAAAGAATCACTTTTTTATCCCCGGATAAAATGTGCCAAGACACTCCTCAAAAAAATGAAGATTCTAGATTGTGAACCTCTTTCAACACCAATGGAGAAATATTTACAACTCTCTCTATTCCAAAACTCACCTAAATTGGATGAAACTCTCTACATACAACTCATTAGGAGTCTCATCTACTCAATTTACACTGGACCAAACATATGTTTTTCTATGATCTATTTCTCGACATTTTCACATGAGAAAGAGAAGTTTCTTTGGATCACAAAAATCATGTTTTTGAGATATGTCCATGGTACACTGGAATATTTTTTCTAATACAAGACTAATACTTATTTCTTCTTGCATGGATACACCAAGTTTGACTTTCATGAGATCGATTGTTGATAAAAAGTCAACCCGAGGATACATATTTCATCTCAAATAAGGATTGATCTTGTGGATTAGTAAGAACCAAACATGTTATTTATCTCTCATCAAATAAGTAAAATTATCATGCCATAGGAGGAGGCGTCATGCGAGATAATACATTCATGAAGAAAATCCACCTATCCTTCATTGTGACAATCAAGGTGTGTTAAGTCTTCTAAACAATCCTTTCTTTCATTAAAGGACCAATCATTTTGAGGTCAAATATAACCACATTCAAGAGAAAGTATTAAAACACCACATTAAACTCTAACACTACCCAACCAATACACAAATAGTTAATATACTTAGTGAAATTTGAATTGTTTAGGGAATACATTTGTAAAAATAATGTAATAATGGGGGAATGCTAGAATATTAGATCTCCTTATTAGTTAATAATTATCAGGAAATAAAGACGGATAATCGCATAAATAGTGAAGGTGATTATTCCATTATTTTTAAGAACTTTTATTTTCTACTCTCCATCCATTGTAAATATTCCACTCTAGTTAATAAAAAATCATTAATCTATGCATGATTTTCCTCAAATTTTATACTTAATGAACTATCCACATGTAATATATATTTTCACATAAATTACAATTGATATTTAAATTATTTTATATTGTAAAAAGTTGAGGTAAAAGTATGTCATTAAACTACAAATACAAAAGAATGCAATGCCAACAGATAATACAAAAAGAAAATAATTATAAATACTTACAACATGGTTTTTTCATATTAACTGAAAGACAACAAAAGGACAAACCCATTATGGGCCCATTTTTGTTTGGAGTAAAATAGATGGGGTTAAAGAGGATAATTGAGGACTAGAATGGTCAATGGGGTGAAAGAGGATAGTTTATTAGGTATGAATATCCATTAAAATAACTTGAGGATAATTTTTATTAGGTATTGAAAAACTATAAGTAAAAAATTACATGGAACCCTATGTAAATAAAAATTGATGAAGCCTCAAGAAAGTATAACAAAACTCATTTCCTTAATATAAAGAAGAAATCAAGGAAGTTGCATTCATCCATTCATGATTTAACAAAATGGAGTGTGTAAATACATTAGGGGAAATATTAAAGTATAATCATTTTCATTTCACAATAAAAGGCACCTATTAAATTCTTAAGACATTTGTATGTTACAAATAATTTAGAAAAAGTACATAATAAGAAATATGTTACAAGTTATAATTATTTTTTTGGGTAAAGTGTAAATAGGGTGTGTTTTGGATGAGATCATAACCTAATACAAAATATATTCAAATATCATATAAAACCATAAACACGGTGAGAAACAAAGGAGGAATAATTTCCTAATAGCACAAAGAAACAACTATAGTGGAGAAATTTTTATCTTGGAGTAGTTTTTTTCTTGTTTTATACCACTTTCCAAGAATCGAGACATACTCAACATGAAGAATAAATTTAGCGTTTCAATATGTAAATATGCATTGTCATTTAAAGGAAAAATATGAGTAAAATTTTCCTTAGCCACTTCACTAAAATTTTGGTTGTGAATAGTATTATTCAATTGTATTTTAACATTTGCATTTTCCTTGTCCAAATTATCATAGATTTCTCTTAGTGAGGTTTTATGAACCGTTTACACAAAATACCCAAAATTTTTATCTTAAGATAATTCTCCTTTGTATTATAATTACGAAAAATGATTCTGGAGGGCATTTTTCCACCAAGTTACTATCTCAGTCTTACACTTCCCCATCATATAACCTATAACGACATGTACAAAAGATAAGTATCTTCTTCATTTGAAGGACATTATTTCATAATCAAGGGTTGGGTCTAATTTATTTCTTGTATTTTAAGTTCAAATTTAGCATGAAGGTTCTTTTAGGTGTCAAGCTCAACAATGATTCAAGCATTAGTTGTATGTGTAAAGTCCCTAGTGTGAGACTCAACATTAAAAACAATTCCCATAGTGTTAACAATTATAGCAAGATAAGGAATGTCTCAAAATATTAGTATTAAGTGCAACATTTTGATTCAAATAATTTCCATTTTAAATGTTTTAGTGAGTGGATTAAATGAGGGAAACTAGGGTTTCAATAAAATATAATGAGATTAACAAAGCCGAACATTTTTAATATATGGTATCCTTATCACTTATCATACAAAAGAAAATAAAAATATCCCCCTTCTATAAGGGTAGATGTATAACATTCCTTAAAGAAGAGGAAACCAATGGTTTATCATTCATTCGTGGAGGGCTAGAATGCTGGGCCAAATTCCACTGAACTTGCAAATCATGCCATGTTCCTAATAAAATTATAATATTTAATCACAACATCTCCGAATGTGACACAAGGGTTGTTGGATGTAGGCAAGATGGGTTTGATGGGAATGTGTCCAATCACCCCCTAAAACACCTCTTTGAAGGAGCGATTGGCATGGTGGTCTACGTTTTCAACCATTTTCTGCCTTGCGGAGGAGCCACCCTTCGTCTTGAGTAAAAATGCTACAACATTTAAAGAAACATGGGAACTACCATATCCATCCTATGTCTCCAAACCAACACAACTGAATCCATAAGAAATTTCTCCATTGGTTTATCCCATAAAACTTTGTCTCTTCTATTCTTCTTACAAACTTCAGCCTCATTAGTTTACACTTTGTTTTTTATTGTTTTCATTTCCAATCTTTAATCCACCCTCCTTTCCATCACTATGGCTCAACATCATCCCTCCTTTTCAGCACCATGGCTCAATATCTACCCTCCTTTCCATTAGGCATTTACCTAAGAAAACCAAGGGTTTTCTCCTTAACACTGTAAGAATATTACAAACCAAAATTGTTACAAATTATAATTGTAATAACTAACACACGAGAAAAATGTAGTGCCCACTCTTCTTGAAACTATTTCATCTTGATATTGATACTATTAGACTGATATTCAGACATTTTATTATGATACATTAATTAGTAGATCATATATTTCAATGATATTTGGACTATTGACATTATGATGTTTTATGTTTTAATATTATGCACTAGATAGTGATGTTAGGCAGATTGATATATGTTGATTTTCATGATGTGGATTTTATACGACATGTTATTTTTTGGATGTTATCAAGTAGAATTTTAATCTCATAGATGTTAGGGTTAGATTTTTATATATTGATGGATGATAGTATCGATAATGTTGAATGATGATTGTTGATTTTACATATATATTTTCTCGATATTGTTAATTCGGCCGAAAGGCCAGAGAGGTATTTTGTTATGTGTAGGAATTTTATCACATACGTAGAAGGGGATATGGGACCAACCAAGAAAGGATGTCTTTTGTTGAGAAACGAGGCCAAATTTGACAACTTGTGTAATGTATTTTAGTGTAGTGTTTTACATGTCTTGTTTGGAGGTCTCCCATGGGGGGTGACTTCACATGTGTTTCCATGGGGTGAATGTTTTTCCCTTTCTTTAGTTTTGAATGTGGTTTATTCATTTTTATGTATTTTAAATTTATAGAAGAATTCACTTTATTAGCATGTGTAAATATGTCCTAATTAAGCTAAACTTCTTCTTCGGTTAACCAAATTAGGTATGTGAAAAGTAGTTATGATGAGGTTTGGTGGTCCTTGTTGTAAGTAAAATTTATGTTAATTTGTAAGTTTTTACTCCACCCCAACTTCAAAATTCGGATTTTTACTTTGGTGGAATTTTTAAGGCTTGTGGGACAAGCAAGGCTTGTCCCATGCCTCTTAAATTTACCCAAAAACCTACCTATGGGTTGGGAAGCTTATTTTTGAATTTTTAATCCATTTTTGAGTGTAAAAGAGAGAAAATTATTGCACTTTCTTTCTACCCCAATTTATTATGTCCTTTGAAAGCATGGTGTGCAAGTTTGTGAGCCATGTGGGTTGTCATAGTCCTTACAAGTGTATTCATTTTCTTGGTATCGATGTGTTGACTGGAGTGTGGGGATGAAGGAATGATGAAGTTTCATCCTACATGGAGCCACCTCATCATCCTCACATTCCATTTTTATTTATTGGTAATTTTTGGTTGGAATTGGGGCTACTTCTTCTTTTATCTTCTTGTGCAGTTTTCCAATTGGAGCTTGTTGGATTTCTTTTGAAATTTCCTTTCTTGGGATTGAAGATACTTGGAAACCCCTTTTATATTTTGAAATCTCTTTAAGAGTGCTTGTTTAAGAGAATTATATTTTCAAATGTATTGGTTTTGTGAATAGGATCTACAAAATTTGTTGCATTAGTTAAATGAAATAGACAACTTGTAAATGGGTGAAATAATAATATATCTCTTCCTATAAAGTTTGTTTCACTCCCTCCAAAGTGTGTTTCTTGTTATTTTACAATCCTTGATAAGTCTTGTGAAATTCCACTTGTTGATTGGAATGGTTGAAATTTATTTATGGTGAATGAAAGTAGATGGTTACTTATTTTATTGAAAAGAAATAAAATTTGAAAATGGTAGGATTCATAGTTTTATTCTTTGCTTTAGTTGTAGTAAGGTTTTCCCCTTACAAACTTTATTAGAATTAATAAGAAAGATTTCTTTTTCACAATTTTGTCCAAATCACTTTTGAAATAATATGTAAAAGACCCAAAATTCTTGATTTGAAAAATTACTTATATAAATTTAACTCACTACTATTCTCATTTTACACATAAAGAAAAGAAAAGAATTTAAATAAGTTAGATTATCTCAATATTTCTAATATATTAATATTATGATAAATGAATAATAATTATGGATTTGAAATATTAATAAATAAGTATATATGCTAATATATATTTATTATTAATATAATTAGTTATTATTATTATCATTAGTGATAAATATTCTTATTAATAATAATAACCATTGTTAATAATAACCATTGTTAGTAATAAAAAAATTATTAAATAATTTTTAAAAAAATATGTGAATCGCCAACATAGGTTTGAATTTATAAACTAAAATAGCCATTTAGGCTTTGTTTTTTTATGTGGGAAAGTGGGTTGGGGGAGGGGCACACCCCAATCCTAACCCATATTAATATGGGTTAGGGTAGTGGTGGTGCCTCCACCCCCAACCCAAAGAAATATTAACAAACAAACACTTTGGTGGGAGTGGAGCCCCACAAAACTAATTAATTTACTTTGCATTGATTAAACATTCGGTCAAGGGAATTTAAAACATAGTCTTCAATTTTTATAAATGCAACCTCATTTTTGGACACATATACATACTTTGTTATGTGTGTGTTTTTGTTTGTGTGTGTGTGTGTACAAAGGTACAAACACACACACACACACACACACACACACACACACACACACACACACACACATGTATATACACACAAATGTAGTATATATTCAAAATGAGAGATTTTTCAAAGGAAAAGAAATGTAAATACTACCAAAATGTAGATCTTTTTGCAAATATAGAATACCCTAATGGGTATTCTATTAAATTGATCTTACAATAATAAAATGAATTTTATTTATCTCTAACCCTAGAATAGGTTATAATAGAATAATATATAAAATAAATTAAAATAGATTTGGGGCTCTTCCCAAGCTTCCTCCTCCTTCCATGGCTTCCTTCTCTTCCATTTTCCCTTAACCTGCAAAACCAAAAGTGAATGAAATGAGAAAAGGAATGAATAAAATATTTCCTTCAGAGATTTTAGGGTTGATTTGAAATTTTCTCATCGAATGGTTAATATTGGTTCCATCCAAGGGCTAAGATTGTCCCCTATAAATTCTAGGTGGGTGTTTGTGAGATGATCATTTGATCACATGTCTCTTGTTTTGAATGGCGCGACTTGTGTGGTTTGCAAGTAAATTAAATTCTAGTAATTCTTTTTTGATTTATTTCTTTTGTAATTTCAAAATTTATTAGGCCATGACCTAGGGAAATTTAAATAAACTCCCTTCCTTAATAGTTTAGACCCATTTTATTTTGGAAAACTAAAATAATAGCATTGTGTAAATATAAGGGTTATTTTAGGCTTGGAGTTTAAATTTTAATTATTTCATGACCTTAGGAACCACTGTATTAAATTAATTTAGTATTAATTGAATAAAATATTTTAAAACGAACCATAGAAGAAATAAATTCTTGTAATTAAATATTATTATTTAAGTAATTTATTTTTGTTTCCTTTAACAAAAAATATATTCCATAATTTTTCTATTATAACCTTTATTTTATTTTGGGTGTCATGTGCAATTTTTTTGGGCGTTACATTTGGTATCAGAGCCATGTGATCAATGCTTGGACTCGGGAGCACTAGAAAACATGAAAAAAAAACAATCAAACCTAATGTAAATTTAAACCTAGTACACACAAATATGCATGATGTTTTGAAACATAGAATATTTAGAAAAGTGAAAACAAAACAAATTAGATGATTATAAACTAACTCTCATCTTGGTGTGTGTATGTGGCGCGAACTAGATGAGGGGTTCCTACACGCGGATGTAGACCTACCACCCCTAGATCGAGGCAATAATTCCTATTCTGCCTCCTATATTGCAGACAATAGATGAGATTAATGCTGCTATATGAGGAGGATTGTTAGGAGGGAAACCTAGCGAGGCATACCAAAGACCCATCGGTGGAGGCTCATAAGCCTTCATGTCACAGTGCAAAAGAGAGGGCGGAGAGCTCCCACATGGATTCAGTTAGACATGAGTAACCTCCTAGGGAGCTTAGAGATAAAGATGTGATGCAAAGACATAGGTCTAGGAGCCCTAGGGTGAGAGATGAGTAGGTTGAGAGGCCTAGAGGGTGAAAATTTTCTACAGTGGAGAACATTAGAGAGATAATGAAGTTTCACCTAACTCATTTTGTTAGAGACACAGGTGGATTTTAGGCTAAGGCATGGTTGGTTAGCATGATTAGATGTTTGAAGCTATGCCCTTGTTCTAGCAACACAAAAGCTTTTGTTTCCATTCACCTTCTCAGAGATAGAGCTACAGTTTGGTGGAGTACCAAGGAGTAAAAAAATCTTGTAGATTCTGAGATAGTCACTTCGGAGCTCTTTGAGGAGCATTTAAGGAGTAGATATATTTCCAGGAGGTTCATTCAACAACGAATTGATGAGTTGCACAATTTGTGATAGACCTCCATGATGGTAGAGAGTATGAGGGACGGTTTCGGATTTGCTTGAGATGTAGACTTTAAATGTAGGATGAGAATTTTCGAGTGCACAAGATCATAATGGTTCTGAAATTAGACTTGGGTGGGGAAATACACATTCACTTCCCACATACATTATCAAAGGCTGTGGAGAAATCCTATATTGTAGAGGAAATCGGGGGAACACTTAACAAGCATGTGATAGAGTGAGGAGTCACATACAATCGCTAAAGGACATTAGATCGAGGGGTTCAACTCCTCCTCCCCATGGGGGACACACTTTAGAATAGTCTTCCTTCCACCCTTCTCCACCTTCTCGGTAGTAGTAGACTCAAATTTTGTTTCGACCTCCATAACACTATGATGCTCGGTGAGGACATAGTATGGGACCTATAGCTAGGGAGCCTAACAAGACACATAATACACCTCAAGTGTAGTCAATAGGAGTATGTCCACCACAACACCCATAGAGATCTATGGCATGATCATCATGTCCTTTAGCACATACTACTTTGGGCCACCGGAGGACTATCTACATAGTGGAGAGGGCCAAGTACTTGTTATGGGTGCAGTGTGCACAGACATCATTGCGAGAGAGTGCCCTCGAACCCTATTAATCGGGGTAAGGCATCTGTTTCTTATCCTACTATTGGTGACATTTCTAGGAGACTTAGGATATATGTGGTGTTGAGAACTACTGGAAGAGCACCGGGAATGGTGATGGAGACCACAAGTAGCATTGGTGGTATTTCTATCCCTATTTTAGTAGAGTGTTGTAGGCTAGTGGAAGTTAGGTAGGGCTTTATTTGGGACGTATAAATTGATTAAGGAGCCAAGATCTTAGTAGAATCCTTAATCAAGGAGTGTTTAGTGGACCTAGGACCCTTTACCATGATTTTAGGTCTTTGTATCCTTTGTTTGGGTTCATATGGAGTTATCTTGGGCATGGATTGGTTTTCTCGGACACATAGCCAAATTTGATTGCTATAGTAAGATTATATCTTCTATAAATTATTCGGGTGTGGAGTCGGTGATAGTCGAGTGAGGAGACCCATCTCTATTCGCAATATTACCGTTATGCGGTTGAAGCGGTGTGCATGGTGGAGTTGTCGAGTATATGTTTTACAGTTCGTGATAGGTCATAGGATGGGGCTAGTGCACCTTCACTTGATGATCACGCAATTTTTAAGGAGTTTCTAGATATTTTTCCTAATGATTTTCTAGGGATGCCTCCTTCGTATGAGATAGATTTTCACATTGATTTGGCTCAACGAGGAGAACATATCTTGCGCGCTTCTTATAGGATGACCACACCTGAGCTATGTGAGCTCAAGTTACAGCTACAGAGCCTTCTTGAGAAAGGCCTAATCCATCCTAGTGTATCCCCTTGGGGTGCACCGGTGTTTTTGTAGAGAAGAAGGAAATGTCCTTGTGGTTGTGTCTAGACTATCACCACTAAATAAAGTAATGATCAAGAATCATTACCCTCTTCATTGCATCGAAGATTTGTTTGATCAGATGGAGGGGGAATTTCTTTTTTCTAATTTTGATCTTAAGTCGAATACTATCAACTGAGCATTGCTGATGTAGATGCCCACAATTCAGCTTTTCGCATGAGATATGGCCATTATGAGTTCACAGTTGTGTCATTTAGTCGACGAATGCCCTTGTAGTATTCATGAGTTCGATGAATGGGGTGTTCAAGACCTTTTTAGACCATTTTTTTCTCATGTATTTTGATGATATCTTGATCTAATCACACACATATGATGAGCATGAAGATCACCTTCGCCAACTTATGTAATGTCTTCATGAGAAGCAACTTTATGGGAACTGTAGAAGTGTGCATTCTTTCAATCAAAGGTGTAATATTTGGGTGACATCATTTCGGGGTAGGTATCATAGTCTGTCATTAAAATATTAGAGCCATTATGCAATGGCCAACACCTACTAGTGTGACTAAGGTGCACAGCGATTTCATGGGGTTGGAAAAATACTACAGTGATTTGTTCAAGAATTTACTGGGTTGCACACCCGATCACTTCCCTTCAGTGGAAAATGAAAAATTTCATCAGTGTCAGATAGATGTGAGCAGGTCTTTAGGACACTGAAGGAATGCCTTATGAGAACAAATATTCTTGCGGTGCCGATCCACAGTGGTCGAGTTATTCATTTGTACAAATTATTCTTTGGGAGGATTAAGAGGTGTATTGATACAAGAGGGTCGTGTAGTAGCGTTTGAGTCTCCCAAACTCAAGGATTATGAGCTCAATTATCCAACTCATGACCTTGAGCTTGTAGTAGTTTTTCATGCTTTGGTTCGATGGAGACATTTCCTTCTTGGCTAGAGATTTATACTCAGGACTGATCACTTGAGTCTTTGCCACCTCTTCATGCATCCCAATCTCAATGTTCATCAATGTTGTTAAAATGAGTTGCTTTGTGAGTATGAAATGGAGATAGATCATGTGAAGAAGCGAGAAGAAGAATGTGGTTTCATACACTCTAAGCAAACGGAGATATTTGGCTATTGTTACTTCAGTGAGTACTAATTTGTGAAGCAATATTTTATAACTACTTCCTCGCGAGAGCTTCTACCTTGTAGCCAAATCATAGTATGAGTCTCAGAGACCCCTTTAGGGGAATTTTGATTGGTTTTCATTGGAGGTATATGGTCTTCTAAAATATAGAGGTCATAAATATGTTATAATAGATGGAGGCTTGAGACATGATATATTGGTAGAGGCTCACCATGCACCTTATTCAACCCATTCAGTGTTGAAACAGATACACGTAACCTTGAAACAAATTTACCATTGGAGACGTCTATGAAGAGATGTAGATCAGTTTGTGTCACACTGTTTAGAGTGTTAGATGGTGAAGGATGAACATCATCATCAAGTTGGCCTTCTCTACCCGCATGCCATACCGGTGTGCGAATGGGATACCATTTCCATGGATTTCATCATAGGGCTACCGACGTCGAGATACCCCCATGACACCATCATGGTCATAGTGGATAAATTAACGAAAGTGACTCACTTTTCTCTAGTGAAGACCATGTATACAACACACTTTCATAGAGTGCGATTATACCTTGATGAGATTTTTAGACTATATGGGATTCCACAAAATATCATTTGCAATTGTGATCCCTTGTACACTTCTCAATTTTGGACTACCATGCACTGAGTTCCTATGACGTGTATCAATTTCATCACATCTTATCATCCTAAGATACATAGACAAATAGAGTGGGTATGTTGCATATGTATGTCATGGACCACCAGTCTAGGTGGGAGGAGTACCTATATTTGTTGGAGTTTTCCTAAAAAAACAATTTTCAAAGTTCGATTGGCATGGCCTATTTTTAGGAATTGTATGGTAGAGAGTTCAAGACACCTTTGAGTTAGGATAGATTCAAGGACAAGGTTTCTCTTGGGCCAGAATTTAATACAAGATATGGAGCATTAGGTTGTCTGGATTTGACTGAGGATTTAGGAGGCTCAAGATAGGTAGAAGAAGTATGTAGATTAGAGGAGAAAAATCATAGTTTTGAGGTGGGCACAAAGGTGTTTCTTCGTTTCAGGCCTCATAAGATCCCTATCCATTATGGAAAAGGCTCTTAGTTATCTCCTATATTTTTGGGTCCCTTCAAGATCTTGGAGCATATCATTCCCTTTCCCTACCATCTTACATGGCCACCCAGCTTGTCTCACATGCATGATGTACTTCATGTGTCTGTAATTAGGATATATATTCTAGATCCATCCCATGTTTTGGATTGGACCACATTTCAAGTGTAGGATTAGGGGTAGGTGTCAGTGGAGCCCATGAGCATCATAGAGTGCATGACTCTAAGCCTTCAAGGCCATGAAATTAACTAGGTGTAGGTGTAGTGGGATAGGTATGAAGAGACTATAGCCAATTGAGAAGATGCCACTATTTTGTGATATTTGTTTCCTCATCTATTTCAGTCACTTCCAAGAGTAAGTCGAGTATAAGGGGAGGGGGATGTAGTTCTCACTCATCTTCGACGTATTTTCATCTTGTTATTGATACTATTGGAATGATATTCAGACATTTTTACTATGATACATTGATCTTTGGATGATATATTTCACTAATATTTGAACTATTGACATTATGATGTTTACGTTTTATTATGATTTGTTAGATAGTGATGTTAGAAAATGTGATATATGTTGATATTATTGATATGTATTTTATATTGACATGTTATGTTTTAGGACGTTATGAGTAGAATTATAATCTCATGTATGTTAGGGTTAGAATTTGATATATTGATGGATAATAGAATTGCTAATTTCGAATGATGATTATTTATTTTACATGTATAGTGTCTCAATGTTGCTAATATGGTCCAAAGGATAGAGAGGTATTTTATTGTGTGCAGTAATTTTATCACATACATCGATGCGGATATGGAACCAACCATGGAAGGATGTCAGGTGTTAAGCACCGAGGCCAAATTTGAAAACTTGTGTAATGTTGTTTGGTGTGGTGTTTTGCATTTCTTGTTTGGAGGTCTCCCATCGGGGGGATGGCTTCACATGTGTTGCCATAGGGTGAAATTTTTTTCTCTTTATTTAATTTTCCATGTGCTTTATTCATTTTTATGTATTTAAATTTTTTTAAAAAATTCACTTTATTAGCATGTGTAAATATTACTTAATTAAGCTCAAATTATTCTTGTTGGGTTAACCAAATTAGGGATGTGACAAATAGTTATGATAAGGTTTGGTTGTATTTGTTATAAGTGAAATTTATGTTAATTTATAAGTGTTTTACCGCACCCCAACTTTAAAATTTAGATTTTGACTTTGGGGATATTTTTGGAGGCGTCAGGGAAAAGCAAGGCTTGTCCCATGCCTCTTAAATTTACCCAATTACAATACCTATGGGTTGGGAAGATTAGTTTTCACTTCTTAATCCATTTTTAGTTTAAAATTGAGAAAATTATTGCACTTTCTTTCTACCCCAACTTATTATGTCCTTTAAAAGCATGGTGTGCAAATTTGTGAGCCATGTAGGTTATCATAGTCCTTGCAAGTGCATTGATTTTCTCGATCTTTGTGTGTTGACTTGAGTGTAGGGATGGAGGAATCATGAATCGAAATCCTACAAGGATTCGCCTCGTCATCCTCACATTCCATTTCTATTTATTGGTTATTTTTGGTTGGAATGGGGTTACTTGTTCTTTTTCTCTTCTTGTGTGCTTTTGGAATAGGAGCTTGTTGGAGTGCTTTGGAATCGTTTAGCTTGAGATTGAAGAGACTTGTGGTATTTTCTTGGAGCTTGATAGAGAGATAGGCTCTCCACCTTTGTATAGGTTATTTTTCTTGTTTGTATGCAATGTTGTGTTTGTTATAATTATTTATATCTTATGAAGGTGTTTGTGTGTTGGTAGGGTAATAGGCCTTATTTAGGTGTTGGAGAAGGTCTTATAATACCATTGGGGAGGGAAAACGGGATTTTTTGAGGCATGAATTTTTTTGGAGTGTGAATGGGAGTCTTATGTATGGGGAGTGAAAAGTAAATCATGGTTTCTTTTGCATGTGCATAAGGGAGAGATAAGGAATTTATGTTGATCATTTTGTGCACTTCAAGGATTAGGGTAAGAATCCCACTTCACTAGGGAGGAATAAGCAGGTGGTTTTCCATAGCCCTTGCTCTATTGGATTTGACCCTCAAACCTTTGTATTCTTGTGAATGTGTAAACTAGTCGATATATTATCTTGGTTTAGTTGAATGTCTTGTATGTTTTTGTTATAAGCCACTATGTTGAAAGTTTTCATTGTTTCTCAATACCCCTCATGGTCCTTTGGTTGGGGCTCGGGGGTCATTAAGGAGATTGCTTCTCCTCTTAATGGATTTAAGGTTTGGCAAAGAGTGTTGTCTACTCCCCCTTCCTTATTTTGTGATCCCATTGAAAAGCTTAAACAAAGCAAGAGTTGGAACTACCATTATGATGAAGACATGCATATTGAAAGCTTGTAAATTGGCCTTGTGGAAATCCCTTTTATTGTATGCTATCCAAATCTATACTTCCCATTTGAGTGGATGATTTTAATTTGTAACCTTGGGAGAAAGTTTTTGTAATACTTGGAAACCCTTTTCATTTTGTGAACTATCTACAAGAGTCCTTGTTTAAGAGACCTATAGTTTCAAATGAATTGGTTTTGTGAATGGGATCTACAAAATTTATTGCATTAGTTAAATGAAATGGACAACTCGCAAATGGGTGAAATAGTAATATATGTCTTCCTATAAAATTGTTTTCACTCCCTCCAAAGTGCGTTTCTTGTTATTTTATAATCCCTAATAAGTCTTGAGAAATTTAACTTGTTGATTGGAATGGTTGAAACTTAGTTATGGTGAATGAAAGTAGATGGTTACTTAATTTATTGAAAAGAAACAAAAGTTTAAAGTCGAAGGATTCATAACTTTATAATTTTCTTCAGTTGTAGTAAGGTTTTACCCTCAAACTTTATTAGAATTAATGAGAAAGTTTTTTTCACAATTTTGCCCAAATCACTTTTGAAGTAGTATGTAAAAGACCTAAAATTCTTGATTTACAAAATTAGTTATATAAATTTAACTAACTAGTATTCTCATTTAACAAAAAAAATTAAATAAGTTAGATTATCTCAATAAATTTAATATATTATTATTATAATAATTTAATAATAATGATGGATTTGAAATATTAATATTAATAAATATAAATTAATATATATTTTTAATGTGGGAGAGTGGGTTGGGGGCTTGGGGGAGGGGGCAACAATCTACAATTTTTTAAAACTACGACCTCCTTTTTTGATGTATATACATACTTTGTTATATATGTATAAATGTGTGTGTGTGTGTGTTTGTGTGTATATATATATATATATATATATATATATATATATATCCTTAGTCTTGGAAGTATATACATAAATGTATGTATATATTCAAAATGAGAGATTTTTCAAGGAAAAGAAATTTAAATATTACAAAAATGTAGATCTTTTGCCAAATCGAGAATACGTAATAGGGTTTTTATTAAATTAATGTTACAACAATGAAATTAATTTCTTTATCTCCAACCCTAGAATGGGGTAGAATAGAATAATATACAAAATAAAATAAAATAGATTTGGGGCTCTTCCCAAGCTTCCTCCTCCTTCCATGGCTTCCTCCTATTCCATCTTCCCTTAACCTGCAAAACCAAAAATGAATGAAATGAGAAAAGGGATGAATAAAAGCTTTCCTTAAGAGATTTTAGGGTTGATTTGAAATTTTCCCATCCAATGGTCAATATTGGTTTCATCCAAGGGCCAAGATTGTCCCCTACAAATGTTAGGTGGGGGTTGGTGAGATGATCATTTGATCACATGGGTCTTGTTTTGAATGGGGCCACTTATGTGGTTTGAAAGTAAATTAAATTTTAGTAATTCCTTTTTGATTTATTTCTTTTTCACAACTTCAAAATTAATTAGGCCATGACCTAGGGAAATTTAAATAAACTCCCTTCCTTAATAGTTTAGACCCCTTTTATTTTGGAAAATTAAATTAATAGCATTGTGTAAATAGAAGGGTTATTTTAGACTTGGAATTTAAATTTTAATTATTGCATGACCTTAGGAACCACTATATTCAATGAATTTTTGTTTACTTGAATGAAATATTTTAAAAAGGCTAGAGAGTAAATCAATTCTTTTATTTAAATATTATTATTTAAGAAATTATTGTGAGGGCCGCTTGAAACCAAAGGTTAAACTTATCTTCACTTTCATTTCCATTAACAAAAAAAAATATTCCATAATTTTTCTATTATAAAGTTTGTTTTATTTTGGGTTTCGTGTGTAATTTTTGCAAAGGGCGTCACACTAATAAAACATTACAACTCTCCAAGCATCATCACCACTCATCTAGAGATAATTTTATTTCACTTAAGTAGACTAGAAATAATATTGATATTTAATTGGTGGATGAAAATGGTCTTAGTTAATATAAACATCATGTGTATATTTACATCATTTGCATCTCATATCAAATATTAGGGGTAACTTGTTTCAGTTGATTTACATTCAAACACCATATAATACTCTTTCCCAATAATGGACATCATATAGCTTAGTATTTTTCAACTTCCTCATACTACACAATGCACTAAAAACACTTCATATCGTGATGATAGATATAGATCTAATATTGATAAACAATGATTGACATTCACTAAAATTTCAAAAATGCAATCATTGTTAGAAAATTATGGCCTTGTCTAAATTTAGATTCGAGGATAATACGACAATGAAGGACACTAAAAATATAAATACTTTAAAAATGAAAATGGTAAAATAAATTTCAAATAGATTCCTCTCCATTTCATATGGATGATAAATTATAACATAAAAATTTAATCTTGATTATCTTACACATTTGAGTGCCATAAATTTTCTCTAAAGATCGACATTATTGATGATGCAAAATCAGAGCTACCCTGAATATCTACAAATCAATGGGTTGAAACTCTTAGTGTGATTGCATAACATTGATATTTTCCCAAAGTGTGGGACTTTGCAATCAGAAAAACTCTCCAGATGAAGGATGGTTCCTATTCCTCTGCTCGAGATACACACATTAAAATTAAATATGATCTACTCTAAAATCTACTCTAACTTGCCAAGGAGACAAGGTTAAGAAGATGCAAGAAAATAAACCTAAACTAACAAAGGTGATGCACAAAAGGAATGCTAAATAGTTGCTTTTCCTTTAAACACAAACCATGAAATGTAATACAACCACCATACACAAATAACCAAGATTGCAGTGAGAGATTAGAGAGATGCAATGAACATAAGAGAGGGTTGAAAATCATCCACAGACATGTATTATTGCTCCAAAAATTTGATACAATACACTACAATGGCCAAGAGGAAATATTTGTATTACAATTTTTATGGGAGGTTTAAAATCCACAAATCCACTTATAGAAAAGACAAGAAGGGAGGGTGCAAAGCCAAATTATCCAACCTTTAGAAAAATGCCCCTCCTTATAATATATAGGAAGAATGAGAGAAGGGGATAAGAATAATTTGAATTCTTGTTTCAAAAACCCTTAGAATGCATTGAATTATCCTTCAACAATGATGTGTGCCACCACAAAACCCATACCCCCATGTACTATGCCTTTTTGGGAAAGAAGGAAGCCCATACTTTCATTATTTTAGTAGGTGAGAAGCCTGACACACTCAAAACTAGTGGACTATATTTATTCATTTTATATAACTTAGTCTCACTAAATTAGTCATATTTAAGTAGAAGATGCCAAGAGATTTCCAAAAATTCCTCTCTTATGTAAATTTGAGCTCCCACCCAAAGATATGGCCATCTGAAGGTCATGGTGTCATTCTGCAAAAATGGTGGGTTGGTGATCTTCCTTTTCGAGTCCGAAATGCATGCCACCTTCAAAATCCCAAATTCAGACTTTCAGATATTTCCATTTCAGGGATTGAAACATTTTTCATCTGCCAACTTCATTTGAGAGTTCCAAAAGTCTAAAATCTGAACCTCTGAAAGTCTGAAACCTGAAAGTTTGAAATTTCAGACTATCAAAATTTTTTATCTTTTAGACCTTTTTCACTATTCATCTACTTGAGCAGTTGGAGAGTTCCAAAAGTCTGAAACCTGAACCTCCAAAATTCTGAAACTTGAACCTTAGAAAGTCTGAAACCTAAAAGTATGAAATTTTGGACTTTCAGAATTTTGGGTTTTGGAACTTTTCCTCCATTTTTCCACTTCATGCTCCGAGATCTCGAAACCCTAAAAACAAAAAGTAAAAAAATTCAGACTTTTAGAGTTTTGGGTTTTGGAACCTTTCCTCCATTTTTTCAACTTTGGCCCTTTGAAACCTCCCAAATGCCGAAACGCTCTACCTCTGAAGTCTGAATTTTTTTGACTTCGGAGATTCCTCTTTTCCCGAAATTCTCTGTAATTGCTCCGCCAGTTTTAACTTTATTTTCTCAACTCCAAAATTCAATCCTCCATGATTGAATCAACTCCTCCATTTTTCGCTTTGCGTGCAAGTTCTTGTTTGTCCAATTTTACCGTAGAGGGGAAAATTTAGATAACACTTATCTCTACCATGACATTTAAAAACATAATTATAATGAAAAATATATTACACATGAAATTGAATCAAAATGAGATTACCAATTAATTTTAAAAGGAAATTCCTTCCTACATACATTACAACTCATATAGAATGAGTAATAAGAAGATAAATCGATAAATGAGATTAAAAATACGTCTAGTAAGGCGATGCACATCAAGATTTTACTTTGTAGAGGTTTTCATCCCATAGAGTATGTAAATATGCAAGTGATTAATATTGATCAAAAATGGGAAACTAGGGTTTTAATAAAAGATAGTGAGATTAACATACCCAAAGATTTTTAGAAATGGCATCCCTTATCATTTATCATATAAAATACAAAAAAAGATTCCCCTTGCATAAGGGCAGATTTCTAACGAGGAAGCCAATGTTTTATGATCCATTCATAAAGGACTCGAAGGTTGGGCCAAAGTCAATTGAACCTACAAATCCAAAAATGTTCTTGATAAAAATGTAAGATTCAATCACAACATCCCAAAATGTGACACAAGGGTTGCTTTGGATGTTGACCCCATGGGTTCTATGGGCATGTTTCAATACACCCTAAATTACTCCGTCTCGAAGGATAGAGTGGCATAGTGGTCTGATTTTTAGACCCATGTCCACCCCGCAAAGGAGCTTCCTTTGTCCCCAATGATAACAAAGGAAAAATCCATTCCATGTCTCCCAACCAACACCACCGACTGCAAGTAGTGTTTTCATTGTTGTTGTAATGTTTCCTCTATACTCTATCATGTTCACTAGATCTGGTGAATACATTTTCATCTCCATCCTCGTTGTGTCTCTTCAATTGGTCTTCTGGCTTCATCCTCGTTATTTTACACTCTAATATTATCCTTGGCATTTCTAATCTTCAATCCGCCTCCTATCCATCACCACGACTTAATATTCCATAACTCTGTCTAGGGCTCAATCTTGTCACTCTATTTAGGTTTCAGTATTCATCCTCGGGGTTAGGGTTCTCCTTCATTCTTCAAGCATTTACCCAAGCAGACCAAGGGTGTTTTTCTTAACACCTATAAGAATATTAACAACAAAACTATTACAAATTACAATTTTAACAATAAAACAAAACAAAGAAGACATTACGGCTCTCCAAGCCTCATCATCACTCATTTAGAGACAATTTTGTTTTACTTAAGTAAACTGAAAAATAATTTTGACATGTAATTGGTGGGTGAAAATGGGATTAGTTAATATATCCTTCATGTAAATATTAACATCATTTTCATCTCATATCAAATACAAAGTTAACTTGTGGCACATTTTTTACATTTAAACACCATATAATACACTTTCCCAACAAAGGACATCATTTACCTTACGATTTTTCAAATTCTTTATACTACACGACACACTAAAAAACACTATCATAACATAATGGTAGATATCGATCTAATATTGATAAAAAAATGATTAACTTTCGCTAAAATGTCAAAACGTCAACCATTGGTAGAATGTTGTTGATCTTCCGAATTTAGATTCGAGGATGATATGATAATGAAGGATACTAAAAATATAACTACTACAAAAAGGAATAGGATAAACATAATTCAAACAACTTCCTCTCCATTTCAAATGGATGATAAATTTTAAGATAAAAATTAAATCTCAATCTTCTTACACATTTTATTGACATAATTTTTCTCTAAAGATTGATCTTATATCTACTATGACATTTAAAAACATTATTGCAATAAAAGCTATATTACATATGAAATTTGAATCAAAATGATATTACGAGACTAATTTTTAAAGGACATCCCTTCGACATACGTTACAACTCATATAGAATTATCGCTATCGGGATGAATGCGTCTGCATAATAGATTCAAAACACGTATTGGAGCGGGATGCACATCAAGAGTTTATTTTGTGGGGGTTCTCATCCCATGGAGTGTAAGTATGCAAATGATTAATATGTACGTGTGCAATAGATCACACATTTAGAATCACTACGATTCTACATTGAAATTTGTCCACCACCTAGTCTCTAATCTCAAATACCTCTGTCTCTATCAAATCAAATTTTATTAACAATTTTCTTTCAAATATTTGTAAATTCTATTTTTCCCTACACATAATTTTAAGGTTTCTTCAAATAAATATAAATACTTAGTGTATATATATGAGTTTCAAAATTTCACTTTACGATTGTGTACGACCACCTAAGTTGTTAAAATCACACAAAAGGACCCACAAACTTTCAATTTCTAGGCCTATTGGCACCAAGTCCAACTACAATTTGAATGACCTACACCCAGTGACGTACTTCATATTCACCGCATAACATAAAAAGCACTTGGCGTCATTGAAGAAACCTTCTATGACATGATTTTTTTGAGTGCGAAAGCGTCTTATAATCAAGCCTAAAAATTGAAAGACTATAACTATGGGCCATTTTTTTGTGTAAATATTGTAATTTTAAGTGATTCTCTCTTTCCATATATATATGTGTGTCAACATAGATAAATATTATAGCGAAATGAAAGAATTATACCGTTAACAAATTTTATTTTGACAGTACATATAATTTGAAATTCCAAGCCAAGTCAGTAATGAAGATTTTACATCCACATATGAAAGAGTAGGACCATCCACGATTTATAATTACTACGATTCTACATTGAAATTTGTCCACCACCCATTCTCTAATTTCAAATACATCTGTCTCTGTCAAATCAAATTTTATTGACAACAATATTCTTTCAAATATTTGTAAATTCCATTTTCCCTAAATTTAAGGTTTCTTCAAATAAACATAAATACTTATTGTGTATATATATGATTTTCAAAAATTTCACTTTATGATTGTGTACGGCCACCGAAGTTGTTAAAATCACACAAAAGGAGCCACAACCTTTCAATTTCCAGGCCTATTGGCACCAAGTCCAACTATAATTTGAATGACTTACACCAGGGATGTACTTCCTAATCACTAATCACCACATGTGTGTTTGCTATAGCTTGCTTACTTTATTTTGTAAAAGTTAGTTGAAGTAACCCGTCATAACATAAAGAGGACTTGACGTCAATGAAAAAACCTGCTACGACACGATTTTTTGAGTGCGAAAGCGTGCTATAATCAGGCCTAGAAATTGAAAGACTACAACTGTGGGCCATTTTTTTGTGTAAATCTTGTAATTTTTAAGTGATTCTCTCTTTCCACATATATATGTGTGTCAACATAGATAAATATTATAGCCAGATGAAAGAATTATACCATCAACAAATTTTTTTTGACAGGTACATATAATTTGAAATTCCAAGCCGGAATGTAATGCAGTTTTTACAACCACATATGAAAGAGTAGGACCGTTCACGATTTTTTTGTGTTTGTTCATTCTTTGTAAATGACTAGAAAAATCGAACAGAAAATTAAATTCGCAATAATGGAACCGACTTATCAATTCTCATAACATTGCGATGAGTACGAATATGATAGGAACAATAAATTTTTAGGTGATTATTCACATATTTCTTCATTAGCGTTGAAGGCATGCAGTTCTTATTATGACCACAATTCCATTTCCGTAGACACTACAGATAATGGTCCTCTTTCCACATGGTCCTTTTGTATTAGGACGAGAGGTATCTCTGCTATAGGAAACCATTTCCATATACATTTTTCTTCACGTTTTCTTTACTTTGCTGTTATTAACAATTCGATGCAGTAGACATTACATTTTAGTCATCGTGATCATTCAGGGATTTCTTTGTTAGGGTTGAATGTGTGCAGCTCTTATTATGACTGCAATTTCATTTTCGTAGACATGTGGTCCTTGTTTATTAGGGCGATAGGTGTCTCTACTACAGGAAAACAATTCCATATACATTTTTTTACACTTCTTCTTTACTTTTAGGCTTGCAGTTGTTATTATCAATTCGATGCAGTAGGCGTTAGAAATAATATTCCTTCCGGTTTATATTGTAACGACCGAAAAATCCACACACGAACATTACGGTGAAATACAGGATAACTTTTTTTTGACTTGCTTGACACATAACATGACGCAACATGTCATCACCAAGGGTACAATTAACACTGATAACAACTTGATACAAGGATGGCCATAAAGGCAGCACGGAAACGTTCACACCTATCAAGGACAATACATTTTTTTTCTTCTTTTTGACAAGACAACATGGAAGTCCAACCACTTGACACACTTACATTTAGGGCATCCCATGAGGAAATTCTTGTTAAATTTTCTTGTTTACTAAAATGTCTCTTAATTCTTAACTTACGTTCTTATAAAATTTCATGTAATGATTCACACAATTCTTTTCACAAGGGAGAACTTCTTTCTTTTCAACTATTGACTAAATAGCTTAAGGCCAAGCTTTCTAAACTAGGATCATCAATTTTATGTCCAAGGCTTTTTATTCATTTGATTTTAGAACATTTTCCATTTCTTACAAGGTTAATTAAACTTACTCAAGCCACTAACACATGTTCCACACCTCTATTGCACAGGTGAAGGCATAAGCTCCGATTGAGTGGAAAGTACCGCTTAGGGTTCATAACAATAACCTTCTTGTTTAAGGATCAAATTTTGACCTTGCTTAAGAAATATCACCATGAATCAAGGCAAGGGTTAACAGAACAGGACAACAAAATTTAGCTTCAGGGTCACATTGTTTACTATCAGTCTTTTATTGAGGTTAAGAGTTTATCAAGATTGGTTAAATGTTCCATCTAGACTTTACTTAATTAAGTTTGACAAAGGAGAACATTTCAAATGATAGAGAGATATTTAAGGTTTTATTAAACAATTTCCCTCCTACTTATTAAATCCTATCATCTTCTAAAATCTAACCATTGATTTCACCATGAGATCATTTAAGGTTTCACCAAAAAAGGATAGTGTTTATTGGTTTGGCTCGGGAAAAAAATAAGTAATCATATTTCGTTACAAAAGATAGTTTCCTCTTGATTGTTCTAGGTCTCAAAGGTTATCAGGTAGATCACATCTACATTAATATATTCATATATATAAATTTTAGTTTAACTTTTATCAGGACTATCCAGCTCACTTCATAGTGCTTACAAACTCATTGCTACTATGCCTTAGAAGGATTTACAAGTCAACATTTTAACTCAAGAGCAAAGTTTAACAGTACTCGTTTGCAAAAACAAAACAAGGTTACATCAATTCTTTCCAACACGATGCACAAACCAAGGGGACATACCATCTCTATTAATCCATGACTAGGGAACAAGAGCGTAATAACATGGAACATGCCACGCTACTATTCTAAGGATTTAAAAATACACTAGAATATCCCATAACCAAGCGGTAATCAAATTTCATCTTTCACATGATAACCAAACAAGCCAAAGTTTCAACAGTTACAACAACAATACTCTAAAGTACATTTACTAAGGCACTGACCCTTCTTCTAAAATGTCCAAAGGCCCTTTCCAAATTTTTATAACATAATACTCATTCGTACAAAGGAACATCATAACCAAGATTGATGCAATAATCTACAAGTCTTTCCATCATCTAACCACGTAAGCCATCTCACGTAACATTTAATAACTGAGTCGATTCGCAAGAACTCGAGAAAGATAAGACTATACATAGCAACAATAAGCTACTAGCTAACAATACCATGAAAGGAACATTCTATTTCAAGAAATGGATCAAAGTTCTAACCTCTAACAACCTTTTGAAACAAGATATAATTTTCACCATACCAACTAAGAAGAGAGCCCTATGTTTTAATTATGAACAATATCTCGAAAACCACAAAAGGTTGACAACCAAAATTTGTAATACTATGGAATTTATAATGTTAAAACAAAGAGTTGAGAGTATTAGGATTTCAATCATGTAATCCAGTAGAATACGTGATCGGAATCTAATATGCTTCCCATCAATCAACATTCTCTAGGTGAAGTCGAAAGATGAAAACCAGTCACGATCTTAGTCACCAGAAACAAACAATAGTTCAACAATCATTCTAGAAGGCCATAGGCCTAATAGGTTAGAAGTAAACCACGAGGGTAAGAAGAGAGTTCCATCATGTAAACAAAAGGTTAAATGGCTGAAAATATTATATTCAAACTCAAACCATTATTTCTTATCTAACGAGTGACTTCATAGCTTAATAAGGATGAGTGCAAAGGATGAAAAACAAAGAAAATCAATGTCTAGAATAGGTATTGCCTAGCAGCCTACCTACTAGACATAACCAAGATCGGAATAGAGACAAGCCCCATGACTAACCAAGTCCATTAAGTAAGCTAGAATTCTAAACACATCCATTCAATTTTCATAACACTATAAGGCCATAATATTATCAAATTTTACTCTTACGGAGAGTAGGGTCAAGTGGGGATTCTATCAAAATCATGCCCTTTTAAAACAATAATAACAATCTAAGTGTTCATCCCATTCAGGACCTAACAACATAATCGAAAACACAGAGGTCTAAACCAAAAAATATATAATTGACCCCAAAGTTCTCAGTTTGGGTTTATACAAAAGTGCCAATTTCTAAACTCGTAACAAAAATCAAACTTGCACTTCAACTCGGCTTAGCCCACCAAGACAATGAAATGATACACATATACCCGATTAAGGGTGATTAAAAAATTAAGGCTCACTGAGTGAAATTCGGCCTACCAAAAACAATAAATATGAAGCCATACAACCTAGGAGGTTTAAAAAATATTTAAAGCAAGATCAAAGATATGCCTTCTATCAACCAAGGACATATTTTCGGTCCAAAACTTCCTTCTTAACAAGCATATATATATCTTCTAATTTCCAAATACCCTAATAATTTACACAATACATGAAGTGCATAATCACGCTTATCATAAAAAAATAATAATACAATGTATATTTTCCTCTAGGGCAGTAACATAAAAGGAACCCAATACTAGTCAAAGCTGCAACTTTCCAGGGGCGATTACATACCCAGGTTCACAAAGGAAACAGCGACATTTTTGCAGAAGGAAGTAACTTTAAAATTATATATATATATATTTTCATATGATCAATCGAAGCATACACTGAGAACCTTTGTTTTTATATATATAAATGGGTTTGATCACTTCAACAAGAACAACCAACAGAGGCAAATCCAGAAGTAACAAACTGTTAACCATATACTGAACACAAATCCACAAAATCACAAATTTAAACCAATTTCTAGAAAGAAAAAGTTTCATTTCAAGAGGTTTATTAGATACTAGCATATTATGTATATGGTTAGTCTATCTTGCCTGTTTTAACACATCCACCAGTCGTGAACATCCAGCAGGGACTGCTATAGCCACACGCCCTCCGCTTTATCCTCTGCTTCACTGGTCTTTTCTTGCAATATACCACACCAGGATTCCCTTTTGAAGGCACGACTAGAAGAATGCAATAGGTGGCTGTCCAAACACTAGATTGCTTCAATGCAGCTGCTTTGGGGGTGAGAGTCGAACTGCTTACCACTCAGTCCGAGAGAACTTGCGCTAGAAAGCTAAACACCAACCATGGTTTGAAGCTCGGACACAAGACATAATGATTACATCGCTCCTGGATCTGAAAGGAATCTACCGTATTGATACATAAACCTTTTCCTTCATCAGATTTGGGGACAACATCAAACTGTTGGTGTAAATATTACAGCTGTAGCTTGTAAGGTATGATAATTCCAACAGAGCCATTTATGCCTGCCAACTCAGTGACTCGTTGAAGAAGCCCATAACATTACAAAGCCAAAAGTGCTTCATGAATATTCTGATATGAAACAGATCCACCCCTATAAGATCTTCTTCCATGAGTTACATCGCAGAACAAGCAAGGTCTCAGTAGAGAATCTCTGGACAATCTGTTATCTCTCAAATTTCCCAAATTCTATAACCATTACCATTATTTCTGTAGAATTCTTTAATTTCCCCAAAATCTCCATAACCCAACAGCCACGGCTTCTAGTTCTGCAATGTTATTATCTGCATATCTATTGCTTCAACAACCATACCTGAAGTCAATGCTATGTCAAGGCTATGTCAATTGTCGCTTGAACTATATTTATTCAAATGCAGAAATAACTGTGTTGTACCAAGGAGTTGTCAATGGTTGTACACAGCCAGTACAAGGAGTTGCTATGTGAATGTAATTCAGAGATCTGCACCCTCGACCCTTGTTTTGGCCATTGATGCGTCTGCTGCAGCAAATACCACAATAGCAACAAGTACCGAGCAATAGCAGCCAACTAAACATTTCCAGTGTTACATCCGCATTCAGTGTGGCCATACGGCCTGACTTTGCCCTAACACTGGTTGAAACATCCTAGTATCTGTTGCTTATGGACCTGGTGGTTATAATCTTCATAGTTTTCTAATCATAGAAGCTAAGCAAAATAAGAGCAATGCTAATTTAATTCCCAATGTCATTGTGTGTGGTATCCCACTTTACCAACCTGAGAAAGTTCTGCCATAGATGAGTTTATAGAAGGTAACATCTTTGCCATTACTCAGGCTACTCCTCGTGGATATCCAAGCAAGGTTTGCATCTCTCATATACAACAAATTCCTATGGATGTCAATCAATCCACTTCTGACCTTACCGATCCTTTACCTAAATATCCAAATCCAGCCAATAAGACTACAAAGAATCCAATGAAGTGGCCCAAATCACAACTTTCTTCATCCCAATAATGCTTCACATCATAAGCTGTGTGATAAATGGCTCAGCCCCAAAATGCCATTCCTTGCATTTGCCCACCTTCAACTCAACCTAAGCCTGATCTTTTGTTAGTCGTCCCCGTAGGCTAGAAAGCGATAGCGTTCCTCGTAAGGACCCTGGAAATACAGAGAGGCCTCGAGCCACTTGGGGTATCACACAAGGTCACCTGCATAGAACCATGCGGCGTCATTTTCGCAGCCATTTGGAACCACCCTCACGCTTCCCTTCACAATGTAAACCTGCTGGTCAACGTGCCATTCCCAGTACAGTTTGCATTTCCCGCTCTCCCATTTTGACCATCTCTCTACGTGGAGCTCCTCCAGGCGTTTCTCTGATACGCTCCTCTCGCAGCCTATGTTGTAGCACTCTTCCACTGGCCTCTGTGTTCTTCTACTACAGCTGCAAGATTTTGCAACAACTGATCACGACTGTGGTCGCGTGCAACCAGAACATCAGGATCAACACCAACGGTTCCTTGGGATTGCCCTGCAGCAGCTGTCGCACTCAACTCTCTCTGGAGGCCACTGATTTTCTGGGATAAGTTTACTTCTCTACCCTGTAACTGTTGCATATAGCCAATCACTTCCTCACGGCACTTTCAGGAGAATTTTAGTTCTACGCTCCACTGAAACTGCCTGTACAGCGAGACGATTTTGAGGATCCACACCCACCCACGCAACATCAGGGTGATAGACCTTCATTTCACCATCAATGAATCCACTATCCAGAACACGCCAAAGCAAGCTACACGGCCACCAAAGTTTCTTTGCGTGAGCAGGTCAAAATGAGGTGACAGGGTTATAAATTATGGTAGATTGGTGAACCAGTAGGCCTGTCAAACAATGAAGATAGTTGGTGGAGGCACCCAACCACACACCACTTGCCAAAAGGACAAAACAACCACAACTCGTGGAACAACTTCTCCCTTACGCCAGGCAGGTCGCATAGATGGCCATAAAGGATGGCAGGTTGGGTGGTTGGGAGGAGGCCAAGGTGGCAGTGGGGGGTAGGTAGCAGAAAAGGAAGCCCATGCCCAGTGGGGCATTACATATATTAAGGTGATTTGTCATTTTACTATGGTAAAATCCGAGCTCTTTTGTAGTAAAATTTCAAAAACCAAAGCATATGTAAAAACATTAGGCTCTGAAGTATGCCCTTATATGACGTCACCATCATTTTTAATTTTTTTTGTGTGGATATAACTAGTCCTATCAATAATGAAGTTTTTTTGTGTGGAGGATGACTTTGTTGAGAATGAAGGCGGGGACATGCGGTCAAATTTAACCATAAAAGTAAGGGACACGTGGAGCTATTCTAGCCCCTTCTAGCCTAAAGGCTCCAGTGGAAGTAAGGGCATGGATTTAACCATGGAGGATAAAGACTCTAGTTCTAGGTGGATGGGTTAGCATTCAAAGCGAATGTGGTGAAGGTAAATTTGAAGAAACAAGTGGCAACGTTTCAACACGGTCTCATCGAGATGCACCCGAGCAGACGTGAAGTCCCTGGGATAAATGTGAGTGTATTAATTTTTGGGTCGTGTTTAGGAAAGTCAATGGCTGAGGTAGACATGCTAGAGGTGGACAAGTGGCGAGTCATCAAATTGCTAAAGGGTATCACAAGGCAAGATTTTGGGAGAAATCGAAGGAGATTGGTTCCGCAAACGTAAAGTCTCATGGGAATTAACTTATGCAATAAACTAGAAGGTGCCACTTAAATCAATTCTTTCATCATTAACATTGTTATCGTCAAGATTTAAACACAAAATATAGTATTGCTTTGATCATGGGTTTTGTAATCACATAATTAAATAAAAGAACGTTATCGAACTATGCTAAATGGATCTCCCTGAAATAGCCCTCCTAAAATTAGTACCTTTGTGGGTTAAATAAGGCCTCGCACATGAATATAAATCTATAACCCTAATTTAACACATTTAACAGTAAATCATCAATCAATGTAATTAATCCATGATCACTCAATTATTGATTGATCCGGATCTGTATGTGTATGTGAAGCGGGTTAAATTATTACAACATTAACTATTCGGTTAATGTTTTACATGCAACATTTACTACAATGTGTCACCATTTTATAGTTATAATATTTAAACTTTAGATGAAAAATAGGAAAATTATTGCTTTTATTAATCAAAAATGTCCTACCATGGCTATATTTATTTTACGCCAAACGGAAAAATCAAATGACCGTATTAAAACAAGAAAATAAATATATAATTTTGAAAAACTATATACAAATGATATAAAATGTCACATTCATTGTTATGATTGGTGAGACAAGAAAATGATATTAGTTTATTTGAAGCCTATATACACCTCCCTTCGGTAGGATAATAACTTTTCAAGAACCCAACACATGTAAAAATTTATAGGCTCGAAGTGTGTGTTTATATGACATTAGACATCATTTTAAATTTTTTTTGTGGACATAGTTGCTTGTCACAATGTTGTGTGAGCTCCTACATACATGGCAAGGAGGAGTCTTATTTGGTAATCGAGTATGTGAGCCATAAGGAGTCGTTAAGAAAGAAAATGTGTGTATTTTATCCTCATGTGTGGTGATTTTTACTGAAAATATGATATTCAACAAATTTTAAATAAAACATAAATCTAATGGTTCATATTTTTTCTGGACTATACATCAAGTATACAAATATTTGAAAAAATTAAAAATACTATCACCAAAAATGAAGACAAGAAACAAATGTAACTATATATGTATGTGTGTATGCATGTTTGTATACATTCATATATATACACACACTAACTAGGCTAAATATGTATGTATATATCTGCGTATGCATGTGTATATATATATATATATATATATATATATATATATATATATACATCGAAATACATACATTTATGTATGTATGTTTAATTTTTCATGTGTTTATTAGTATCATAAATGTTTTATATTAAAAGTTAATTTCCATATTCTCGGGTTTTCATCCTTGTCTAGGATTTAAGGGTTCAAATTTTCAAGGAATCCAATATTGGGTATACATGAAATAGGTTTCAAGTCTAGGAGTTTCAGGTCTATTTGGATACACGTTATTTTAGTTTAATTTTTCATCTTTTAAGGTTTTTGTTATTAAGAAATAGGGTAGTGAATTTTTATATTGGTCTATTTTACATTATTTGGGGATTTTTTCGATTCAAGGGATCGGGGTAGTCGATTCAATTAAGTGTAGTTAACTTTCATCCATTGCTTTACACTCAAGGATTTATATGTTCTATGTTTTTAGGATGTTATTCATTTGTTATATTAATGTAATTTATATGCTCACTAGAATATCAAATTTGAGATTCTCATCCCTAAAGTATTATGATTCCTTGTTTTAGGTTTTCAAATTAGATAGGCATCATCTCCAAGAAACTACTATAACTTTTATAGAACCAAGCACATGTAAATATTGGTAGCCTCGAAGTGTTCCCTTATATGACGTCAAACATGCTTTTTAAAAAAACAATTGTGAACATAGCTTCTTAAAATGTTGAGTGAGCCCTACGTACATAACAAGGAGGAGTATCATTCGGTAACTAATTTTGTGAGCCATAAAAGTCATTAAGAAATAAAATCGAGGATTTTATCTTCATGTGTGGCGACCTTTAGAGAAAATGTGATATTCAAAAAGTTTTAAATAAAACCTAAATTTGATGGTCGCAATTTTTAATGGACTAAAATCAAGTACACACATATTTCCAAAAACTAAAAATAATATCACCAAAAAAAGAAGACAAATAACAAATGTAACTATATATGTGTGTGAATGTAGCTGCGTGTATGTATGTATGCATGTATGTATACATACATATATATACACACACTAATTAGGCTAGATATGGTCATAATGATTATGGATATACAAATATGTCTTTATTCTACTAGTAAAAAGTTTGTAAAAAGAGTTATGTATAATGTCACAAAGATGTTTATAACTTCTAATATACTCAAATTAAAGACTAGTAAGGTTCACTACTTCAAACGGGTTTACCCAATGAATGTGTTATATTTAATGTTATTCCTTTATGTATTGATTTGACATGCACCTAAAATTTGGTATTGTGTGTGACTATGTCTTTTGATATATGATTTGAATCTAAAATTTTACAATCACACTACTTTATATACAAACATCTTTTTTTTTTTGTGTGGAGACAATTTGTATCTTCTTACGTGTTAATTGTTTTCATTTTGAAAACTATAGAGAGACTACAACATGTCCTTATGATGGATGAAAATTTTCCACATAGTGTTACATGAGAAAGTTCCTCAAATTATCATCTAGTTATCATTTTTGGTAGGTGTATGTTGTATTGCCCATTCCTCTTCGACACTTATTATATTTTGATTTCGATTACTATTGATTATAGACATGCTTATTATCGTATCATTTTGGTTTAGCGTGATGTTATATGATAGAGATATTCGACTATTGATGGATTGTGATTCATAGTATGATTTGTGTGGATTATTAGAGGCGTAAAGATAGTTTATATTGATTATTATGATGTTTTGTTGGCATATCTATTACTGAAATTCAAAATTCTCATTGTGTTGACTATGATTTAGCATTTGAACTAATCTCCGATCTTGTTGATATTGATAAAAATGTAGAATTGAGATGTTGAAATTTTTGACAAATGATAGAATTGTTCATCTAGATTATGAATTAATTATATGTGGATGTTTATTGATTGATGTGTGTATATTTTACCTTTGATGTATTTGATGTGACCACGAGGCCAAAGGAGGTATTGTGTTATTTTTGAGTAATTATATCACAACAATGAAAAAGGGGATTGGAGACCAACCACCGTGGAATACTAAATAGATACAAGTGAATGTCACCATGGCAACTCATGTAATGTGTTATGTTTGTTTATTTTGTTAGGAGGTTCCCATGGGTGGATAACATCCAATTGTGACCATGGGCATGAGTGCAATTCATTCCCATTTTATTTTGTTTATTGTAGAGTATGCGATTTAATTGTGATGTAATTTATATAATCATTGTTGATTAATGTGTGTTTATTAAGTAATTTCATCATGTTATTAATCTATATGGGGATGTGAAAAATGGATTCATTTATTTGAGTTGTTGGTCTTTCGTACTATGTGAATTTTTTTAGTGTAAGTGACTTTGAGTGTTGTAGACTCTACCTTTCCTTGAAATTTCAGATTTGGGCTTAAGGGTCATTTTTTGAGGCTTGTGAGAAAAGCTAAGCTTGTCCCAAACCTCTTAATTTATTATACCAACACTATCTATGGAGTGGGGGATAGAAATAGACCCCATTATGTGTTTCATAAGACAAAAAGTGATATTTATTGCACTTTTCTTACATGTGTTTTAACTTTTTCCTTAAAGGGTGTGGGTTTGGATTGTGTGTGTAAGAGGTTTGTTGTCATTTTTATCAACATCCAATTTATTGTGCATTGGGGTTGAGATTTGACTTGTGATGTGGAGTTGAGGATAAGTGATGTGGCATCCTCCATGGAGCCACCTCATCCTCCTCTTTTATTTTTCTATATATACAAGTTTATTTGTTTGTTTAGGGGTTACATCATTTCATTTTTGTGCTCTTTATTTTTGGGATTTGGAGTGTTTTTGAGTGATTTTTAAATTTTTAGAGATTGTTGGAGTTGGATTGAGCTTGAACAAGGTTTAGCTTGGTATGTGACTCTTTGATCAAGATCTACCATGGAAAGGTAGGAGCTACGCCCTTTGTTTTATTTGTTTTCTCTTATATGTGTATATTTGTATGTTATTGAATGTTTTGGTATGCTTGTTGGGTTCTTGGGTAGAATGCCTAAGTATGGTGTAGGAAAATGATATCAGATCTTATATGTAGGGAGGCATAAGAGTTTATTTCATGTTTTGGAGGGAGTTGGGTTGGGTTCCTAACCTTAGATTAGAGAATTCTTGCATTTCTTTCTTTGTTCTTTTGAGGGAGACATAAGAGATTGTAGGGAGGCATAAGAGAATGTGGGAGGCATAAGAGGATCTTGAGGGAGGCATAAGAGTTTTGTAGGGATTTTTACATGTATATTGGAGGGTTTTAAGGTGGGAATCTAATTCCATTGGGAGACATAAGTAATCTCCCCATAGACCCTTGTTTCATTGGATTTACATTTTCAAACCTTGTATATTTTGTTAGTTTCCTTTTTGTGATTGTATTTTGTGTTGATTGTGTTTTGAAATGGTTGTGAAATCTTTGTAATGTGATGTGGAATCCTTGTAATAGTTTCCATTAGTTGGATACATCCTTTATTGCATTTTGGTTGGGGCTCGGGGCCAATGAGAAGGATAAATTCTTTTTCTCATTGGATTATTCATTTGGTGGAGATTTTTACCTCTCCCCATTTTTGTTTTTATGATCAAGTGAAGAAATTGTGGAGATCTTATCAAATAATTAGAACTTGGAAAACTTTTAGAAGACTAATAAATACTTCCTTGTGAGAGAACCTTTCTTGTAATCCCCACTTAATGTGGAATAATTATAGCATTGTAATTGAAATAAAATTTGTATTGTAAATTTTGTTATTAAGTTGTAATGTATTATGGAAAAGATGACTCTTTGCATTGAAAGAAATGAGCTATTCTCAAATAAAATGAGAGTTCATTATTATTTGTTGAAGATGCATTGTTGTAAAATGCAAGGAAAACTACTAAGTTGTAAATCATTGATAAAGTATTCAGACTCTTTGCATTGAAAGAAATGAGCTATTCTCAAATAAAGCGAAAGTTCATTATTATTCGTTGAAGATGCATTGTTGTAAAATGAAAGTAAAACTACTAAGTTGTAAATCATTGCGAAAGTATTCTTAATAAATATTAAATGTAGAAGAGTTGCTTGTGCTTTCCTTGAGTAGATGGTTGTAGTAGAAATGGGAAGGCAAAATGAATTATAATGATTTATTTTGTTGGAAAATTGCATTTTGATGTGGAAAGGTAAACAAAAATACTATGAATAGATTAAGTTTCATTTCTACTTTTGAACTTGAAATAAATTTTGTTGGATAAAAATAAAAATGATCTTGTAGTTGTTTTCTTGTCACTATTGAAATAAAATATCTTTAAATTTAGTAATTTTAAGCATGGAATGAATAAATGGTATAACCTTTCAACTGGAGACTTTAGGAACATAAATTCAAGCTATGGATAAACTGTAAGGCACCCTTGTAAAACTTGTTTTTGGAAAAATTATGAAATTGAAGGTTCTGTTTTCAAAGAACAGGACAATTGCCCTGTGAAAAGTGGTGGTGTTTTAACCGCTACTCACCCAAGGAGGTGGTTTGTGAATCGTCACCGGGTAGGGTGGTGGTCCCAGCGCCACCAAAGATGCTTTGGAAGTGGTTTCATCACTAACGGAGGAAAAATAAAGATTCGTGATTAGGAAATTTAAAAGTTGTTCTAATAAAAATTTAAGATTGCAAATTTTAGAGGAAACAACCAACAAGACATAAGGGCATAAATTCGTTCTTCTAAACTTATAAATATTTAAATGGGTATTCAAAGGAATTAAATATCATGGATGAAAAATTAAGTAGGGTTTTTGCCTAAATAGAAGAAAAAAATGGAATTTTCTTCATAATAACTCCCAGATGTGGATTTGAAACCTCTACGATGTTCAAATGAAATACATTACAATCATAAATCCACAACCTAAACAAAACAAAGATTCATTTTGTGAATTATTTCATGGTTCCTTCCGTCCTACCTTTTATGGATTCCACTCCTCCAAACTGCAAAATTAAGGAAAGAAAATAGACCAAATGTGGAGGCTTGGGCAAAGAAAAAGGTTTAATAACATTTCATAAGGATAGTTAGGGTTAGTATGGAACCCTAAGATTTAGTGGCCACAATTGGTCTGATCCAAGGGTTAGGAATCAACCCTACAATTGCTAGGTTTGGTTATATGTATTATGGGTTTTAAAATAATTTAATGTATGTGGAAATGGGTAAATAGGGCTATTTAATACCATTGTATGTTAAGTTATTTATTTAGTTCCTAGTATGTTTTGTAATTATTTGAATAGACTTTAAGGAAAATAACTTAAGAGAATTAAGGTAACTAAGGTCGGGGGTTTGATATGTATGGGATTGAAGGTTAATCTAAGAGGGGAAAAAGAATTTAACCAAGTAAATTAATTTATGGCACCTTCCTAGTTGATTGTAATTAAGTTGACCTTAGAGATGAATTAAGAATATTTAATTAATAAACCTAGACCTGGTCTATCCTTTGTAGTGTAGTAATTATTGGTAGGAATTAATTAGACATATTATAGTGTTGGCACCTTACAACCTGTTTATATAAAAACATTTTCAGCAATAACTGGATAATTATTTAAGGATTAATGTGGTTTTAGAACTTGAATTTGTGGGCGTTCAACATGGTATCAAAGCCATGGGTTCAACACTTGGACCTCGGGCACACTTTGAAACATAAGACATAACAAGAAAACATAGCACAACTCTAAACCTAAATCACAAAAACTTTGCATGATGTTTTAAAATGTAGAAAACTTAGAAAACTGAAACAAAATCTAGAGTAATAAACTAATTCTCACGTTTTTATTTGCATGAAGCGCAAACAAGATGAAGGGTTCTTGCACATGGACATAGAATTATCACCCCCACATCAAGTAGTAGCTGCTAGTATTACCTCGGATACTTGAAGTTATAGGATGTTAATGTTGTTATACGTGGAGGATCCTTATAAGGGACACAGTTATCAAATTTTGCCCCTCAGGAAAAATTAATCAAACATGACCTTCAACAGGAGAAAATTAAAGGGTTGGTTTGATCATGTGAGCTCATAGGTGATTTTTAAAATTTAGGTTGCAGACGGAATCGTCATGGAAATGCAACAATTAAAAATCAATGGCTAATGGAAATGTCAAAGAAGATTAGAGCTCAAGAGGAAAACAATGGAGAAAAGCTTGAAGTTTTCAAATTTTGGAAATTTCTCAACTTTAGGAAAACATGGAAAACAATTGAAAAAAAGTCAAAAAATTCAGAAATGCTGAAACTTGAAAGTCCAAAATTTTAGAATTTTGGGATTTCGGTTTTGAGAAATTCTCAAGCGATCATCGAGAATGAAGCTCAAATGTCCAAAATCCTAAATTCTGAAAGTTAGAAAATTTTGGACTTTCAGGTTTCGGGGCTTCAAAACTCTCAGGTCAAAGTTGTGAAAATTTCCGAAAACGTTTCGAATCTCCAAAGTCTGAAAGTTTGAAATTTCGGACTTTCAAGGTTTTGGAGAACTTTGAATTCAGACTTTCATGGTTTCATACTTTGGATTTTCGGATGTCTCAATCCCCAAAACTTCTAAAAGCCTGGATTCGAAAGTCCAAAATTTTGGAATTTGGGTCAGAAATTTTAGAAATCTCAAGAAATTTGGTGTATTAACAGTGTTTTTTCTCCAAAATGAAAATGTTTGAAAGTCTAAATTTTAGGATTTAGGAGGTTACATGCTTTCCGGACTTTCAGAGCTCTCAGGCCTTTTTTCATAGAATGCACCTCGACCTTCAGATGGCCATAACTTTTGACTGGGAGCTGGATTTGAGAAAGAGAGGAATTTTGGAAATCTCTCAATGTATGCTACTCAAATATAACAAATATTTTTAAATTAGTGGGAATAAGTTCTAAAAAATGAAAAATATAGTTTTACATTTTTGGGTGTACCAGTTTCTCATCTACCACTATTAATGAAGTATGGGGTTCCTTTCTTACCTAGTAAGGAACAAAACATGGAGGCATGGGTTTTGTAGTAGAACCCATCATTGTTGGAGGAAGGTGAATTTAATGCAATTGTGGGGTGGTTGAAGCAAGAGTTGAATTCTTCTTATCTCCTTCTTTCATTCTTCTATATATTGTAAGAGAGGGCAAATTTCTAAAGGTTGGAAATTTTGTTTCACACCCTCCCTTCTTCCCTTATCTGCAAGTGAATTTGTGGAGTTTTCAAACCTCCCATTCAAGTTGTAATGTAATATTACCTCTTGACGATTGTAGTGTATTGTATCAATTTCGGAGAAATAATACATGTTTGTGGATGATTTTTACCCTCTTAATGTTCATTGCACTCATCGATCTCTCATTGAAATTTACAAATATCATACTTTTGGGTTTGAGACTTTGGAACTCTCAAGAATTTTGGTGGATAAATATTTTTTTTAAATGAAAATCTCTTAAAGTCAGAATTTTAGGATTTCGAGAGGTTGCATGCTTTTCATACTTTTGGAGCTCTTAGGACATTTTCACAGAATGCACCTCAACCTTCAAATGGCCATAACATTTGATTGGGATCTTGGATTTGAGCAAGAGAGGACTTATTGGAAATATCTCGATGTCTGCTACTCAACTATGATGTATATCTTGAAATTAGTGGGACTAAGTTCATAAAAATGAAAAATACAGTTCACTATTTTTTGGTTGTCCTAGGTTTCTCAGCTACCACCATTAATGAAGTATGGGATTCCTTTGTTTCCCAGTAAGGAACAACACATGAAGACATGGGTTTTTAATAGAACCCATCATTATTGCAGGAGAATTCAATGCAATTTTGGGGTGGTTGAAGCAAGATTCCAATTCTTCTCATATCCTCATCTCATTCTTCCTATATATTGTAAGGAGGGGCATTTTTAAAAAAGGTTGTATGATTTTTCCTTGCACCCTCCCTTCTTCTCTGATCTACAAGTGAATTTGTGGAGTTCAAACCTCCCCTTTCAAACTGTAATGCAATTTTGTGCCTCTTGGCCATTTTAATGGACTGTATAAAATTCTTGGAGCAATAAAAATGAGTTTGTGGATGATTTCAAACCTCTCCTATGTTTATTTTATGTTCATAATCTCTCATTTAAATCTTGGTTATTTGTGCATGGTGGTTATATTACACCATTAATGGTTTATGTTTAATTGCAAAGCAAATGTTCAACATTCCTTTGAAGTGCAACACCTTTGTTAATTTAGGTTTATTTTCTTTCAACTTCTTAACCTTGTCTCTATGCAAGATAGATTAGATTGTAGAGTGGATCTCTAAAAATTATATGTGTGGCCCTGAATAGAGGAATACGACCGACCTTCATTCGAAGAGATTTCCTAATTGTAAAGTCTCACACTTTGTGAAAAGCTCCATGTTATGCAATCACATTTACATTTTAACCCATCAAGTTACAGACATTCAGGGGTGATATTATTACGCACCAATAATTTTGACACACCCGATGGGACCAAAAGGTCATTCTACAATATTTGAAGGAATTTCTAAGAAATTTAGACTTAGAAATTGCAAGTTCTCCAATTTCAGATTTTACCTCTTAAGCTAAACTCTGAAATCAATTTGAAGTGGCTTAATTACTAAAAACATGTCCAAATTTGATTGATAGGTATCCAAAATGAATCTTCTTCATCAAAAAATAGTCAAAGCATGAAGAAGGAAAAAAGAAAACAAAGAGGTCCTATCTTTTTAGTAACAAGACCGCCACTCTGTGAAGAGTGATGGTTATAGAACAACCTCCTAAAAAGGGAGGTAGTCCTGGGACCGCCGGTCTTTATTTGGTGGTGATCCTGGATATTTTGGATAGAAAATGAAAATATGAAATGAAAATCCCAAAATTTGGACAATTATTCATATCTCTTCTCCTCCATAACCTTTCACATTCTCCAGTGCATGAGAGGACATGGGAGAGGCTATAAATACATGTTTGTAGAAGAGAATAAGATCATTGAATCATGAACAAGTGAGCAAGAAGTTCTTATAGCTGGAATTGTGTTTTGTAGAAGAAAGGAGTGTTGAGACAGAAAGTAAGCATTTGGGAGGAAATGTGAGATATTGTCTACTTCTCTTTCATACTTATTTTAAATTGTGTACTTGTTATTTTGAATTGGCCAATAAAAGTGGGATGAAAGAGCAATTTCCCTTCCTAAATGGTTTTTCCTCCTTTAGACGTTTCCAGGATAAAATTTCTTAGTGTTTATGAGTGTAATTCTTTCCTTTCCAGCAATTGTGGATTCTAAGCATAAATATAATTCATTCACTAGCTATCTTTGTCATTTTCTAATCGAAAATAGAAAAAAGGGTTTATTTATGTTTATGGATAATTCCAAAGTCTAAGAGTTTATAGATCATTTTGGTATCAGAGCTAACAAGTATCCAGGACTATGGTTTTAGTTCTTAGATTTTTATGACAGTGAAGAAATCTAAAGGCAAAGAGGATTTACCTTGCGATCCATAAATTTCTACAAAGAAGCAGAAACAGACAATTCAAGGACAAATGGAGAAAGATAAATTGGTTTGTAGAATCGAGATGCTAGAGACAATGATGGATAGGATGTTTAGAAGGTAAGAAGAGCTTGCTGATTTAAAGAAGACAACCTTTTATCAAACAAGACTCCATGGACTCGGTGGTTTGGAGCTTATGTAAAAAATTTTGGATAGGAAGGTGCCACCATGAGGAAAGTTATGGCGAAGAGCATGAAGAATATACTTCAAACAAAAGAGAAAAGGTAAAATATTATCATACTCCTTTTAAATTTGAGACGAAAGTTGATATTAAAAGCTTTGAAGGACAAGTAGATGTGGAGTTTCTTGATAAATGGTTAAAATAGTTAGAAGTCTACTTTAGCATCCATAATGTCATTGAGGCACAGAGGATCACCTTTGCACATCTCAAAATTGAGGGACACACTCTGGTTTGGTGGGAAACCCATCTAACCACTTGTGAAAAGAAGAACCATCCTATTGTGAAATCTTGACAAGAATTTAAATAATTATTTAGAGCTAACTTCTATCCTATTGGTCACAAGACTGACCAAATGATTAAATGGAAGTATTTTAGAGAAGGCATTGGTAAAAGTGTGCAGGACTATACTACAAAGTTTAGATGTAGGCCATGTTGCTGAACATGGACTTGTACGTTGAGGATATTCGACTAAGTACTTGGGAGGACTTCACACTCACCTTCGAAGAAAATTCATTTCCACCAATCCCAAAGATAGCAATGAGGCTTGTGTGCAAGCATACTACATAGATGATTAAAAGAAGGGGAAGAAGAGCCAAGGGAAAATTAGTTGACAAATAAGCAAAAGAAAGATTAAGAAAGAGTATGGGTAAAACTCGAGTAACAAGGGTCCTGGCTCTTTCGACAGAGAAAATATAAATATGAAATGAACAACCCAAAGTTTGGAAGGTTGTTCATGGCTCTTATCCTCCATGAATTTTCCCATCCTCTAAAGTACATGGGAGGACATGGGAGAGGCTATAAATACATGTTTGTAGAAGATGATAGGATCATCCAAGCATGAAAGAAGTGAGCAAGAATTTCTTAGTCTTTGGAATTAAGTTTTGTGGAAGAAAGGAGTGTTGAGACAGAGCAATAAATTATTTGTGAGGAAGTGTGAGATATTATCTACTTCTATTTCATACTTATTGTAACTTTTGTACTTGTTTATTTGAATTGGCCAATAAAAGTGAGAAGAAAGATCAATTTCCCTTCCGATGTGTATTTCCTCCTCTGGAGGTTTCAGGATAAAATTGGTTGGTTTTTATGAGCGTAATTGTTTCCTTTCTTACAATTTTGGATTCTAAGCATAATCATAATTCATTCACTAGCTATCTCTATCATTTTCTAATAGAAATTAGAATAAAAATGTTTATTTGTGTTTTTGTGGATAATTTCAAAGTTGAAGAGTTCTGAGATCAAATTTTCAACGGTTGATAGTGCAGGGTTAATCTTGAAAAGGGTATTTTTGTTTTTCAAAATTTTTATTTTCAATATTTTGGAGTATTTTTAATTTCACGATTTTGGAATTTTAGGTTTCGGGCTTTCATAACTTTGGGTTTCGAGATTTTGATATTTTGGAATTCTCCAAATTTTAGGATTGAGTTTTCAAAAATTCTTGTATCTTACATTTTTAGGTAATCAAGACTGTCATTCCAAATCAATTTTTAACCTCAAGAATATCAAACACATAGGTCCTTAATTTTTATTATGTCAAGTTTTGTGTGTCACTCTTCAAAATCTTTCCTTTAGAGGCTCATTTCCCAAGACATCTGGTGACTCCAAAGGGATATAATTCAATGATGTAGTAGCAACGACTTCCCAAGTACATGAGAAGAGTTCGAACTAGGTCTGATACTCAAGAAGAGGGACTATTTGTCTACTTGTAATTATCACCAAGAAAAGGAAGGAGAGGAAGAAGACCACAAAGATCACCATCTCCACCTAATAGGACTTTGTCTACACCTCCACCTGGTAGAACTTTTCTTCAATCAACAAGATTTCTCGACCAATCAAGATGGCACAACCCAATCCCTATGTCAACTTCACAGGAAGTAGCCCACTTTCCCTAAATGCTCAAAATCAGGTCCCGATTGTAGCACTAAAGAATATTCCCTATTTCACATGAGAAAATCATACTACTCCTATTGACCACATCCAAGACATCGCCAATGTTTGTATAATTCATGAAATCAAAGAAATGAATATTGTGGTAATTTTATTAGCTTCATCTTTTAAAGGTAAATCTTTGTAATGGTTTAGAAGCCTAACAACAGGGTCTATCTAGAATTGGGACCATTTGTGCACAACCCTCCACAATCAATTTGGGGAAAAGGGAGATTATATGTCTTTATTATAACGATTGACAAAATCAAGAGGGATCCTAATGAATAGTTAACTAATTTTAACTTCAGATTCTAGCGAACATGGGAAAAATGCAGTGTTTGTTAGAAAAACTACCGAAGGAGAATTCCTCCACTTCTTGAAGGATATAAAATCATATATTGTAATGATGATCTAATTAATGAGAGGTATAAATTTTCCCACAACATATAACTGTTGATACAAAATCACAACACTCCCCAAATGGCCTCAAATCTGAGTGGGGCATTCAGTGTGACTACATAACATGGGACCATCTCTCAAGCTATGAGACTTACGAACTTGAGATGGCCCTCCGAAGAAAGCTGAATTCTTCTTCCTAATCATAATATTAAACTACTTCTAATGAAGGAAATGTGACTATCTACTCCTAATCTAACAATGCCAAGGAGATAGGGAGAGAGAAAGTACATAAAGAGGGAAATCCTACACTAACGAGGTGATTGCACCAAGAAAAGGGGAGTGCTTGTCACAATCTCAGCTTCCTGAAATGGAAAGGTGAGCAATGGAGAGGATGGAAAGATGCATCATAGACCAAAGATAGAGTTCACATAGAACACCACTTCAAACCCATTAAACACAGCTCCCAAACCTACAATAGACATCAAAAGTATGCACAAGTATACCCTGCAATGATGAGAGGAAAGAAGAGACAATAAAATAAGGAAGGATGGAAAAATACATCACAAAATAGATTTTATTGCTCCATGAGTTCACACAATACATCATCAATGGGCAAGAGGCAAGAATATGCCATTACAGAGCAATGGGAGGGTGCTTAAGCTCAACATTCAACCCAAGGGAGAAAGAGAGAGGGGAAAAAGAGAAATAATGAATAACCCTTTGAAATATGCCCCTCCTTTATAATATATAGAAGAATGAGAGAAGGGAGAGGGAAGAATTGAATCCTACTTCAACCACCCCTACAAGAGCATTGAATCCACCTACTCCAACCACTCCAGAAAGCATTGAAATCCACCTATAATAATGATGGGCTTCACTACAAGACCCATGCCTCCATGTGTTACTCCTTACTAGGTAAGAAAGGAGTACATTCTTCATCATGGCGACACGTGGGAGATTTGAAAGCCTTAAAATTGAGGACCATATCATTAATGGAAGTAGATGAGTAGTAGGCATTAAGAGATTTCCAAATATTCCTCTCTTGCTCAATTCTGAGCTCCCCCTTGAAAGATATGGTCATCTGAAGGTGCTTGGGCTTGGAGTCTTATTTGCACAGATCCACGTGCTGGTCCCACATTTCTGAATGTTTCATTCCATTCCTTTCACTCTTGTATTTGCATTGAACTAACATGTGGCAACTTTCATGGGCCTGCTTGTTTCCTTTATGTTCTATCTGAGTCCTTCAAGTTAGCGGAGACACATGGAGAGCTGGCACATGTTTTGGTACCGCTTTTGGATTTGTTTCTTAAAAGATGCACGAATGAGGAACATGGAGGCTTCCACTGGTCCTTCTTTACTTTTCAACAGCCAGCTCTACCTTTTTGGACTCCGGCCATGTGGCGGGCTTGTTCTAGTTCACGGTCTACGATTGGGTTGCGCCTTTGAAGTTACATCGATGAGGTACCTGGAGCCTTCCACCATTCCTGCTCTATTTCTTTTGTTCTTATCCTAAGCCCCTTCTTGGTGGAGACATTATGCCTAACCTGAGACACATGGAGAGTTCTTACATGTTTGGGGCAATTGCTTGTTTCTTTAATACTTGAAGGTGCACCGATGAGACGCATGGAGACTTCTGCCATTTCTTTTATACTTAGCCCATTCGGGCCTACTACCCATTTGAATTCTATTGGACCCTAGACACATGGAGAGTCCATGCACATTTGGAGACCCTGTTTGGACCTAACCTCTAGAGGTGTGTCATTAAGAAAATGGAGGCTTCTACCCAACCCTATTGTACATAGACTCTTCAATGAGACGGTTCTACCTTTAAAATTTGACCACGTGGAGGGATGGAACTCAATTGAGACCTACCTTTTTGATGCACCTTTTGGAATGTGCGTTGTTATGGCATGTGGCACCATCCATGACTTTTCTCTATACTTAGCTGATTCAAGGCCTCAAGTGAACATTGCCTCATTGGGTTTTAACAACGTCGAGGATTCCACTAACCCTACTACTTGGCTCGAGTCGACATGTATGTGAAGTCCGAAACTTTGATCCCTTTCTTAAATCTTCTTCCATCGATCTCGATATGTTTTAATGTTGTTTGGCCTCATCTTTTGATCTTCCTCCTCTATTGTAGAGCCCGAATGCCCCTAAGATTTGGGATTGATTGCGAGCTCATAGGTCTTAACCACCCCTTATATTTACTTCTAGATAGGGTCATGCTTGATAAATTTTTCCCTAGGGGTAAAATTGGGATAATAATTGGGTGACTCACGAGGACATCTACCTGCTAGAGGGAGAGAACAATTGCCTTTTTTGCATCCATTGGGCATGGATTCACGAATGATAGCCTTGTTTTGATCTTGTCCCGAAATCGTGAGCCGACTACTTTTCGCTTGGTGTCCCCGAGCTTTCCCTAGTGTCTGCATTCTCAATTTTCATAAGAAAATATTGAAAATGAGGTTCTGAGAGTAGAAAATTGTATTTACCTGGGGCTTTTAAGCTTGCTCTAGAAATAGAATTTTATAATATTCACTGGAGGTACACTGAACCGCATAGCGATATAACCCTAGGGAAACAAAACACCACAACACCACTATGTACAAAATTGAAAATCATATATGCCTCAAATAAGACATGCAGAGTGTGTAAAGGCACTTGTGTTCTTGAAATAAAACCTAAACTAAACTAAAATAACATGCAAAGATAGGGACAAGTAGCTTCCTTCCTCACAAATTGTGACCATGTAGTTGATTTGGCACTGAACATGGTCGGAAATGAGAGTAAAAAACCACCTCGCAGATGGTGTTTTTCCCTCCTCAAAGTGTCAACAAACAAAATGTACACCTCCTGGAGTTGTTCTACACTTGGATCTGGGAGGCACTACTGCTGACCTTTGGTGCTTTGTAGCTCAACCTCATGCTATGAAATGAGCATGACTAGTGGCAACTCTCTTGGCTCCAATGAAGCCAAGTACTTGATTGGGCATGGTTTGGTCCCTTGAATGTGCCCATGGTTCTGAATTTTGACTCCAAGGATGGAGTCTTCTCACGGACCTTCTTGGGTGGATGGTGTGGGAGAGATGGGATCTTCATACTCTTTTCCTTCCTCCATGGTAGTATGAAACTCCTCCATGGATTCATCAATCAAATCAAGCCTTTCAAATGAAAGAAAAAAATCTTGATAATTCTTTCTTCATTAAGTAATTTCTACTTTGATTTGATCTCTTCCATTTACTCTCTTTGGTGGTAGGTTATTGTGGTTGAAGGATGGATGATGGGGTAGAAAATATTGTAATTTCTATGGGCCCCTCCTTATTAAAACATTCCTCCAAGTCTGATAGGAGATCAAAATCTTCGATGTCCTACCACAAGTGTGAATTCCATGAGGGGAATGAAATCATGATTGCATAACTTCATAGAATGGAAAAGAAGATGGAGGATATACAAAGAAAAATAGATGAAAATGGATGGGAGAAGAATGGGGAAAATTTTACAACCTTAGAGATGGGTTGTTGACGAGATGGAGTTTCCAAATGTGCTTTGCATGTGCCTCCAAAGGCTAAAATATTCACCAATAACACATCAAACCAAATGAAGTGAAGTGGAAAGGTGCTTCAAAACTGTCCCATCGGGCATGCCAAAACTATTGATGTGCTCGCACGGTGGCTTAAGATTTGTTGTTTGATAATGAGACACCTCAAAAAGATGAGAAAATCTAACTCTATTCTCCCCCTTTGGGTGTGCCAAAACTATTGATGCAAAATCACAACACTCCCGAATGGCCTCATATCATAGTAGGGAATTTGGTTTGACTGCATGACATGGGATCATCTCTCAAGCTATGGGACTTGCGAGCTTGAGATGGCCCTCCATAAAAATTTGGATTCTTCTTCATAATCCTAATGTTAAACTACTTCTAAGGAAGGAAATGCTACTATCTACTCCTAATCTAACAATTCCAAGGAGACAGGGAGAGAGAAAGTACATAAAGAGGGATATCCTACATTAATGAGGTGATAATACCAAGAAAATGGGAGTTTTGGTCACAATCTCAGTTTCCTGAAATGGAGAGAGGTGAGCAATGGAGAGGATGGATAGATGCATCACACACTAAAGATAGAGTTCACACAGAACACCACTTCAAAACCATTAAACAAAACTCCTAGATCATACAATAGACATTGAAAGTATGCATAGTATACCCTGGAATGATTAGAGGTAAGAAGAGACAATAAAATAAGGAAGCATGGAAAAAATGCATCACAAAATAGATCTAATTGCTCCATGATTTCACACAATACATCATCGGATGGAAAGAGGCAAGAAAATGCCATTATAGAGGAATGGGAGGGGGCTTAATCTCCACATTCAACACAATGGGATAAAGAGAGAGTGGGAAGAAGAGAAACAATTACCAACCCTTTGAAATATGCCCCTCCTTTACAATATATATAAGAATGAGAGAAGAAGAGAGGGAAGAATTAAAATCCTACTTCAACCACCCCTACAAGAGCATTGAATCCAACTACTATAACCACTCCAGAAAGCAATGAAATCCACCTGTAACAATGATGGGCTTCACTGCAAGACTCATGCCTCCATGTGCTACTCCTTGCTAGGAAAGAAAGGAGATACATTCTTCATCATGGTAGCAGGTGGGAGATTTAAAAGCCTTAAAAATGGAGGACAATATCATTAATGGTGGTAGGTGAGTAATAAGCATCGATAGCCTTCAAAAGCATCGAAAGATATGGCCATCTGAATGTGCTTGGGCTTGAAGTCTATTCACGCAGATCCATGTGGCAGCCTTGCACATCGTCAAGGTTTCAGCCCCTTCCTTTCACTCTTATAGTTGTGAACTTACATGTGGCAACTTTTGTGGTCCCGCTTATTTCCTTTGTGTTCTTCCTTAGTCACACCCATTGGTGGAGATGTTTTACGACCCAAGACACATGGAGATATGGCTCATGTTTGGGGGCCACTTTTGGATTCACCTCTTGAAAGATGAATAGACGAGGCACATGGAGGCTTCTGCTGGTCCTTCTTTACTGTTCAACAACCATCTCTACCTTTTTAGACTCGACCATGTGGCGGGCTGCCACTAGTTTAGGGTCTACCTTTGGGCCACGCCTTTAATGTTGCACCGATGACGCATGTGGAGGCTTCCACTATTCATGCTCTGTTTATTTATTTCTTTTCCTGAGCCCCCCTCTTGGTAGAGACATTGTTCTGAGTTGAGACATGTGGAGAGTTGGACGCATGTTTGGTGACCACTTTTTGCTTTGACCCTTGAAGGTGCGTCAATTAGACACTTAGAGACTTTCACTAGTTCTTTTATACTTAGCTGATTCAGCCCTGCTACCCATTTGACTTCTATTGGACCCTAGACATGTGGAGATTTCATGCACATTTGGAGACCCTATTTGACCTTACCTTAAGAGGTGCACTATTGAGACATGTGGAGGCTTCTGCTAGCCCTGTTGTACTTAGATTCTTCAACGACTAGTGCTACCTTTCAGACTCTAACCACGTGGAGGGTGGCGCTCATTTGAGACTTGCCTTTTTGATGTGCCTTTTGGAATTACATATATAAGGCATGTGACACCTTGCATAGCTTTTCTCTATTCTTAGATGATTTAGAGCCTTGAGTGAACACTTCCTCGTCGGTTTACGACTATGTGGAGGTTTTCACTTACCCTGTTGATTGGATCTGAGTCGACTCGTATGTGAAGTTCGAACCTTTGAACCTTTTTTTCAATCTTATCGTGTTGATATCTGAGTTCCTTTAATGATGTTAGACCCCATGTGATTACCTTGGTCCTCCATTATAGATCCCTCCTACCCTTAGATTTGGGATTGATTGCGAGCTCTGCAGTCCGAATCACCCCTTAGAGTTTCTTCTGTATAGGTTCGTGTTTGATCAATTTTGCCCCGAGGGGTAAAATTGGGATAATAGTAACATTTCTATCGAGCTGAAAACTACTTGATTCAACCTATTAAGCTAGCACCAAGGAAACAAATGCCTCTCTATCAAGGCATGTGAGCTCTATGACTAGTCAAACACAAGATTTGAATCCCATTCCCACCCTTAGAAATCAAAACAATAGTGAGGCATCAACTTCTTCAAGCACTTCAAAAGAGCTATAAGAGGTTATGAAACAATTACAAAACCTAAGAAATGAGCTAGTGACTATCAAGAGATAGAAAGCTTAGAGTTCTAGGTCGTATCATCCTCAAACTCAAGTAATAAGATAGGCCCCGATATCGTAAAATAGACCTCCATCTCAAGCTATAAATCAAAACCAGAACCAAGGAAAACCTCAAGCTTCTAGGCCATTCTGACCATATGATCTAAATGCATCTTCAACATCAAGAGCCCTGGTTCTAACACAAAACAACATGGCACAAGAGTACGATCGGTGCTACCCCTGCAATCTACCTCACAATCAATCAATGTGTTTTAACAATGCACTAAACAAGGCCTTGATGGTGTAGACCATTGGTGTGTCCTAAGAACCAAGTCAAGAGGGAACTTAGTAGAAAGAAACTCGGCTAGAGGTACCTCCAAAATAAACTACATTGGTTAATTGAAAAATAGAATACTTTTGTGGAATTAACCAACCTCCATTTTAATGTGTAGCTACAAATATGCGGTCAAAGAAAATGAACATAGAGGAGGGAATACCATCAAATCTAGTTGTTTCTCATACCACTCCTACACAAAAAGGATTTAGTAGAACAAATGTAGTCCCAAATGTGTAAAATGTGCCTAAGGTGCCCATTGCAACAACGCATTTTCTGTTCAAGCCCTAGAAAGAGTTGTGCCAACTAAGGGAAAGAAAATGATAGTTCACCCCCTTAAAAATCATCGATTAGATGAAGAAAACACATGTGAATATTTCCATGTGGGAGTCACTAGAAATCCTAAGACAACGAGAGTTTTTATAGGTTGCAACGGTCAATCCAAGGATAGGAGAAACTTCTCACTAATGCATTACAACAGGGTAGAAGTCAACCAAGCAAAAAATTGAAGCCTCCACCATTCTATGTGTTAATTATTGTTGGGAACCACTTACCTTATTAACTTCCCTTCAACGAGATGTTCCTAGTTATCTTCCCTATCAAAATCAAGTGCCCATATATTCTCCTTTTCGGCCAATGTGACATATTCCCTAGTTTCCTAGCTATTACGATGTTGTAATTCCTACATTTTCTACCTCAGAATCATATATTGAAGTAAAAATCAATCATCCAAGTTGGTGTTCGAGATGATGTTCTAGAAGCAAATCCTATACCCCAACCTCTTGTCCAAATTTTTCCAATTGAAACTAAAATTAAGCCCACTCCTACTAAGAACCAGAAAGAGAGAGTCGGGAAACAGATCAAAAATCAAGAGGGGTAGCCAATGGAAGACAATAATAAGCTAGAAATTTTAAATAATTTACATGGATGGGTGTAACATTTTCAATTTTATTTTATTCCAAATTTGGAAAAAGAAATCATGCAAAAGGCACAATCTATTTTTCCATCAGATCAAGAGAAACTTTTGTTGGAAGATGATAAAAATCTACATATTCCAAGTGTAGTGTGCATGAAGGCACCATACTCGCATAGTTTACAACAATATCGAAGAGCATAGGACAAATTTGAATAAAAAGGAGGTTGAAATTGAAGGAAATTTTGTTTTAAATTTACATCTTGAAGATGTTGATTTTTTTTCAGATTTGGAAAACTGCATAGGTCAAGAGAAACCTATAGAACTCACTAATTTCAAAGTTTTAGCATCCAAATAACCTTTGATTGCTAGGGTTCCTCTTGTACATAAAAAAGAGAAAGAAGTGCAATCTAGTGAAGATCTTTATTATCCCCTCCTGGAAGAACCATTTTGGGAGAAGAATGTTCTTAGAACAACATGTTGTTCAAATCAAATCTTGTGTAGAAAAACTAGACAATCTTGATCTTATAGATTTTATGTCAAATCAGAATGAGCAAGATGAAAGAAGAGTTATGGTATGGCGTTAGAAAGAAAAAAAAATTGTTCAAGTCCATTTCAGAATGTCCTAAAAAATGATACACAACAACAACTTCATATAAGTACCTATGAAGATGAAAAAGATGATCTTTAGTTTTTTTACTATACCATGTATTTGGATAGTGCCTATGAAGAAGAAGAGGATGAACTTGAGTATTTAGACTGCATGGAGGATATGAGAAATGCAAAATCATTTGATAGAGGTGTTGAAAGATCACTTACAGAAGTCACAAAATAACTTGTGGACCAAAAATAGATCTCAAAATAGTTTCAAGATGAGTTACAACAGTTGGAAGACACAAAACAAACTCTAGGACAGCTTCGGAAAGAGCTCATTATTGAAAATGGTGTTCATGACTCACACCACATTAGAACAACCAATGCATGAGCTACTAGAAGGCCTTGTCTTATTTGGTATTTAGCTGATTCTCACATAGATACAATATTACCAGATATCATGCTTGTCTTGGAGCACAAAAGTGAGTTATTTGTTCTTAACAACAATCCCCAAATCATGCCAAAATAGATTACAAATCAGATAGAGGTGTTTCCCAGCTCTTAGACTGATCTGATTATCTAAATAAATGTACATATCTTATTTTCATCTATGTCACTTTTTTGGTTTCTAGAGCTGAATTCATGGCCTCAATTTTGGAGGAAGGGGATCTACTTTTCATTACTGTTATCAAGTTTTTTTACCTTCAATTACATCTAGTTAGAATAGGGTAGATTAGGATTTCCCTTTCAATAATTGTAGTTCTTACACATTGCAATGTTTTTCAATTCAATAAGTGCACTCATGCATGTGATCTAGTTTACTAGATCCTTTTCAAGTTTTAGTTCATTTTGAAGGGTTGGACCTTAATAAAGGTAGGTTTTTGTTACATTCTTTAGAATCCATGCCCAATGGAAAAGAGCAAGGAAATGGTCTATAAGCTAAGCAGAAAGCTTTCAACGCAGGATCACCAGAAATGTTGACATTTTTTACACCCCATCTTTGAAAGGTTAACTAGAAAATTTTAAAGTTTCTTAGATTGATTGAGTCATAGGTTAGACTATGATTGGGTCTCCCACCTCATATTAAGATACATATTTTCATTTTTATGTTTTGGACAGTCTTACAAGTCATATTTGGATCAAAACTACAACTTGTGTGCATTTAAAGAACTCCATGCCTCATAGATGTATAAATTCCATTTATTACCCTCATCAAAACTATGTAACAACCATAAAAACCATCACAAATCCCTGAGGAAGGTAGGAATGGAGGAAACTACCAGACATTATGTTCTTAAACTACAAACAAGTTATAGGTTTGAAACATGGAAAGGTGCAATTTTACAAACAGTCTTCATTTTCGATGAGCATTAAAAGGTAAACTTGATTTTAATTTATCTCCATAATTAAGTGAATTATTTAAGTGTTTTGAGTTTTATAAATAGATTTATTATCCATACAAATGAAGAAAGTATAGAAAATAAAGGCATACATCTCATTACACGAAAATAGTTCATTTTATTCATGAGGAATAATAATACAGTGAACCCACACAAGTCATGGGAATAACTCAGAAGGCAAGTTCATGAAATGAAATAACATATACATAAAGTTGTGAACAGAGTAAGGATGGAATCCATCATTTCCAGGTTTTTTTTTCAGTTTGGTTTGAGTTGATTATTCTCACTGCTCCTATCCACCATCTTGACCAACTATTGCATTGAACCTGAAAGGGAAAAGAACTTGTTATAGCTCTGGATTTCATAATTGTTATATTCACAACTTTAGGCACATGCGATTTCAAAAAATGAACTTGAAATAAACATAAAGAGGAATCAAATAGTTCATAATCATGAGTCCAAGTATACAAGTGATTCAAGTACAACCCAATGGATAAGGTAGGATTTTACAATACAAAATGCAAAAATGATCACCATACATTTTTCAGTTCCATAAGAGCTCCATATCAACAAAACTATAGTTTTGTTGCAAATGAATTTAAAAATACTTGAATACTGCATTTTAGGACTTTTTCAGATAAAGGGTCTACTATAGTCCTTTCCATGCATGCATAAGAGTTACAATTAAACAAGAACAGTCCTATAGAAAGGAATTTAATACAACTTTCAGAAAGACATATTTGTTGATTATCTCAGCAAGAACATATCATACAAACTGCTACAGTGAAATACCTCATTCAGAGTAGAAGAAATAAGTTGTGTAATTAGATCATCATCCAGTATAGAGATACAAAAATAGATTTTATACAATGTGTGAAGCTCATTGATTACAAGACCCAAACATGGTAATACTCACTAGAATCAGCCAAATAAAGAAAACCTAGTAATGGGTATAAGTGAGTGTTATCAAAAGTACAATATATATATATATATATATATATTAGCTCTAGCTAAAAACTAGGCAATAAACCTCTAAATAAGTTACGATGTTACGGTTGTTGAAAAGATACACAACTCGAGACATAGTAAAATACCCGGTCCCAAATGGGAGATGTAGCAACAGTAAAGGAGAAACACATAGTAGTCAAACCCTTACAGATCAATAGTGTTCCATAAACCCTTTTACCACGGTAATGGAAGAAAGCAACATAACCCAAATCCATGACCAATGATGATAGATGAAAGAAACCCAAAAATTACATGTGTCAAATCGACCCTAAGAATAGGAAACATAGATTTCACATTTTATACAATGGTCGCCATAACAAAGATCAGCCTGGGTAAATCTTAAGCATGAAGAAAAACTTATTTTCAAGGAAACCCACAATGCAAGATAAAACATGCAAAAGGGTATTGAAATTGGAGCAAGTAATGATAAACCCACACTCAAAATAGTAGGGTACACCTCAAGCAAAAACTATGGAAATCCACATTTTGATTAGTTAGTACACGTATAATGAATCAAAAGTTTTCAAATAAAAATGATTTCTGTATCAGTTAAAATAAACCGAGCTTCGGAAATCAACTACCATGATGACCTTTCTCTTATTACAATCCAAATATTTCATAATAGTCAAAGAAGAAATCTAAATACCCATATCTTAAAGTATGTAGATCTATAATATATAGATATCATATACAACTTGAAATAGCATTCAGAAAAGGAAGAACAGTAATTTGAGGAATATGAATTCAAAACCACAAATATTACAACAAAAAAATTGCCAAATCCATGCATTTTCAGAGGAAAATATGAGTACCCAGTTGAAACTTACCGGTTCTAAGTAAAATTTCAGCAAATCCTTGGGGTAAGGTCACAAAATCAAAAGACCTAGAAAGATTCTAATCGAGATAGATCCATAGTGCCCTTTATGAGCTAACAAATGGCTTTTCAAAACTCGAACCAGAGATCTAACAGGAGAAAGTAACCATAGAACTTCAAAATTCATCAATGGTGGCATGGTACCTAGAATCAACAGAGAAAAATCCATACAATGAAGGTATCCATAGTTGTAGTACAGAGAAATAGAGGCTCCATATTAACCTTTCATGACCGCAAAGCTCATATTCACCCAAAAAATTGAGTTTGAAAGCTTCATGAATGGTGGCCATAAAAGTTCCATAGAGTTTCCTTAGATCGAGTGGAGCTCAAAGTGAAATGAATGAAATGGTTAGGGTTTTGGAATTTTCTCCCTTAACTCATGAGGATTAATTTAATTAACAATGGTTCTCAAGTAATGCATATAGAGAGCACTCAATAAAACCATTAATCTATCAAGGTTAAGAATTGCCACCAACATACCAAGGGTTGACTCAACGTTGGAGGGGGCCAACCCATATGTTCCAAAATTATCATTTTATTGACCAAATAGGTATACATTCCAACAATCATCACTCAAAAGGTAAAATTTAAACCTTAGTCTCTTCAAAAATGCAAAAGCCGACAAGAAAATTGCAAGGCATGTCGAATAATCAAAGACGGTGGAATAGTATGTTTTGTGTGTATAGAAAGGTTACCAAGCATATTGTGTTGGTATCCAAATTGATTCTCCCTTGGAAGCCAAGCAACATCATAGATTTAGAAATCCAATGAGAGATAGAAAAATCATATTATGAGTCTTTTTATAACCAGGGAGGAAATTCGTCTCACTCTTTGTCACTTGGGTGGTGGATAAATGAAGTAACACCATATAAGAGGATTTGATCTATCCTCACTACTTTAGGTCATGCCTTTTGACCGGGGGTGGGAAGATGGGAAGACATGTTTTTGTAACCTCTATCGGTGAAGGACATGAAGAGATCCTTCTTTCCACAATTTTCATGGAACCTTGAGAAAATATGATCAATACACCACAATTTAACTCTCACGAGTTGTCACTTCTAAAGAATGGGTATATTTTATGGGAAAGGTTTGGGTTACTAAAGACACATAAAATTGCTTGCTTCTCCATATTTTGGTAGTAGAATTAGTTCATTCATTGATACAAAGAAAAAACAAGGGTACTTCAGGTAGGATTCATTGTTTTTGAAGAACTTTTGTCGGAGATTAAGTAGGATAAAGCTTATTTTCGTAGATCTCTGAGAACCTTCACAAAAATTGGAAAACTAAATGATAAAATGCTGAATAAAAGATAAAATATTCCTTCAACCAAAAGGTGTGCATCAATGGATGCCCAAATTTGCATGGTTTGACATAATCTCCAAGAATTTAACATGAAGGCTCAAGTTAAAAGGCTCAATTAAACATTAAAGACCCTATTTCTTCATGCCTAAGATACAATCAAACACTTATAGACAATGTACATCAAAAAAATGCCAAAGTAAAGTGATTTTAAATTGTTTATCTCATTATAGGATGAAGGCTCTTCTCATAATGAAATTGCAAATTCCACTAAACTATCATAGGGACAAGATCTTGTGTGATTTAGAGGGATTTTAACACAAGATTGCATCATGAACATAAAAACCATTTAAAAACATTCTAAAATAAAAGCAAACACAATTTTACCCAAGATCAATACAGATTAATTCAAGATCTATTATATTTATCAGTAGGGGAAAGTTTCTTGAACAATCTCAGAGATTTTCAATTGTTATACACTCGCAACCATGTTGACGTGATCAAATCTAAAACATGAGAGATTAACAGGTTTCTCAAATGGTCTCTGAGGAATATGGGCTTTCTTAAATTTTCTCATAATAATTCAAGCCCTAACCATTTGCAAGAGTATCCTCATTGCATTTATACAATTCATTCACTCATGCATCCAAAAATTCCCCCCCAAAAGAAGGATATTCGAGGTATCCTTTGGTTGTTACTAATTTCTCTCGAAAGTGATGTATAACAAATTCACACCCTGTTTGCCAAGTGGACAAATCATGAGCTGATCACATTTCTAAACCCTCGACTAATGAATGGGATGCCATGCCATAAGTTTTTTACAATCCTTCTAATCATTCTTTTATTTTTTCATGCAAGAAATCCCCTTTTTAATCATTTTTAGGTGGCTTTGTATAGTTGGGTTTGACAAGCGATCCTTTTCACCTGGAGAAAACATCTTGAGAAATGATTTCCCTCACATGGATGCCTTCATTCGCACCTCTCAAAAATAACTTTACACCCATGGAGTATCCCACATTACCTACACTGCGATTTCAAGTTGGCCAAGTGCAAAGAGGAGCTAGAAAAAGCCTCCACTTGTTTCCTTGGCATAACTGCAACAGTGAAGTACAGAGGTAGGTTCTCAAATGAGCATGGGCATTCCACGTGTTGAGGACCCAAGAAAATTTCCTTTTGGCCTTTGAAAAATTCTCAATATAAAAAGGATCCAAAGGAAGCCTCCACGTGTCTCTTTGGCACACTTTTCTTATGGTGCCCAAAAGTGGAGACCCCAAACAAGCGTGGGATCACCACATGTGTCAACCCAATTTTTTTTTAAAATACTTTAAGGACAAGTGGAAGGCACCACGTACCAAGGGTTTGAGAAAGTTTCATCAAAAATTGAAAATTCTAAGTATGTGAGAACCCAATAGAAACCTCCACGTGTCCCTTTGGTGCTTATTCAAAAGTAAAGTATAGGGGAAAGTCCCATAACAAGAATGGGCCCTCCACATGTCCCAAGAGTTAGAAAGTTGCTTGAGAAGTTTTAAGTATAGAGAGGTGCCAATAGAAACCTCCACATGACTCCTTTGCAAAACCGCTAAGGTAGGACCCAGAGGCAAATTTCAAATGAGTACCAACCCTCCACATGGAAAAGATTTCGAGTTAAAGCGGGCCTTAATGTTTCAAAATGCCCCGACAACCTACTCTCTGGTTCTCACTTTTTATGTGGGCCTTAGTGGAGTTACGGGTTATGTCTTAATTTTACTCCCTTGTATAAAGAGCAAATAACTTCAAAATGTTCCACCGACCCTCCTTCCTACCTTTTCTTGAAAAACTACCACGTGTCCATCTTCAGGGTAAAATTAAGTATTTTCCACTGCCGCTTCATATTTTTTGTTAGCCAATCAGAGACTATCAAGGTACATGGCCAATTTGGTATTTTTTACAAATGTTGCCAAAGTGGCAAATTTCACCAAAAAGACCTACCGGCCTGCAACCAATTAAATTGAACACGTATACACCTTCGAGGAAAAAAAGGGAAATTCTCTTGCCTTTATAAATTGGACAATCCAATTAGAACTCAATGGGGCCGTAGGTCCAAATTTATCTTTTTGCAAACAAAGAAAAAATTTATAGGTTATAAAATACACCCGACGTGCCTCATTGATTCATAGGGATCAAAAATGAATCTACTTCATGAAAATTGTCAAAACGAAGAAGGTGAAATGAAACATGGAGGTTATGTCTTTTTAGTAACAAGACCACCACTTTGTATAGAGTGGTGGTTATAGAACATCCATCCCAACCAGGGTTACGGTCTTGGGACCGCCGGTGCAGTATTGGGTGTCGGCTCGTGGCTCTTTTCGATAGAAAATGAAAATATGAAACAAACAACCACAATTTGGAAGGTTGTTCGTGGCTCTTCTCCTCCATGACTTTTCCCATCCTCTAGTGCATGGGAGGACATGGGAGAGGTTATAAATACATGTTTATAGAAGATAATAGGATCATCGAAGCATGAAAGCAAGTGAAATAAGTTCTTAGTGCTGGAATTGTGTTTTGTACAAGAAAGGAGTATTGAAATAGAGAAAAAAATAAATTGGGAGGAAGTGTGAAATATTATCTACTCTCTATCATACTTATTTTAACTTATGTACTTTTTTATTTTGAATTGGCCAAAAAAGTGGGAAGAAAAAGCAATTTCCCTTCCCGAATGGTATTTCCTCCTCTAGAGGTTTTCAGGATAAAATTGGTTGGTGTTTATGAGCGTAAATCTTTCCTTTCCTATAATTATGGATTCTAAGCATAAGCCTAATTCATTTAATAGCTATCACTTTCATTTCTAATCCAAAATAGAACAACAACGTTAATTTGTGTTTCGTGGATAGTTCAAAAGTTGAAGTGTTTATAGATCATTTTGGTATCGAGCTAACAAGTATCCATGATTTTGGTATTAGTTCTTGGATTTTTATGACAGTGAAGGATTCTAAAGTCGAAGAGGATTTACCTTACGATCCAGAAAATTTCTACAAAGAAGTGGAAATAGAGAATTTGGGGATAAATGGAGGAAGAAAACTTTTCTGTATAATCAAGATGTTGGAGACCATGATGGATAGGATGTTTATAAGGTAGGAAGAGCTTGCTGATTTACTGAGAAGATAGATTTTTCAAACAAGACTCCATAGATTCAATGGTTTGGGGATTAGCTGAAAATTTTGGCATAGGAAGGAGCCACCATGAGGAAATTTATGGGGAAGAGCATGAAGAAGACGTCTAACACAAGAGAAAAGGTAAAATCTTATCATACTCCTTTTAAAGTTGAGAAAAAGTTGATATTAAAAGCATTGAAGGACAAGTACATGTGGATTTGCTTGATAAATGGTTAAAATAGTTAGAATTCTACTTTAGTGTCCATAGTGTCACCGAGGCACAAAGGATCACCTTTGCACGTCACAAAATGGAGGGTCATGCTCTATTTTGGTGGGAAACCCATCTAACCACTTGTGAAAGGAAGAAGTGTCCTATTGTGAAATCTTGGCAAGAATTTATAGAATTACTTAGAGCTAACATCTATCCTATTTTCCACAAGATTGACTTAATGATTAAATGGTAGTATTTTATACAAGGCGGTGGTCAAAGTGTGTAGGACTATACTAGAGATTTTCAAAGGTAGGCCATGTTGTTAAACATGGATTTGGAGGATGAGGATATTTTGACTAAGTACTTGGGAGGACTTCACATTCACCTTAGAAGAAAAGACATCTCCACCAATCCCAAAGATCGAACGAGGCTGTGCACAAGCATATTACATAGATGATGAAAAAAATTAAGAAGAAGAAGAGCCGAGGGAAAAGTAGTTGAAAAATCAGTAGAAAAAAGAGTATGGGAAAAAAGTAACAAGGGTAAGTGGAAATGGAATGGTAAACAAGTTTCCATTACTTTAAATACTTTTAAAGATCTCAAGAATTTTTGCAAGAATTGTGATATTAAATGTCATATTGATGCTACATGTTGGAAGTTGAATCCGGAGTTACGTTTGAAGAACAAAACAAAGGACTCAAAGAAGTCCACGATAGATGTTAAAAAAAAAGGGGAGGTGTAAATCGAAGATGACTATGATGTAGATGAAAGGATTCAATGCATGGTCACCAAAATGGAAAGCTAGAAGAGAAGATGAGTAGACTATTCCCAGATCAAAATCCAAATCAAGAGAACTAAGGTAAGTGCTTTGGTGGATACCGGTTCTCATTCTAACTTGATTTTGAAGTATTTGTAAATAGGTTTGGTCTTGAGACTTACAAACATCCACACCATTATCCTTTGGGTTTGGTGAAGAAGGTTGTTGAAATTGAGGTAACAAGAAGATGTAATGTCAAATTTGGGATAAATTCCTAGTATATTAATTTTTTGGAAGTTGACGTTACTCCACTTGATGCTTTTGATTTTGTATTCGGGATTCCTTACTTGTATATCAGGGATGCTATATTTATGAGACGGGAAAACTAGTACAGATGGGTCAAGGAAGGGTTCAACTACAACATCCGGGCACATGGGAGTAAGACACAAAGTTACTATGGTGAGTGCTAATCAAGCAAAATGAATTATTTAGGAAAATCATAATCAGTTTTGTTTACTTTTGTTAAAGAATAATCTAGATGGGGTATAATGTTTAGAGATTTCTAGCCGGGAAAGCATGATTTGGATAGTATTATTCAGTTTTTTGAGGAAGTATTTTAGGCTCCCAGTGGGGTACCACCAAAACCAGAAGTAGAGCATGAGATTCAGATATTGCTAGAGTCCCCTCTACCAAACATCAAGTTGTATAGTGAATCCTTTCTTGATAGTACTAAAGTAAAGAAACAACTCCAAGAACTACTAGACCAATGAGTGATAAGTCCGAGCACCTCACCATGTGGTTCACCTACTGTGATGGTGCTAAAGAAGGATGGTTCTTTGAGAATGTGAATCGACTACCGTGCTTTGAAAAAAATAATCATAGATAATAGATATCCACTTCCCCACATAAATGATCTTTTGGACCAGCTTGAGCATGCCAAATTCTTCATGAAGTTGGATCTCAAGTCCGGTTATCACCAAGTCAGAAGGAAGGAGGAGGATATATGGAAGACTACCTTAAAAACAAAACAAGGTTTGTATGAATGGTTAGTACTTCTTTTTGGGTTATGCAATGCACCCACTACATTTATGAGATTGATGAATGATGTATTGTAGGATTTCATAGATTCATGTGTCATTGTATATCTAGATGATATTTTAATTTTTAGTGCCACATGGGAAGAACATCTAACTCATTTACAACAATTCTTGCAAGTTCTTAGGGAAAAACAATTGCTTTGTAATATGAATAAATGTGAGTTTTCCAAATAATCACTTTTCTATCTCATGTACATGGTTTGAGGAGGAGAGCTACGAGTCTATCCAAAGAAATGAAGCCATCACTAACTGGACAACACCAATAAGAGCCACAGAGACTAGGAGTTTTGTTGGAGCAAGTACCATACATGCGGAAGTTCATTTGGGCTTCTCCGTGATTGCAACACCTCTACACATAGTGGCCGCAAAGATTAGTGGTTTTGAATGGGGTAAGGAACAAGACAAATCCTTTACATTATTGAAATATAAGGTTATTCATGCTCTAGTACTTGATCTTCCTAATTTACAACAACCTTTTTGAAGTAGAGATAGATGTCAGTGATTATGCCATTGACGTAATATATCTTCAAGGAGTTAAACTCGTACATTATCATTCTAAAACTTTCACTTCAGCAGTTAAAGGATATTCAGTATATGATAAGGAAATGTATGCACTAGTTCAGGAAATTAGAAAAATTGAAGCATTATTTTTTGGTAAAGAAACTATTGTGCACATTGACCGCAAACCTCTCCAGTATTTTCAAGAACAGTCTAAAGTAAAACAAGCAAGGCACTACAAATTGATGGGGTTCCTTCAATAGTTCCATTTGGTGATTAAATACAAGAAGGGTACTACAAACTTGGTTATAGACATGTTTTCCATGCCACCCACATAGGAGGCAGTTTTCCTATTTGGCCACTATTTCTTAGATTGAGCCCTTCACGAAGGAAACTTATAGAGAGGCATATGCCTAGGACAAGGACTTTGGGGTTAAATTTCAGCAGTTGCAGTCCCAAGGGGCTGAAAGGATAGTGATTGAAGATTGTTATCTCAAAGATGGGCTGCTCTACTAATGGGGGAAGCTTTACGTCCCAAAAGAAGAGAGAATTCTATTGATGAGGGAAGCACATACCTTGAAAGTAGCAAGAAATTTTTGTGTTGGTAATACCATAGCCCACTTGCAAAGGTACGTGTATCGGCCCAATATGCAAGAATAAGTATCAAAATTTATACGAGGATGTAATCATTTTTGTACTAAAGCCTAATACTAGGAAGGATGGACTTTTATATGCATTTTCCAGTACCTACTCATCCATGGAAGGATTACCTATGTCTAAACATTTCCATGACAATATATATGTTGTTTTCGATAGGTTTTGTAAGATGTGTGTCCCTATGGCATGCAAAAATATAGTAAAAGCACATGAGGCAACAAATATTTTCTTTGCTAATGTATGGGTGAATTTTGGTTTGCCAAAGTCCATTTTTCGACAAGGATTCTAGGTTCTTGGGAAGTTTTGGACTACTTTGTGGGCCAAGATGGATACCAGTTACTGAGAGGAACACAAATTTCTATCCACAGACAGATAGACAAACATAATTGGTAAATAGGACTTTGGTACAATGATCAGAGGGTATAATAGTAAATATCAAGCACTTGGGATGATTCCTTAGTCTACATTCAGTATTTTGATAACCTCGGGAAGTACACACATCCATTATGAAGTCACCATTTGAAGCATTCTTGGGATATCTACCTACAAATCCGCTAGACATAGTAGTTGGGAAGCAAGATGAGGAGGAGACATGAGACATAGAGGTGACTATAGAAAACAAATTCATTGAGAGGATCTGAAAAATCAATCTCAAAGTCAAAGAATAGCTAGAGAAATCTCAAGCCAAGTACAAAGCTAGGTATGATCAGCATAGAGAGAACATAAGTTACATGTTGGAGATAGAGTTTGGATTTACTCGAGTAAGGAGAGATTACAAGGTCAAGCATGGAAACTCAATCCACTACGATACAAACCCTTAAACATATTGGAGTAGGTTGGAGAAAATGATTTTTGACTTGGCTTGCCACCATTTATGAAGATGTACTTTGTAGTAAACTGTGAGAACTTGTAGCCTATATGAGCCATCCATGCTAAATGAAGATGAAGGACTAAAATTGCTACTTTCCATTGAGGATTGCATCTTGGACTCATGAGGTGAATTGGAGGAGGATGTAGTGTTGCAACAAAATCTCAGAGAGACTAGGAGAGGCCCACAAGAGTCTTGGCATATTGGACTAAAAGGGAAGACACCAAGGCAGGCCCGGTGGTACTCCAAGGAGTAAGTGAGGGAATTATTTCCTCATCTACTCCTTTACTAAGATTTTTTGGGACCAAAAGCCTCATAAGTAGGGGAGGTGTGATCCATAGGGATCTAAAATGAATCCACTTCATCAAAACTATCAGCACAAAGAAGGGGAAATGAAACACGGAGGTTATGTATTTTTAGTAATAGTATCATCACTGCTTTGTATAGAGCGAAGGTTACAAAACTACCACCCAACTAGGGTGATGGTCCTGTAACCATCGGTTTGCATTGGGTGGTAGTCTTGGCTCTTTCAGACAGAAAATGAAAATACGAAATGAAAAACCTAGAATTTGGAAGGTTGTTTGTGGCTCTTCTCCTCCATGACTTTTCCAATCACCCAAGTGCAGAGGAGGACATGGGAGAGGCTATAAATACATGATTTTAGAAGATAATAGGATCATCAAATCATGAAACCAAGTGACCAAGAAGTTCTTAGTGCTGGAATTGTGTTTTGTAGAAGAAAGGAGTGTTGAGATAGAGAAAGCAAGTATTTGGGAGGAAGTGTGAGATATTATCTACTTCTCTTTCATACTTATTGTAACTTTTGTACTTGTTTATTTTGAATTGGCCAATAAAAGTGAGAAGAAAGAAAGAAATTTCCCTTCCCGACTGGTTTTTCCTCCTCTGGATGTTTCTAGGATAAAATTTTTGGTGTTTATGAGCTTAAATTATTTGCTTTCTGTAATTGTGGAATCTAAGCATAAGAATAATTCAGTCACTAACTATCTATATCAAGGGTCCGAGAAAGTTTCATTAATTGTTGAAAATTCTAATTATGGGAAGACCAAGCGAGAAACCTCCACATGTCCCTTTGGATCTTCTTCAAAATTAAAGTACATGGGAAAGTCCCCAAACAATCGTGGGCCATCCACATGTCCGAAGCCTTACAAAGTTGGTTGAGAAGTTTTAATTTTAGAGAGGAGCTAGTGGAAAACTCCACATGTCTCCTTGGAGCAACTCCTAAGGTAGGACCTAGAGGAAAATTTCAAGTGAGCACTTGACCCTCCATATGGACAAGATTTGAGTTGAAGCGGGCCTTAAAGTTTTAAAATTCCCTGGTGACCCACCTCTCCCATTCTAACTTTTCATGTGCGCCCAATAGAGTTGCGGGTTATTTTTAATTTTTATGCCTTATAAAAGTGGAAAATAACTTCAAAACTACCACATGTCCATATTTAGAGTCAAAGTAAGACTTTTTTCCCTTCCATTTCATTTTTACCGAATAGTGAATAAGAGACTATCAGCGCCAAATTAATCTTTTTTGAAAACATAGAAAAAATTTACAAGTTATAAAATAGACTTGACGTGCCTCATCCAATCAAAATAGATCACGTAGTTGAAGATGCTGAGATATAATTTAATGGGGAAAATATGCCCATAAACCGTAAAATGCAGGGAAATCACCATTTGTGTCGAGAAGTGAAATTTTTCTTTAAGGAAAAAGAATTTGGAGATGATACAAGGCCCAAATGTGATCGAAAATGATGGAGAAGGATCTTCAACAACATACAAATGAAGAACACCTTTCACACATCCATTCGGGTAAAGAGAAAATATGACAGAGCCTGTAGATTGAAGAATTTTGAGGGTAAACTAGAGCACAATCAAATCAAGACCTGCAGCTACCAAGTGGAAAAATCATGAAATGATCACATTTCTTAGACCCTTGACTAATGATCTGGGATGCCATGCCAAAAAAAAAAATTATTCCTTCTAATCATTCTTTTATACTGTCATGCAAGAAATTCCCTTTTTAATCATTTTCGGGTGGCTTTGTATAGCTGGGTCTAACAAGAAATCCTTTTCTACCTCAAGAAAAAATATTGAGAAATGATTTCCTTGCATGGATACCATCATTTTGTGCCTCTTAGAAATGAGTTTCCACCCACGGATTATGCCACATTACTTTCACTAGGAGTTTGAGTCATCCAAGTGCAAAAGAGGAACCAACGGAAGCCTCCATGTGTTTCCTTTGTTCAATTACAATGGTGAAGTAAAGAGGCAGGTTCCTAAATGAGCATGGAATTCCATGTGTTTAGGACCTAAGAAAATTTCCTTTTGGACTTTGAAAAAGTCTCAATATAAAAAGGATCCTATGAAAGCCTCCACATTTCTCTTTGGCACACTTTTGATATAGTGCCCAAAAGTGGATACCCCAAACAAGCACGGATCTCCACATGTCTCAACTCATTAAATTTGTTGAAAGATTTTAAGGACAAGTGGAAGGCGCCATGATCTAAGGGTTCAAGAAAGTTTCATCCACCGTTGAAAATTTGAAGTATGGGAACACCTAGTAGAAACCTCCACGTGTCCCTTTAGCGCTTCTTCAAAAGTAAAGTACAAGGGAAAGTCCCTAAACAAGCACGGGCCCTCCACATGTCCTAGGCCTAAGAAATTTTCTTGAGAAATTTTAAGTATAGAGAGGACCCAATAGAAACCTCCACATGTCTCCTTTGTGCAACTGCTAAGGTAGGACCAAGAGGAAAATTTCAAATGAGCATCGACCCTCCATGTGGACAAGCTTTGACTTGAAGTGGGCATTAAATTTTCAAAATGCCCTGACGACCCACTTTTCCACTTCTAACTTTCTATGTGGGCCCCAGAAGAGTTGCGGGTTATTTCTTAATTTTTCTCCCTTATACAAAGATGTAAAATATTTCAAAATGTTCTGTCAACCCACCTTTCTACCTTTGTCTTGAAAAACTACCACATGTCCATATTCGGGGTCAAACTAAGAATTTTTCCTTCCGCTTCATATTTGCTGATTAGGAAATCATAGACTATGGGGCCACAGGAAAATTTGGTATTTTTTACAAATGTGACCAAAGTGAAAAATTTCCACGAATACAGCCGGGTCAGTAACCAATTAAAAATGTCCATGAATACAAAAAGGCAAAAAAAGAGAAATTCACTCCACCTTTATAAATTTGACCAACCAATCAGAACTCAATAGGGCCGTGGGGCCAAATTGATCTTTTTGCAAACATAGAAAAAAGTTACAAGTTATAAAATAGACTTAACATGCCTCATCCAATGAAAAGAGACCACGTAGCTGAAGATGATGAGATATAATTTGATGGGGAAAACACGCCTGTCAAACCATAAAATGTAGGGAAATCATCATTTGTGCCTAGAATTGAATTTTTATTTAAGGAAAAAGAATTCAGATATGACACAAGGCCAAAATGTGATCCATGACCATGGATAAGGATCTTCACCAACATAGAAATGAAGAAAATACGAAATAGATACCAGAGCGCAGATTGAAGAATTTTGAGGGCAAACTAGGGTAGGATCAAATCGAGCACCAACATATTGTAATGGATTTTCATAAAGTACCCCAATATTTATCTAAAAACAATAGTAATATGCTAAGTCTACAAGATTTTCCAAACCAAATAATGACAAATGCACACATCACAAGTGGCCCCATGAACTCGTAGAAGACAAGAGTTGAGCATGTGCACATGGACAAGTGGTCCCACAAAGTGGGGTGATTAAATTTTGCTAAGCATTGTAGGTCAAGAGTATTTATTTTGTTGCAAAGGAGTATTTTTTTACATGCCTTCACAAAAGGATGGAATAGACAAGAAGAAAATTCACATACACAAGGAAGGAGACTTGCTCATCAAGTGAAATTTATTATTAGTAAATTATCCACCAATGATTTTCTTAAAAATAGAATACATCAACTTTAGTTTTATGCGAGATGTAATGAAAGACTATTAATGCCTCTTTCTATTTGTTTCCTTTATTTTATTCCTTTATTTATTAATGAATAAAGGATTAAAATAGGATGCATGGGTGGGTAGAGCCTTAGTCTATTTTTAGGAAGGGTGGGTAAATTAATTTTGCTATATATTGTGTGCTTTGGCAATGCAAAAAGAGGAATTTTAGATACAAGAGTGTTGAAGTAATTTTCCGAGTTTTTACCTTTGAATGCGAAGTGTTTTTTTGCCTTTTAAATTATTTGGAGTCTTATGTATATTTCCATTAATTTGTGAATGTTTAACCCCCTTGATTAATCATCTTATCTTGTTGCAAATTTAGTAATTTATGAATGATATTGATGTGTATGTGTAACTTAGCAGTAATTTTGTGATTCTATCCCTCAATACATCAAAGTGTTTACCCTTAATTATCTTCAGAAAATTGTTGGCTTGTGCATCAAAAATTCATTCCATATCAATTTTGCATGTACTCAGTCAAATAATTCATACAAGTTTGGTGTATCACCTCAGTTTTTATTTTATTTTACATTCATATTTTACCCTTAAACCCAAGAAAATAAGTTTAGGATACATCAATAAGGAACCAACCTTGATACCAGAGACTCACCTCAAAAATAGGTATACCCACAGACCTGAGGTGTTTCCATTCTATCTATGAAAGAGAGAGATATAATTTGCAAGCTTAGAAAACGTCCAACCATCTCTCTATAGGGTTCACTTTTGAGATATAACAGTTTCTAGCATGCCCGGTGGGCAAGGACTATTTTCAAACTTAGTATTGATGTGTTCTAAAGATTCAAGATCCAAGAAGAACTCATCTGGAAACTCCATGAATATGATTTCAGATCAATACAACACTTTAACAACATCACCAATTTTAAGTTGTAGTTTCCAGGTATTTTCAAGGAAATCAGATCTTTTATTTTTTGTTATCAACTAATTTTGTAAGCAGAAGACCTATTTTCATAGTTTCAATATTTTATGAGGTCATACTGACCATGAACCCTCATTTTCAGTAGTGTTTTCCTCCAAACCAGTAGCCCTTTTATCCACCTTCTCCTTCAGATCGGTTTTATAACCCCTATCAAAATGAATATCCTTATAACCCAAACCTCATCCATCAATATGATTATCAATATGAGGGTTATGTTGTTCAAGATCAAGGATATATAGAGGGTTATGTTGATTATGCACAACAAGAAGATCTTAGAATCGAGTTTAATAGTTTGAAGCAACAATATTTAGCTATCAAGGAACAAATTGAGAAATCAAAAGCAATGAAGAATGATAGGTGTTAGGATAGGGAACCCTGTCAATGGGATGTTCCTGCTTACCTTCCCTATCAAAATCCAGTGCCCATATATGCTCCTTGCTAGCCAATGCAGCCTATTCCCAGTTTCCTAACTATCAAGCTGTTACAATTCCTACTTTTTCTACCCCAGAATCATATATTGAAGTCAAAATCAATTTTCCAAGTTGGCATTCAAATGTTGTTCTAGAAGAAAATCCTATACCCCAACCTCTTGTCCAAAATTTTCCAGTTGAAACTGAAATCAAGCCCACTCCTACTCCTTTACCCATACTTCCAGTCCAGGAAAGAGAGAATCAATAGATCAAGCAGGAGGGGCAGCCAATGGAAGACAATAATAGGCTGAATTTTTTAGAATTTGCATGGATGGGTGTCAAAGTTTCAATTTGATTTTATTCTAGAGTTGGAAAAAGAAATCATGCAAAAGGCACAACCTATTTTTCCATCAGATCAAGAGTAGTTGGAAGATGATCAACAATCTACATATTCCAAGTGTAGTGTGCATGAGGGCACCATACTCACGTAGCTTACAACCATATCAGAAGAGGATAGATCAATTTTGAATAAAAAGGAGGTTGAAATTCAAGGAAATTGTGTTTCAAATTTATAGCTTGAAGAGGTTGATTTCTTGTCAGATTTGGAAAACTGCATAGGTGAAGAGCAACCTATAGAACTCATTGATTTTAGTTTAACATCCAAAGAACCTCTGATTACTAAGGTTCCTCTTGTACATAAAAAGAGAAAGGAGTGCTATCAGGTGAAGATATTTATTATCCCCTCCTGGAAGAACCATTTTGGGAGAAGAATGTCTCAGAACAACATGTTGTTCAAATCAGATCTTGTGTAGAAAAACGAGACAATTTTGATCTTATAGATTTTATGTCAAATCAAAATGAGAAAGATGAAATATTAGTTATGGTACAATAGTTAGAAAGAACTGAGATGTGTTCAGATTAGTTTTCAGAATGTTCTAAAAGATGATACAAAACAACAACTTCATATAAGTACCTATGAAGATGAAAAATATGATCTTCAATTTTTTGACTGTACCATGTATTTGGACAAGTGCCTATGAAGAAGAAGAGGATGAACTTGAGTATTTAGACTGCATGGAGGATATGAGACAATGTAGAATCATTTGACAGAAGTGTTGAAAGATCACTTACAACAGTCATAGAAAAACAACTTGTAGAGAAAAAATAGATCTCAAAATAGTTTCAAGATGAGTTACAATAGTTGGAAGACACAAAACAACCTCTAGGACAAGCTTCAGAAAGAGCTCATTATTGAAAATGATGTTCATGACTCAGACCAGATCAAAACAACCAATGCATCCACTACTAGAAGGCCTTGTCCTATTCGGTATTTGGTTGATTCTCACCCAGCTACAATATTACAAGATTTCATGCTTGTCTTGGAGCACAAAAGTGAGTTATTTATTCTTAACAACAAGCCCCAAATCATGCCAGAATAGATTACAAATCAGATAGAGGTGTTTCCCAGCTCTTGGACTGATCTGATTATCAAAATAAAGGTACATATCTTATTTTTAGCTATGTCACTTTGTTGGTTTCTAGAGCTGAATTCATGGCCTTGGTTTTGGAGGAAGGGGATCTACTTTTCACTACCTATTTCAAGTTTTTTTAGCTTTAGTTGCTGCTGGTTAGAGTAGGGTTGATTAGGATTTTCCTTTCAATAAGTGTAGTTCTTGCACATTGCAATGTTTTTCAATTCAATAAGTGCACTCGTGCATGTGATCTAGTTTACCAGATCCTTTTCTAGTTTTAGTTCATTTTGAAGGGTTGGACCTTTAGGAAGGAAAGTTTTGGTTACATGCTTTAGACTCCATGCCCAATGGACAAGAGCAAGGCAATTTTCTACAAGCTAGCAGGTAGCTTTCCCCGAAGGATCGCCAAAAATGTTGACATTTTTGCACCCCATGCTAAAATGTCAACTAGAAACTTTTAAAGTTTCTTAGATTGATTGAGTCAGAGGTTAGACTATGATTGAGTCACCCACCTTGTATTAAGAAACAAATTTTAATTATTCGGTTTTGGAAAGTCTTGGAAGTCATATTTGGATCAAAACTACAACTTGTGTGCAATTAAAGAATTCCATGCCTCATAGATGTAGGAATTCCATTTGTTACCCTCATCAAAACCATGTAACAACCATAAATGACCATCGAAAATCCTTGAGGAAGGTAGGAATGGTGGAAAGTACCAAATATTTTTTCTTAAACTACAAACAAGTTGCATGTTTGAAACATGGAAAGGTGTAATTTTACAAACAATCTTCATTTTCGATGAGCATTAAAAGGTACACTTGATTTTAATTTATCTCCATGATTAAGTGAATTATTTAAGTGTTTTGAGTTGTATAAATTCATTTATTATCCATACAAATGAAGAAATTATAGAAAAAAAAATACATACATCTCATTACATGAAAATAGTTCATTTTATTCATGAGGAATAACAATACAGTGAACCCACACAAGCCGTGGGAATAACTTAGAAGGCAATTTTATGTAATGAAATAACATATACGTAAAGTTGTGAAACAAAGAAAGGATGGAATCCATCATTGCCTAGGTTTTTTTTCGTCAGTTTGGTTTGAGTTGATTGTTCTCATTGATCCTTATCCACCATCTTCACCAACTGCTGCATTGTACCTAAAAGGGAAAAGAATTTGTTAGAGCTCGGATTTCATACTTGTTGTATTCATAGCTTTAGGCAGATGCACTTTCAAAAAATGAACTTGAAATCAACATGACAGAGGAATCAAATAGTTCATAATCATGAGTCCAAGTATACAAGTGATTCAAGTACAACCCAATGGATAAGGAATAATTTTACAATATAGAATGCAAGAATGATCAACATACATTTTTAGTTCCATAAGAGCTACAATATCAAAAAAACTGTAGTTTTAGTTGCAAATGAAGTTCAAAATACTTTGAATACTGCATTTTAGGACTTGTTTCAGATAAAGGTTCTACTATAGTCCTTTTCGTGCATGCATAAGAGTTACAATTCAACAAGAACAATCCTATAGAAAGGAATTTAATACAACTTTCAAAAAGACAGATTTGTTGATTATCTCAGCAAGAACATATCATACAAACTGCTACAGTGAAAGACCTCATTTAGAGTAGAAGAAATAAGTTGTGCAATTAGATCATCATCTAATATAAAGATAAAAAATAGATTTTATACAATGTGTAGAGCTCATTGATTACAAGGCCTAGACATGGTAATACTCACAAAATCAGCCAAATAATGCAAACCCAGTAATGGGTATAAGTGAGTTGTTATCAGAAGTACAATATATCAGACTCTTAGTTTAAAAGTGTAAAATATGTAGATCAAGATACCATCATAATACACATTTTATAGATTCTCAACTACATGTAGAAAAATGCATTGGGAATGAAGCTTTATGCCTTGACAATGGAGAAATTTCCAATTATTTCAAGATCAGATTGTAATACAAGAAATTTTCAATCGGATAATCATATTTAGCTCTAGCTGCAAACTAGGCAAGTAAACCTTTACAAGTTCTGATGTTACAGTTGTTGAAAAGATACACAACTCAAACACAACGGAGTACTAGTCCCCAAATGGGAGATGTAGCAACAAGTAAAGGAGAAACACATAATAGTCAAACTCGTGTAGATCAACAATGTTCTAAAAACCCTTGTACCACTAATGGAAGAAAGAAACTTAACCCAGATCCATGACCAATGGTGGTAGATGAAAGAAACCCAGAAAGCATAGGTGTCAAATCGACCCCAAGAATAAGAAACATAGATTTCAAATTTTATACAATGGTAACCATAACAAAGATCATCTTGGGTAAAGCTTAAGCATGAAGAAAAAAATATTTTTAGGGAAACCCACAATTCAAGATAAAACATGTGAATGGGTATTGAAATTGGAGCAAGTAATGATAAACCAACATTCAAAATAGCAGGGCACACCTCAAGCGCAAAATACAAAAATCCACATTTCAGTTAGTTACTGCAGGTATAATGAACAAAAAAAAAAGTTTGCAAAAGTAGCTCAAGAAGAAAAAAAATGATTTCAAACCCCGATGAGTGAATGAAAAGAAACTAGAGCTTTGGAATAAACTACCATGGCAGCCTTTCTCTTATTACAAGCCGAAGATTTCATAATAGTCAAAGCAAAATCCGAATACCCATATCTTAAAATATGTAGATCTATAGTTTTAAGATATCATATACAACTCAAAATAGCATTCAGAAAAGGAAGAACAGGAATTTGAGGAGTATGAATTCAAAACCACAAAGATTACAACAAACAAAGTGCCAAATCCATGCATTTTCAGATGAAAATATGAGTTCCTAATTGAAACTTATTGGTTCTAAGTAAAATTTCAGTAAATCCTCAAGGTAAGGTCACAAAATCAAAAGACCAAGAAATATTCTACTTCTTAGACAGATCCACAGTGCCATGGAATCATGAAGATTCCCTCACCGAGATAACAAATGGCTTTTGAAACTCGAACCAGAGATCCAACAAGGAGAAAGTAACCACATAACTTCATAATTCATTAATGGTGGCATGGTACGAGAATAAATAGAGAAAAATCCATACAATGAAGGTATCCCATAGTTGCGGTACAAAAAACACAAGGCTCCATATTCAACTTTCATGAGGCTCTATATTCGCCCAAAAAATCAAGTTTGAAAGCTTCATGAATATGACCATAAAAGTTCCACAAATTTTCCTTAGCTCGAGTGGAGCTCAAAGTGAAATGAATGAAATGGTTAGGGTTTTGAATTTTCTCCCTTAACTCATGAGGATTAATTTAATCAACCATGGTTATCAAGTAATGCATGTGGAGAGCACTCAATGAAACCCTAATCCATCAAGGTTAAGATTTTCCACCGACATACCAAGGTTGACTCAATGTTGGAGGGGGCAGCCCATATGTTCCAAAATTATCATTGCATTGACCAAATAGGTATAAACCATACATGCCAACAATCATCACTCAAAAGGTAAAATTTAAACCTTAGTCTCTTCAAAAATTCAAAAGCCAACAAGAAAATTGTAAGGCATGTCGAATAATCAAAGGTGGCGATAATAGTATGTTATGTGTGTATACAAAGGTGGCCAAGTATATTGTAATGGATTTTCACAAAGTACCCCCTCTATATCTAAAAACCATGGTAATATGCTAAGTCCACAAGAGTGGCCAAACCGAATAAAGACAAGTGCACACATCAGAAGTGGCCCCACATACTGCAGAAGACAAGAGTTGAGCATGTGCACATGGAAAAGTGGTCCCCATCAGTGGGGTGAATAATTTTTGCTAAGCATTGGAGGTCAAGAGTATTTATTTTTGCAAAGGAGTATTTTTTTTACATGCCTTCACAAAAGGACAGAACAGACAAGAAGACAAATTCACATGCACAAGGAAGGAGACTTGCTCATCAAGCAAGATTTATTATTAGCAAATTATTCACCCATGCTTTTCTTAAAAATAGAACAATCAACTTTAGTTTGACTGAGATGTAACCAAAGGCTATTAATGCCTCTTTCTATTAGTTTTCTTTATTTTATTCCTTTATTTATTAATGAATAAAGGATAAAAATAGGATGCATGGGTGAGTACATCCTTAGTCTATTTTTAGGAAGGGTGGGTAAATTAATTTTGCTATATATTGTGTGCTTTGGAAATGCACAAAAGATGATTTTTAGATATAGGAGTGCTTTGAAGCAATTTTCTGCCAGTTTTTCCCTTTGAATGTGAAGTATTTTCTGCCTTTCCAATTATTTGCAAGTCTTGTGTATGTTTCCATTAATCTTGTGAATTTTGAATTCCCTTATTAATCATCTTACCAAATTCTAAATTTAGTTATTTCTACATGATATTAATGTGTATGTGTAACTTAGTAGTATTGTTGTGATTCTATCCCTCAATACATGAAAGTGTTTACCCTTAATTATCTTCATAAAACTATTGGCATGTGCATCAAAAATTAATTCCATATCAATTTTGCATGTACTCAGTCAAAGACCTCATACAAGTTTGGTGTATCACCTCAGTTTTAATTTCATTTTACAGTCATCTTTTACCCTTAAACCCCAGAAAATCAGTTTAGGATACATCAATAAGGAACCGGCCTTGATACCGAGAGACTCACCTCAAAATAGGTATACCCATAGACATGAGGTGTTTCCATTATATATAAGAAAGAGAGAGATAAAATTTGCAAGCTTAGAACACCTGAAACCATCTCTCTACATGGTGCACTTTTGAGAGATAATAGTTGGTTTCACCATAGAACATCAAGTATTATTCATCTTTTGTTTCAGTTTTCTATTCAAATAAAACAACTAAATATGAGTCTTTAATTAAGGACTTTATTGGGCTAGGAAAATGGTTATAAATAATTTGTAGGTGTTTAGAGATAATGATTTAATCGTCAACCAAGTAAGGGGCAACATGCCACAAAGAATGACATACTAAAGAGCTACAAAAATAGGGTATGGGACCTTATTGAGGATTTGAAAGTTTTCAACATTGTGTCCATAACCGGGAAGAAGAATGAATCTGCAGAGATAGGCTTGGATCATTTGGAGTAACTTTTGATTTGGTTGACAATATCAAAAGAGATAAGAAACAACTACATATCCACATGATTGTAAGGCCAAAAATTTTAGACAATAACACAAGTATGGTAGGTGTTTGAGAATGATCAATAGATTGTTAATTTATTAAAGGAAGAGGTTGAATTATTAGCTAAGAATCAAGACAAATTAGAGTAGTAGTACGGGGATCAAGTATTCTAGCTAGGGGTAAATAAGCTTCCCAAAGTTTTAGCGACATTGGAGTCAATATTTAATCCTAACTACCAATTTCTTAAATAAAAATCAAACATTAAGGTCAAGGGAGAGGATTTAGAGCCAATATCATTTGGAGAGGAAAAACACTACAAATTGGAAAACTGGCAGTGAATAGGGAAAATATGAATTGATGCAAATTTTCCAAGAATTTCAGATGGTTTTCCCCTAGAGTTATGAGGACCTGCAAGGATTCAATACAAAGTTGGCACAACATATAATAGATCTAGATTTAGATGCTAAGTCCATCAAGAAGAAGAAAAGACCAGTCAACCCACACATTGAGCCTCTTATAATGAAAGAGATGAACAAGTTGATAGAGTCAAGCATTATATTTTTAATCAAGTACTCAATCTAGGTATTAAATTTGGTACTAGTCGGGAAGAAGAATGGAGAAATCAGGTTGTGCATGGAATTTCGAGATTTCAAAAGGGCATCTCTCAAAGATCATTACCCACTTCCTTGAATGGAGAAAATATTACATGTAGTAGCCGGATCAAAAATATTTTCTCTCCTAGATGGCTACTTGGGGTATAATTAGATAATGGTGAAAGAAGATGATTAGTTCAAAACAACTTTCACCACTAAGTGGGGCACCTATTCCTACCAGAAGATGCCATTTGGATTATATAATTCCATATCCACTTTCTAAATGGTAATGGACATGGAATTTAAGGGGTTGATCAACAAGATAGTGTTGATATATCTTAACGATATCATTGTGTTCTCAAAAATACATTCGATCTCCTCTTTCATTTGAGAGAAGTATTTTAAAGATGTAGGAGATTTAGGGTGTTGTTGAATCCCAAAAAATGCATATTCTTGGCTCATGAAGGAAAGCACTTATGCCATATTGTGTCAAGGGAAGGATTGATGATTGACCCAGAAAGAGTCAAAGCAATTCGAGCATTTCCCTTATAAGTCATAAGAAGTCTCTTCAGATATTTCTAGGAAGGATCAATTTTGTTCGCAGGTTTGTACCAAATTTTACCACTCTTGTGAAGCCAATAACATTGATGTTGAAGAAGAGAATGGAATTTAGATGGAAAAATGAAGGAAAAGAGAGTTTTGAAGCAATAAAAGAGGCTATATCTCAAGCTCCAACTCTCATCAATCTAGACTTCTCAAAGGATTTCATGCTCTATGCCTTTGGGGGTGGGGACACAATTTCTGTAATCCTAGTGCAATAGAACAAAGAGGGATCTAAACAGCTAGTTTCCTTATTTATTCAAAGTTTGGAGGACTATGAAGTGAGATACTCCTTCATTGAGAAACATGTCCTTACAGTGATTAGGAGCTTAAATAAGTTCAAGCACCTAGTCTCAAATAACAAAATTTAGTTGTTGGTCTCTCATGCGGGAGTGAAGGACTTCCTTTTGATCAAATATCTAAATAAGAAATGTGTAGGATGGATCACTCGTGTCATGGAATATGACATTGAAATTAAGGTCACTAAGCTGGTTTGTGGAAAGGGACTATGTGAATAGCTAGCCTCGAGTCAACAAGTTGATGCAAGCAATGGAAATGAAGTTGTTTTGTAGTATAGGATGGTCAAGGGAAAGTGAATGATAATGTGCATATCCCTTGTTGGACTCAAAATATGATACACTTCCTACAGATAGGCCTATGCCCCCCAAAAATGAGAAAAAAAAAGAGGAGATAATTCTGATTACAAGCCATCCCATATGTGCTTGTTGATGGCATTTTGTTTAAAAAGGACATCAATTGTGTTCTACTGAAATGCATTGGGATGAATAAAATCGAGAGATTGTTATAATAATTTAATGATGGAGAAGTTGAGGTCATTTTGCTCCATGAGTCAAAAATCTCAAGATAATGAAGGTGGGATATTATTGGCCCATGGTATTCAGTGATTGCTACACATGGATAAAAATTTGAAAAAAATGTGCATTCTTCACAGGAAAGGAAAGACTAGCAACACTCCCATTGCACCCAATTTCAGTTGACCAGCCATTCATGCAATGGGGATTGGAATTCATTGGGTCATCAATCCAAACTCAAGCCAAGGTCACAAGTGGATTCTCACAACAATGGACTATTTCACCAAATGGACTGAGGCACTAGCGCTCAAGGAAGTAAATGAGTCTATCATTCTAGACTTCTATGAAGGGATAATGACTAGGTTTGGAGTGCTGACCACTATAATATCATTGAATGGGATATTAAGAATGGAACCTACTTGAGAACCTCTTCAAACTATTACACGTAGGGTAATGGGAATGTAGAGTCCACAAATAAGAATTTGCTAAGGATCATCAGAAGGACTCTAGATGAAAATCAAAGGACATGGTATACTAACCTCAAATCAGCCTTGTGGGCTGATAAGATCACACCAAAGAGATCAACATGTAATTCTCCCTGCAAGTTAGTCTATGAGAAAGAGGAATTGTTTCTTATATCATTAGAGCTTCCCACATTGGAACTCATGAAGAAGTTAGAGTTGTTTGAGTTTGAACCAATGGAGGCTAGGTATGCAGAGATGATGGAATTCGAAGAAATAAGAGAATATTCAGTTCAAACAATGGAGAAAGATCAGGCCTTAGTCAAGAGGTGGTTTGATAAGAAAGCAAGAGCAAGGACCTTTCGGGAAGGGAACCTAGTTCTGAAGTGGGATGCAGATCGGGAAAAACCTAGTAGACATTCCAAGTTTCATGCTATTTAGAGTGGCCCCTATATGGTCATAGGATGTAAGAGTAGAAATTCCTTCCATTTTTCTACATTGGATATAGAGGATCTTCTAATTCCGGTTAATGGGATCTACCTCAAACATTGCTTATTGAAAGAGAAAAGGTTTCACCCTTGTAAATATTAGTTTAGGATTTTAATTCCTCCAAGTGTGTGTGCACATTTTCTTGTTGTAGTGTATGTTTAAATTTCCCTAAGTGCTCTAGCACATGCCTTGTTTATCCAAGGTTGTATCATTATAGAATTCAGTGTGCCTCCAAATGTGAATGTTGTAATAGTCCATTTCAGGGACAAGTGAAAGCTCCAGGTCAATACAATTTTCTACTCTAAAAAATATTGTCTTCAAGATTTTTGTATGAAAATTGAGAGTACAAGCATTGGGGTAGGTTCAGGATCAGTGAGTGTAAGCATTTGGGTTCAAGTTTCAAGAAAGAGATCACTATCAGGATATCATTCATGACTCCATGCCCAATGGGTACTTCAAGCCAACCAATCTTTCCACCTAGCATGCAAGGGATCTCATGGGTCGCCAAATTTTTATCCAATTTATCCCCTAAGGAAAATTTATCAAACATGACCTTTCATAGAGAAAATTGAGTGGTTGGTTCGATCATGTGAGATCATAGGTGATTTTGAAATTGAGTTCTTGACGGAATCATCATGGAAATGTGAGGGAGGAAAATCAATGGCCAATGGAAATTTCAAGAAGATCAAATCTCAAGAGGAAACCAATGGAGAAAAGCCTATAGTTTTAAAATTTTGAAATTTCTCAACTTTGGGAAAGCAGGGAAAAAATGGAAAAAAGTCAAAAAAGTCCAAATTCTAAAACTTGAAAGTCTGTAATTCTTGACTTTCGGGATTTTTGGTTTCAAATTTTTAGGTGCAATGCCGAAAATGAAGCTCAAATGTCTAAAAGTCCAAAATCTAAAGTTTCAAAATTTAAGACTTTCATGTTTGAGTGTTTTCAAAACTCTCAAGTCAAAGTTGTGAAAATCACCCAAAATGTTCCAAATCTCTGAAGTTGAAAGTATGAAATTTTGGAATTTTGGGGTTTTGGAGACCTTAGGAATCATGTAGAAAAGGAGTGGAAAAGTTTTGAAATATGAAACTCCAAAAGTCTGAAATTTTGCATTTTGAACTTTCGAGGTTTGAGACTTCAGAGTTTTGGATGTCTCAAGCCCAAAAACCCGAAAATCACCCCTCAACTTCCGAAAGCCCAAAGTCTGAAAGTCTAAAATTTCAGAATTTCAAGGTTCGGAATTTCGGAACTCTCAAGAAATTTGGTGGATAAACAGTGTTTTTTCTCTGAAATGAAAATGTCTGAAAGGATAAATTTCAAAATTTGGAGTTTGCATGCTTTTTCGACTTTCGGAGCTTTTGGGTCATTTTTCACAAAATGCACCTCAACCTTTAGATGGCTATAAATTTTGAATGGGAGCTTGGATTTGAGAAAGAGAGGAATTTTTGAAATGTTTTGAATTTTTCTACTCAACTACGATGGATATCTTTAAATTAGTGCATCTAAGTTTTTAAATAAAAATATAGTTTTCCATTTTTGGGGTGTCTCAAGTTTCTCACCTACCACCATTAATGAAGTATGGGCTTCCTTTCTTGCCCAAGAAGGAACAACACATGGAGGCATGGGTTTTTAGTAAACCCATCATTGTTACAGGATAATTCAATGTAATTTTGGGGTGGTTAAAGAAAGATTTGTATTATTCTCATCTCCTTCTCTCATTCTTCTATATGTTGTAAGGATGGGCAAATTTCTAAAGGTTGGACATTTTTATTTTACACCCTCCCTTCCTCCCTTGTTTGCAAGTAAATTTGTGGAGTTTTCAAACCTCCCTTTCGAGTTGTAATGTAATCTTTCCTCTTGGCCATTGTAGTGTAATGTATTGATTCTGGAGCAATAATACATATCCATGGATGATTTTCTACCCTCTCAATGTTCATTTCATTCATCGATCTCTCATTGAAATTTTGGATATTTAGACTTTTGGTTGAATCTCTCAAGAATTTTGGCGGATGAAAATATTATTTTTTTCAAAATGAAATGTTTGAAAGTATGAATTTAAGGATTTAAAAGATTGCATGCTTTTTGGAGATTTTGGACTCTCAAGCCTTTTTCACATAATGCACCTCAACCTTAGATGGCCATAACTTTGGAATGGGAGCTCAAATTTGAGAAAGAGAGGAATTTTTGAAATATCTCGATGTCTGATACTCAACTATGATGGATATCTTTAAATTAGTGGACCTAATTTCTTAAAAATGAAAAATATAGTTCACCATTTTTGGGGTGTCCCAAGTTTCTCACCTACCACCATTAATGAAGTATGGGCTCCTTTCTTTCCCAACAAGGAACAACACATGGAGGCATGGGTTTTGTAGTAGAACCCATCATTGTTATAGAGAATTCAATGCAATTTTGGGTGGTTGAAGAAAGATTCAAATTCTTCTCATCTCCTTCTCTCATTCTTCCTATATATTGTGAGGAGGGGCATTTTTTCAAAAGGTTGGACAATTTTTTCTTGCACCATCCCTTCCTCTCTGATCTACAAGTGAATTTGTGGAGTTCAAACCTCCCACTTAAAACTATAATGTAAGTTTTGCCTCTTGGCCATTGTAATGGACTCTATCAAATTCTTGGAGAAAGAAAAATGAGTCTCTGGATGATTTCAACCCTCTCTTATGTTTAATGTATCTACCTGATCTCTCATTACAATCTTGGTTATCTGTGCATGGTGGTTATATTATGCTTTTAAAGGTTTATGTTTATTTGCAAAGTAGATGTTCAACATTCCTTCGGTGCAACACCTTTGTTAATTTAGGTTTATTTTCTTGCATCTTCTTAACCCTGTCTCTTTGGAAAGATAAATTAGATTTTAGATTGGATCCTCTAACAATTGTATGTGTGCAGCTGGATAGAGGAATAAGAACCAACCTTCATCTAGAGAAATTTCCCAATTACAAATTCCCACACTTTTGGAAAAGCTCCATGTTATGCAATCACATTGAGAGTTTCAAACCATCGATTTGCAAATATTAAGGGGTGTTGTGATTATGCATCAACAGAGACATAAGAGAAATGACAAACATCCATCAGTAGAGGCTCAAGCACCTTCCCGAAATAGTGATGAGAATAAGTAGAGAACTCCCATGTGGAGTCATTCGAGACAATATTCACCACATAGAGGGCATGGAGACAAGGCTATAAGACATAGGGACAAATACGTGATCTCTAGTCAATGTGATGATCATGTTGAGAGACCTAGGGTAAGACATTCTACAATAACAGATCACATCAGAGAGATATTGAAACTCCATCCATCTCATTTTATTGGGGAACTAGGAGGATTTTTGGAAGATGTATGGTTGGTCATCTTTAGCGGATGCTTAAAGCTATGTTCGTGTACCACTAATAGAAAGGCTCGTGTTAGTATCCACCTTATAAGATGGAGCCCAGGTTTAATGGATGATTAAGGAGAAGATACTCTATGTGGATTCTTAGATATTCACTTGGGAGCTCTTTAAGAAGTGGTTAAGGAGCATATAATTATCCATGAGGTTCATTAAACACATGATAGATGAGTTCCACAACCTATGTCAAGCATCCATGATAGTGGCAGAAATGAGAGTGACTTCTTGGACCTACTTCAGTATGTAGATTATATGCGAGACAAATAGGTGAGAATCCAAAAGTTCATCAAGGTCCTGAACTTGGACATTAGAGGGGAAAAGTACATTCATTACCTGTAGACTCTAGCAGAAGCCATTGAAAAGTACTACATATTATAGGATACCAAGGGGAAGACATAGTAGGCTAGACATAGACTGCAGAGCCATATCAAATAGATGCAAAAATAACAGGTAGAGGGGGTCATCTCCTCCTCCTCATGGCAGATATGGTTCTGCATAGTCTTAATTTAGGCCACCACAACAACCACCTCAACCAAAGACTCGACCTCCATTTAGGCCTCCACATAGGTTCTGGGCTTAAAGGGGACACAATATGGGGCCTCCTACTAGGGGACCAATCAAGAAATAGGAACAATTAAAGCTCAATCAATAGGATCCCATCAGCAACAAATTCAGCGGTCCATAGAAGGGTCATTAGGATCCATAACATAGACAACTAGTTTACCCTCGGGAGCCACTTCTCATTAGAGGGGACCTAGTATTTGCTATGCGGTGTGGAGTAATTGGGAATATTTGGAGGGAGTTCCTAAGAACCATGATAAAAAAGGTAAGGTGCTTGTTTTAGAGCCTATTGTGGGTGACATGGTTAGGAGCCATAGGATTTATGCAGCAGTCAAGAACTGGCAGGAAGAGCATGGTGATTGAGATGACGAGGTAGCATTGATAAAATTTCTATTCATGTTTTATTTGATTCAGTTCCTCATATTCTTTATTTCTCAATTATAGTAGAGCAGTGCAGGATGGTGGCAGTTAGGTAGAGCTGTAGTTGGGATGTGGAGATTCCTTCTAGATCCAAGCTCACATTCGAATCCTTAATCAAGAAGTGCATTGTTGACCTAGGACCCTTTTGCATGACCTTGGATCTTCATATCCTTCTGTTGGGTTCTATGGGATTATTCTGGGCATGGATTGGTTATCTATACATAGGGCTAGGTTTGATTATTACAAGAAAGTAAGATTATGTGCAGATGACTTGAGATTAGAATTAGTGATATTTGGAGTTAGGAGACAAACCTCTATTCACACCATATCCGATATGCATCTTAAGTAGTGTGCACAAAGAGGTTATTAGTTGTATGATGTCATAGTTAGTGACAGATCCGAGGATGAGTCTAGAGGGCCATCACTTGAGAATCATCATATCTTGAGGAGTTTTTTCGATGTATTTCAAGGGGAGCTTCTAGGGTTACCTCCCCACGTGAGATATATTTTCACATTGATCTGGTTATGGGAAGAAGATCCTATCTCATGAGCACTTTATAGGATGACTACCCTTGAGCTTTGTGAGCTCAAGTTACATCTTGAAGGCCTTATGGAGAAAGGATTAATCCATCCTAGTATATCCCATTGGGGTGAACCAATTATTTTTGTGAAGAATAAGGATGGATATCTACGATTGTGTATTGATTTTCATTAGCTAAAAAAGTAATGATCAAGAATCGTTACCCCCTTCCATGTATTGATGATTTATTTGATTAGATGAAAGAGGCCACAATAGTTTATAAGATAGATATTAAGTGTAGATACCATCAACTTAGGATCATGGAGGAAGATATTCATAAGATAACCTTCCGTATGATATATGGCCACTAGGATTTCAGAGTAGTGCCTTTTGGTTTAATGAATGCCCCCGCGTATTATAGAGTTTGATGAATGGGGTATTATGAAAACTTTTGGATCGCTTCATGCTCATATTTCTTGATGAAATTTTGATTTACTCACACATGTATGAGGATCATGAGGAGAACCTCCGATGAGTTCTACAGTTTCTTCATGACGAGCAACTTTACGGGAACCTAGAGAAGTGTGCATTCTTTCGGTCAAACGTACAAGACTTGGGTTACATCATTTCTAGAGAATTTATCATCATTAATCCTTTCAAGACTTGAACTATTATGGATTGTCATGCGCCAACTATTGTGACTGAAGTGCCCATTTTATGGGGTTGGAATGTTACTACTAGGAGATTATTTAGGACTTCTCTCGGATTGCACACCCAATAACTTCCCTTTAGTGGAAACGGAAGATGTTTATTTGGTCTAACAGATGTTAGAAGGCCTTAAGTACACTTTGAAGGGATGCCTTTCCATCAATACCAATTCTTGTTGTAATAGATCCTCGGAGGGATTTATTTGTGTGTACAGATGCTTCCTTGGCAAGATTAGGTGGGGTATTGATGCAAAAGGGCCATGTGGTTTCGTTTGAGTCTTAAAAAACTCAAATATAATGAGCTCAATTATCTGAATCATAACCTTAAGAATGAAGAAGTTTTTCATGATTTGGTTCGATGGAGACATTTTATTCTTGACAAGAGATTTATTCTCAGGACTGATCACTTGAGTCTTCGTCACCTCTTCACGCAACCCAATCTCAATGCTTGTCAGTGGCATTAGATGGAGTTTCTTTGCAAGTAGGACATAGAGATAGAGCATGTGAAGGGGAAAGAGAATGTTTTGTCACCACTCTGAGAAGATGGAGACATTTGGATATGGCTACTTCAATGGGTACAAATTTGTGGGAAAATATTTTGTAGTAGCTTCCTCATGACAGTTTCTACCTTGCAGCTAGAGTAGAGATTGAGTCTCAGAGACCCCTTGAGGGGAATTTTTATGGTTTTACATTAGAGTTAGATGGACTTATTAGACACAAAGGCTGGATCTATGTACCTAGGGATGGAGGTTTGAGACAGGATATCTTGGTAGAGAATCATTGTACACCTCATTCAGCCCATCCAGGGGTAAAGAAGATCCACGTCACCTTGAGACAACTTTACCATTGGAGAGACCTTGAGAGAGATGTAGCTCAGTTTGTGTCACACTATTTAGAGTATCAGAGGGTTAAGGTTAAGCATCATCATGTATTTGGCCTTTATTAACCACATGTTATCTCGGAGTGTAAATGGGACACGATGTCCATGGATTTCATAGTAGGGCTATCGATGACGAGATACCACCATGATGCAATCATGGTCATGGTGGATAGATTGATGAAAAATTCTCATTTTTCTCAGGTAAAGACCACATATACAACTAGGGGAGTAGTGAGAGTATACTTGGATGGGATTGTTAGACTACATGGGATTCCACATAAGATCATTTATGACCATGATCCCTTATACACATCACATTTCTGGACTACCATGCAACATGCCCTGGGAAAGTATCAAATTCAACATATCCTATCATCAAAAGAAAGATGGACAAAAGGAGTGGGTGAATCATATTTTAGAGGACATGCTTTAGATGTACATCATGGATCATTAGTCAAAGTGGGAGGAGTATTTCTATTTGGTGTATTTTTCCTACAATAAATTTTTTCAGAGTTTGATTGGGATGGCACCTTTTAAGGCACTTTATGGTAGGGAGTTCATGAAACCTTTAAGTTGGGATAGACTTGAGGAAAAAGTATCTATTATCCCAACTTTGTTACATGACATGGAGCATAAGGTTATTTTTGTCTGACAGATGTTGCGAGAGGCTTAGGACATGAAGAAGAAGTATGCAGATCAGAGGAGAGTTGATTGTAGTTATGATGTGGGCACGAAGGTGTTTCTTCATGTCAGACCTCATAAGAGTCCTATCTATTACGAAAAAGGATCTAAGTTGTCTCCTAGATTTGAGGGTCCATTCGAGATTATTAGAGTGGATTGGTCCCTTAACTTATCATCTAGCCTTGCCACCTAGTTTGTCTCCCGTGCATCATGTGTTTCACGTATTTTTTCTTAAGAGATATATCCGTAATCCATCTCATGTATTCATGTGGACCGCATTGCAGGTGCAGGAGTAGGGTAAGATGATGGTGGAGCTTATGTGTATTTTAGAGTACATGACCCTGGGCCTTCGAGACCGAGAGATTGATCAAGTGTGAGTTTGGTGGGATAGGTATGATGACACTGCTGCTACATAGGAGGGTGCTACATTGATACGAGTCTAGTTTCCACACCTATTTTAGTGACTTCAAGGAGGAAATTGAGTCTAAGGAGAGGGGGATGTAGTTCCCACTCCTCTTTGAAACTTATTATATTTTGATATCAATTACTGTTGATTATAGAGATGGATATTATCATATCATTTTGGTTAATAATGATGTTAAATTATAGATATATTCTGACTATTATGGATTTTTATTCATAGTATGATTTGTGTGGATTCTTAGAGGCGTAGAGAGACATTTTATATTGATGATGATGATGATGTGTTGTTGCATATGTATTACTTATATTCATAATTTCTCATCATGTTTATTATGATTTAGCATTTGAATTAATCTCGTGATCTTGTTGATATTGATAAAAATGTAGAATTGAGATGTTGTTGAAATTTTAGACAAATGATAGCATTGTTAGTCTAGATTATGAATTAATTATATGTGGATTTTATTGATTGATGTGCATATATTTTACCTTTGATGTATTTGATGTGACCAAAAGGCCAAAGGAGTTATTATGTTATTTTTAGGTAATTATATCACAACAATCAAAAGGGGGATTGGAAACCAACCATTATGGAATAATAGATGGATACAACGAGGGTCACCATGGAAACTTGTGTAATGTGTTATGTTTGTTTATTTTGTTAGGGGTTCCCATGGGCCATGACCTCCAATTGTGACCATGGGCATGTGCAATTCTTTCCCTTTTTATTTAATTCATTCTAGAGTATGTGATTTAATTGTGATGTAATTTATTTAATCATTGTTGATTAATGTACATTTGTTAAGTAATTTAATCATGTTATTAAGGCATATGGGAATGTGATAAATGGATTCATTTATTTGAGTTTTTGGTCTTTTAAACTATGTGAATTTTGATTGAGTGTAAGTGACTTTGAGTGTTGTACACTCTACCTTACCTTGGAATTTTAGATTTGGGCTTGAGGGAAATTTTTGAGTCTTATGGGACATGCTAAGCTTGTCCCACACCTCTTAATTTCTTATACCAACCCAACCTATGGAGTGTGGGGTCAAAAATAGACCCAACTATGTGTTTTGTAAGACAAAAAGTGATATTTCTTGCACTTTTATTACATGAGTTTTAATTTTGTCCTTAGGTGGTGTGGGTTTTGATTGTGTGTGTAAGAGGCTTTTCATTCCTCTTAACCAACAATTTATTGTGTATTGGTGTAGAGGTTTGACTTGTGATGTGGATTTGAGGATAAGTGATGTGGTATCCTACATGGAGCCACCTCACCATCCTCTTTCCTTTTTATATATATGCAAGTTTATTTGTTTGTTTGGGGGTTACTTCATTTCATTTTTGTGCTCTTGTATTTTTAGGATTTATAGAGTTTTGGAGTTGTTGTTGAATTTTGGAGCTTTTTTTTGGATTGAGCTTTAAGGACCTTGGTGTGTGACTCTTTGATAGAAAGCTCTAACATAGAAAGCTACACCCTTGTTTTTTTTTTCCCCTTATATGTGTATATTTGTATGTTATTGAATGTTTTGGTATGCTTGTTGGGTTCTTGGGTAGAATTCTAAGTATGGTGTAAGAGAAGGCTATGAAGATCTTATATGTAGGGAGGCATAAGAGTTTATTTCATATTTTTGAGGGAGTTGGGTTGGGTGCCCCACTTAGATAAGAGAATACTTATATTTCTTACTTGGTTATTTTTAAGGAGATATAAGATATTGTAGGGAGGCATAAGAGAATTTAGGAGGAATAGTGAGGCATAATAGTTTTGTATGGGTTTTGAGATGTATATTGGAGGGTTTTAGGGTGGAAACCTAATTCCATTGGGAGGCATAAGTAATCTCTCCCATAGACCCTTGCTCCATTGGCTTTGCATTTTTAAGCCTTGTATGTTTTGTTAGTTTCCTTTTTTTTGTTGTATTTTATGTTGATTGTGTTTTGAAATGATTATGAAATATTTGTATTGTGATGTGGAAGCCTTGTAATAGTTTCCATGAGTTGGATCCATCTTTTATTGTATTTTTGTTGGGGCTCGGGGGCCTATGAGGAGGATAGATTCTTCTCCTCATTGAATTCTTGGTTGGGTGGAGAATGTTGCCTCTCCCCCATTTTTGTTGGTGTGATCAAGTAAACAAATGGTGGAGCTCTTGTGAAATAATTGGCACTTGGAGCACTTGTAGAAGACTAAGAAATCCTTCCTTGTGAGAGAACCTTTCTTGTAATCCCTACTTAAGTTCAAAAACTAGTAGCATTGTATTTGAAAGAAAATTTGTATTGTATATTTTTTTATTAAGTTGTAATGTATTGTGGAAAAGAAGGCTCCTTGCATTGAAAGAAATGAGCTATGCTCAAAGAAAAAGAAAGTTCATTATTATTTGTTTAAGATTCATTGTTGTAAAATGAAAGGAAAACAATTAAGTTCTAAATCATTGAGAAACTATTCTTAATAAATCTTAAATGTATAAGAGTTGATTGTGGTTTCCTTGAGTACATGGTTGTAGTAGAAATGGGAAGATGAAATGAATTATAATGAGTTATTTTGTTGGAAATTTTCATTTTGATGATGAAAGGTAAACAAAAATAATAGGAATAGATTAAGTTTCATTTCTACTTTGGAACTTGAAAGAAATTTTGTTGGATAAAAATACAAATGATCTTGTAGTTGTTTTCTTGTCACTATAGAAATACAAAATATTTAAATTTATTAATTTTAAGCATGAATGAATAAATGGTATAACCTATCAACTGGAGACTTTAGGAACATAAATTAAAGCTATGGATAAACTATAAGGCACTCTTGTAAAACTTTTTTTAGAAAAATTATGGAATTAAAGGTTATGTTTCAAAGAACAAGACCATCGTCTGTCTATGCACAATGATAGTCTTTGAACTACCACCGCTCAGCCAAGGCGGCGATTTGTGAATCATCACCGGGAAGGGTGGTACTCGAGGACCATCGGCCTTACTTTGGGTGGTAGTTTAATCACTGATGGTGGAAAAATAAAAATCCGTGATTGGGAAATTTAAAACTTGTTTTATTAAAAATTTAAGCTTGCAAATTTGTAGAGGAAACCACCAACAAGCCATAAGGCATAAATTCATTGTTCTAAATTATAAGTCTTTAAATGGGTATTCAAAGGCATCTAATCTCATGATTAAAAATGAAGTAGGGTTGTTTTCCCAAATAGAAGACAAAAAGGAAATTTGCTTTATAACAACTCCAAATTTGGAGTGGAAACCTCTTTAATCTTCAAATCAAAGACATCTGAATAATAAATCCACAACCTAAATAAAACTAATCTTCATTTAGCAAATTCTTTCATGGTTCCTTCCCTCCTAGCTTTCATGGCTTCCACTCCTCCAACCTACAAAATTAAAGAAAGAAAAGAGACCAAATGAGGAGGCTTGGGCAAAGAAAAAGGTTTAATAAGATTTCATTAGGATAGTTAGGGTTAGTATGGAACCCTAAGATCTAGTGGCCATAATTGGTTTGATCCAAGGGTTAGGAATCAACCCTATAATTTTTAGGTGGTAATATGTATTATGGGTTTTTAAATAATTTAATGTATGTGGAAATGGGTGAATGGGGCCATTTAATACCCTTGTATGTTAAGTTTATTTATTTAGTTCCTAGTATGTTTTAATAATTATTTGAATGGAATTTAAGGAAAATAACTTAAGATAATTAAGGTAACTAAGGACAAGGGTTTAATAAGTATGGGTTTGAAGGTTAATCTAAGAGGAGGAAAAACATTTAACCAAGTAAATTAATTTATGGCACCTTCCTAGTTGATTGTAATTAATTTGACTTTATAGATGAATTAAGAATATTTAATTAATAAACCTAGGTGTGGTCTATCCTTTGTAATGTAATAATTGTTAGTAGGATTTAATTAGACATATTATAGGGTTGGCACCTTGTAACCTATTTACAAAAAAAAAAAAATCCGTGATTTTTAGATAATTATTTAAGGATTAATGTGGTTTTAAAAATGTGAATTTGTGGGTGTTACATATGTTAATATGAACACAAGTAATATAAATGAAAAAGTATAATAATACAATAAAAATTTATACTCAAATTTGGCTTCAATTTTTAATATGATAATTATCATGAGTAGAAAATCATATTGTGTTCAAAATTTTATATGTGTTTCTACAACATTTTAGCTTATAGTGTAGAGTGTGGTTGAGTAGTGCATCCCTTGATACCCTTATTAGGTTTGGATGGATGTATTTATGTATGCGACTTGTTTTAATCATGTCAAAATTAACATAGCCTAATATGACAAGGGTAGCTTATTATTTTTAAAATCTATCAAATGAAACTAAAACATATATTTTTTCAAGCTCAGATAGATTCATTTGGTGACACTCTCATCAAAAGGAGAAACCATTTATATTAATATATAACTTTAGTCAAGAAACTATGATGAATAATGGAGAGTATAAATATTTCTTACATGTAAGATATTTTAGTTTAAGAGGAACTTAACTTATGAAAAAATAATGATGTAGTCAAATGAGAGTGTATGATGTAATGGATCAAAATGTGGAGATTGAGCATTAGGTGTTTATATTAAATAAATTAATACATCAATAAGATACATTTAGATAAACTAAAAAATATTATTACGAAATGTCGTATAACCTACTTATCGATTATTCATTTTATTTTTTTTCAAGTTTATAAATTCATGAATATTAAATTCAAAATTTTAAAATATAGAGTTTTATAAAATTTAAATTTGATTTTAAGTTTTTAATTTTGAAGATTTTATATTTTAGTTCCAAGCTTTCTTCTTATTTATTTTTACAAGATTTAATATTATAGGATTTAAATTTTATCTCCTTATGTTTTAATTATTCGTACTGAAAATATAAGTTTAATTTTTTAATTATTTTTTTATGACAATAATTATCTTTCTTCTTCTTTCACGGCTTCCTCATTGGCTGATTTTTTAATTTCCATGGTTTTGCGGTTCATATATAAATTAAGACAATGGATAGCATTTATTGATCTATCTGATTTCAAGTGCACTTTATATTAATATAATTTAATTATGCTTAGTATTTAGTATGGGTTTCATTGTTTCAAATTTTGGGGTTTTTGGTTTTCTCTATTTCAGATTATTAGATTATAAAATTTTCTAATTTTTAAGTTATTTATTTATGTTTATGCTTTATAGGTTCAAAACATAAAAATTTTTTTGTAATGGTTAAGGTGTTAGTTTTGATGGCATTTTATACAAACTTTTGAATATTTGATGGTACATTTTTAAAGTTTAAAAGTCTTAAAAAATTAGGAACATATTTTTGAGATAGGATTGAGTTTTTAAGGTTTCAATTTTTGGGGTTTCTTTTTTTTTCCTTAGAGATTCAAGTTATCTTTCAACCTCAGAGTTTTATTTTCATGTTTCTAAATTGAGATTCACTTTCAGATTTTTTTCATTTACTTATGTTTTGAAAAAGGTTTTCAAATATAGATTTTAAATATTTATGCCCAACTATATTATAGCCTAGATCATTTTCCAATGCTAAATATAAATATGTTACAAGGTTTTCATGTTTGAGGATTCAAGTCGTTGTTTTCAAAAAAAAATTAATATTTTCGAAGGTTTTTTCATTCGCAACCTTAATGTTTAATTTTTCTTATGTTTTATGAGTTTCAATAATATTTTTTATAAAAATTTAGTTTCCATATTTATGGGGTTTCATCCTTGTCTAAGATTTAAGAGTAAGTTTTTAAGGAATCTATTATTAGTATATATGAAATACGTTTGAGTCCCGGAGATTCAAGGTTTGCATTTTAGTTATTTATTTTACATTTTTTATTTTTGACTTTTTCTATTGGGAAACACATCATATTTTAGATTAATTTTTTCATCTTTTAAGGATTGTTTTTATTAAGAAATAGGGTAGTGACTTTTTATATTGTTTTATTTTACATGGTTCAGGGATTTTTTAGATTCAATGGATTGTGGTAGTGGATTCAATTAAGTGTAGTTAAGTTTCATCCATTGCTACACTCAAGGCTTTATAGGTTCTATGTTTTGAGCATGTTAGTCATTTGTTATATGAATGTAATTTATATATTCACTAGATTATTAAATTTGAGGTTATTGTCTCTAAAGTATTATGATTCTAGGTTTTTGGTTTTCAAATAAGATAGATATCATCACTAAGAAATTACATTTTACTTTTTTCAAGATTTTGAAATTTCATATTTTCATTTACTTGTTTCCACTACAACTACAACACAATTATACAATTACAATTAAATTTCAAATTTCCACTATAATTATAACTCAATTTTATACTTAATGAACTAGCCAAATATTTTATATCTTTGCCCATAGATTACAAGTAATAGTGATAAACTTAAATTAGGCTAATTTATTTTCTATCACAATAATTTAGGGAAGAAATATGCCACACCTACAAATACGAAGGCATCCAATGCCAATAGAGTCTACAAACAATCATTATAAACACTTACCATTTAGTGTTTTTGTATTAACTGGAAGACACCAAAAAAACCCAACCCCTTATGGGACCTTTTTTTTTGTGTGGAGTAAAATCAATGAAGTATATAAAGCGTAAAACATGTCTTATTGATGCGAATTTTTCTTACATCTTTTAGAGCCATAATTTTTCTCTAAATATTGATCTTATCTCTACTATGACATTTAAATACATTATTACAATAAAAATATATTACATATGAAATTTGAATCAAAATGAGATTATAGATTAATTTTTAAAGGACATCTTTTATGACATACATTACAACTCATTTATAGTTACTTCTATAAAAATAAATATGTACAAGAGATTGAAAATACATCTAGGATGGGGATGCACATCAAGAGTTAATTTTATGGGGGTTGTCATCCCATGGAGTGTAAGTATGCAAATGATTAATATGTATGTGTCAAAAGTAAAATACATCATTCATTTACAATCATTACATTTCTATAATGAAATATGTCCACCCCTAGTCTCTAATTTCAAATACCTCTATCCCTGTCAAATCAAATTTTATTGACAACTTTATTCTTTCAAATTTTTGTAAATTCCATATTTCCCTACACAGAATTTTAAGGCTTCTTGACATAAATGTAAATACATATTGTATTTATATATATGATTTTCAATAAATTTACTTTGTAGTTGTGTACGGCCACCCAAGTTGTTAAAATCACTCAAAAGGACCCACAGCCTTTCAATTTCCAGGCCTGCTGGCACCAAGTCGAACTACAATTTGAATGACTCACACCAGCGATGTACTTTCTAATCACCACATGTGTGTTTGCTATAGATTGCTGTATTTTGTAATTGTTATTTGAAGTAACCCGTCATAACAAAAAGAGCACTTGACGTCATTGAAGAAACCTGCTACGACACGATTTTTTTGAGTGCGAAAGCGTGCCATAATCAGGCCTAGAAATTGAAAGACTATAACTGTGGGCCATTTTTTTGTGTAAATCTTGTAGTTTTAAGTGATTCTCTCTTTCCACATATATATATGTGTCAACATAGATAAATATTATAGCCAGATGAAAGAATTATACCGTCAACAAATTTTATTTTGACAGGTACATATAATTTGAAATTCCAAGCCAAGCTGTAACGCAGATTTTACAGCCACATATGAAAGAGTAGGACCGTCCACGATTTTTCTGTGTTTGTTCTTTCTTTGTAAATGACGACAAAAATGGAACCGAAGTTTAAATTCACAATAATGGAACCTACTTATCAATTCGCATACCATTGCCATGAGTACGAATATCACAGGAACAATACATTTTTAGTCATCGTGATCATTCAGGGATTTCATTTTTAGGGTTGAAGGTATGCAGCTCTTATTATGACTGCAATTCCATTTCGTAGACACGTGGTCCTTGTTTATTAGGGCGATAGGTGTCTCTACTACAGGAAAACAATTCCATATACATTTTCTTCACTTCTTCTTTACTTTGCAGGCTTGCAGTTGTTATTATCAATTCGATGCCGTAGACGTTAGAAATAATATTCCTTCTTCTCCACGGTTCCTTCCGGTTTGTATTAAGGCAATTTGTCATTTTTCTATGGGAAAATCCGAGCTACTATGGTAAAATTTCAAAACCGAGCACATGTAAAAAAATTTGGCTATGAAGTGTGCCCTTATATGACATGAGGCTGTTGGAAAAAAAAAAGTTTAGTTTGTCCCTAGAAAACAAAAAATAGTTTGTTTTTACATGCAATTTTTAGATTCTTGTTTTTAGGAAAAAACTAATAAAATAAATAAATTAAAAGTTTTGAATTGCACAAAAGGATGTGTTTTTTGGTTCTATTTTTAAGAGTTGAGTGTTTTATTGTTAGATGAAAGTCAACTATTTATTAGAGGTAATTGTAAGTGTTTTAATATAACACATTCAAATATTGTATTGAGCTGAAGCTCTGACAAGGAAGAAGAAATATATGCACAAAAGTATTTATCTGAGTTTGAAATAATTTGTTTTATTTGCAATTCTTTATTTTACTTGTGCTAGTTGTTATTTATATGCCTAATTTCTACAAAGTAGTATCAGAGTGTGGATTTTTTCAGTAGGTTTCTAATTGATAACAAGTTATGGCTTATATATCCGGTTTGCAAACACCATAGTTTATAGGAAAGAATTACAAATATTGGTCATTAACCATGAAGGCACTATTTAGTTCCCATTATACATGGGAAATCGTAGAGAATGGCTACACAGAGCCCACATATACAATAACATATAACGCACTCTCACAAGCAAAGAAAGAAACTTTGAAGGAATTGTTATCTCTCAAAAGTGCACCCTATAGAGAGATGGTTGCAGGTGTTCTAAAGCTTGCAAATTTTGTCTCTCTCTTTCATAGATACAATGGAAACACCTTAGGTCTATGGGCATACCTATTTTGAGGTGATTCTACGTTATCAAGCCCGTTTCCTTGTTGATGTATCCTAAACTGATTTTCACGGGGTTAAAGGGTAAAAAATGACTATAAAAATGAAATTAAACAGAGGTGATACACCAAAATTGTATGAGGTCTTTAAGCGAGTACATGCACAATTTATATGGAATGAATTTCTAATGCACATGCTATCAATTTTAAGAAGATGATTAAGGGTAAACACTTTGATGTTTTGAGGGATAAAATCACAACAATCGCTAAGTTACACTTACACATTAATATCAAGATGAAATTATTGAATTTGCAACAGGGTAAGATGATTAATCAAGGAATTCAACATTCACAAGATTAATGGAAAACATACACAAGACTGCAAATAATTGGGAAGGCAGAAAATACTTCACATTTAAAGGGCAAAACTAGTAGAAACTGCTTCAACATTCCTGTTTCTAAAAGTCTTTCTTTTGTGCTTTGACAAGGCACACAATATATAGCAAAATTAATTCACCCACGCTTCCTAAAAATAGACTAAGTTTGTACTTGCTCATGCATTCTATTTTTATCCTTTATTTAATAATAAATAAAAGAATAAAATAAAACAAACTAATAAAAAAAGGCCTTTGATTACATATAATCAAACTGCAGTTGATTGTTCTATTTTTAAGAAAAACATGGGTGAATAATTTTCTAATAATAAATCTTGCTTGATGAGCAAGTCTCCTCTTAGTGCATACAAATTTTGTCCTTTTGTTGATCTGTCCTTTTGTGAAGGCATGCAAAAATACTCCTATGTATTGAGAAAAACCAAAAATACAATATTTACAATACTTGCAAAAATAATTCATCCAAATATCCATTTGATGGGGACCATCTCCAAGCTCAAGTTCTGATGTTGACATTCCTTATCCTCTAGTGGTCACATGGATAGCACACTGTAAATCATCTCCAACCCTTTCAATAGTGGGGACCACCTTTGCAGTTCAGTATTAGTCTCACCATGGTTTGGCCACTCTTGTGGACTTAGTAAATCACCATGGTTTCTCAAACACATGTGGGAAGGTAACTTTGCAAGAGACCATCATCCTATATTCAACCACCTTTGTATAACACATAGTCATACTATAGTCCACCACCTTTGATTAATATTATATAGTTGGTTGGCTTTATATTGTGAATAGAATAAGGTGGACACTTTTGGTTTGATCATTGCATGACATGATTTGGTCGACACTTTTGGAATATTCAAACTTGGACTATAGTTGGTATGTCCAATGCAAATAATTTTGAAATAACAAGGGTTGGCCCCTTCGTGACGATGACTCACCCCTCCATGCATTTTTTTATGTGGTATTTTTAACTTAGGTTGAGTTTTCTTTGAAAATTGGTGATGATCTTGGGCCGTTGATTTCTGTACTATTTCATCACAAACCGTCAATCTCGAACCTGTGGTTAGGGTTTGGCTTGCATTTGAATGTGGTCGGTGACATTTGACCATGATAGTTCTCTTTGATTTCTAGAGATTGATCCCTAACTGTTGATCTTCATACTTATTGAATGCTAATCGTTGGTCACTGAACCTTGGTTAGGGTTAGGCTAAGCCAAGTTCAGGTGGGTGAGTTAAAACAAATCGAACCTCATTAATTTTTCATTTCACATCGGTTGCGGGAGAATTCTTTGGAAAAATTTTATTTGATGCCATTTTCATCCTATGAAGCTTGGCTTCCCTACCATATTTATTCTCTCAGCTCGGCTGCATCCACATTTATGGTTATACTCTATTTGAGTTTTCCGAGTCCGATTTGGTTTATGCTTGTAGTTATTGTCATATCCTTTGAGCTCATTTTGTATGAATTTATGAAGCTTTGTGGGTTTGAATTCTCACATATTTTTCCACTTCTACTCTTTATGTGAGCTCTATAAAAGGGAGACCACCATTTTGTGAGATATCGAGTTTGGTTCTATAATCCGTGGTCGCAATAATACTATGTGGGTGAGTTCTTTACATTGTAACTATAACTTTGATGATTTCCTCAACTCTATTTAAAAACATCTGTAAACGGTTGAAGTATTGGTTTCATAGTGCACTCATATCTGATTTTTCTATTTTCTTTGTATTTTAACACTTGGCAATTGATAAAATGAGTTGAAGAGCCTTTGTGGTTATTATGTTTTCTTTTGAATTCTACTCAAATGAGGATCTTTGACCATACCATTCTCTGTAAATGGTGATTTCTATTTTTCTTAAAATACTTGGTTTCAATTATGCCAAACAAATCATTAAAACTATTTGATAACAAACTTGTTTTTGCTAATCAGCTCCTGGTTTCTTTCATGTTTATTAGTTGTTTTGAGATAACAGCACTGGCCTAACTAATATGTAACAAGTATTTTCGCCATTAGTATTTTTCCTATTTTTTGAATCTTTGATGTTGTGGTAACCTTCTTGATGGGAAATTTAGTCATGCCTTTTAGATCTATTAGGCTTGCTTCACTCACTTTCTCTTTTCCTAAAATGATGTGCATCTATCTAAATTGCCATTATTATACCTTCAGAACTTTGTTTCCTAGTTATTATTGGTGGCCTAAGTATTCACCCACTGTTTTCCTAGACTTGAGAGCTTCTCGAAGGTTCTATTCATTCTAAGTTACTTTTCACCTGATTCTCTGACTTCTTCTTGTATGAGCTCCTTGTACTTTATTTAAGATGAGCTCTTGGGCTTTACTTCAATGTGGTCCCCATTAGTATGTTCTTTCTAATCTCTAGCTTCGAAGCATGTAGTTTGGTTTCTTATTCGCTTAGTCGACCTTGAGCATCTGAAGCTCTAAACTAGAAATATTTGGAAGTTCTTGTATTATGCTTTGTTATTCTTATAATTGAAGACTCCGTACTATGTGGTTCTTAATGCATTCGGCTTCAAGATTACTCTTAGACATGATTTTGTCCTTATAAAATTCTTCTTGGAAGCATTATTCGATCGGTATTCTCGTGTTTTGTTACAATTTTTGGATTCTTCATTTTAATTTGGGGTTTTATGTTAATAATGTTCAAATTTCATGGTAGGGTTCTCAGTTAACCCATAACTATTGCATTATTTGATATTGGCCTTGAGCTATCATTACTTCCTTTCTCCTATAGCTTGAATTGATGCACTTCTTCCGAAATTATAACTATACCTTGTAAGTTAGGATGATTCAGTTTTTCTTATTCTATGTAATATGATTAAAATCATTATTAATTTTGAGAATCCTTGGCTTTTAAATGTTGATTGTTCTCTGTGACATGGATTTTTTGATTGAAAACTACTCTCTTACTACTTAGGAAAGGTCATTTGAATGCTTCGTTCTCTAATGAATTATTATGCAAAAGTATTTTACTAAATATTTCAATAATTTGTAATATTTTAGAACAAAATGAAGCTTGAATTTTCTCATCCAATTTAGTTATGATACTCGATACTCTTTAGGGCAGTTTGTATCTTTGTGAAACTTTGTTGATCTGATATTTCATTTACTTATGTAATGAAAATGGAAACATTTTCTCGAGTTAAATTATTGAAGACCTATAGCCTAAAATGATCAATTAGATAATTACATCTTGGCCAGAATGGATAACTATAAATCATGAAGCTTTCTGATATAATCCCTTGAAATTGTTGAATTTACATGATAACTTGTCACTATCTTAAAAGTGTAACTATAGTGCCCACTTCCCTTTGACACCTTTTGATACTAATCATGACACCGTTGACTATATCATGGACATTGTTATAGTTTTGATTTAGTATGATGATTAGATGTT